>JAVRXN010000014.1:43062052-43662052 GCA_033556935.1 Timema podura | reverse complement strand
TTAACATAAGGAAATAAACACACATGGTTTGCTTGTTGATAGCATTACATGCGTGTTCAGGACAGATAATTGGGTTAATCAGTAGAAACAAATCAAACTTAATTCTTAGTTAAGAAATTTAACAAAAGGTTATTGAGATATATAGTAAATACATGGTACGTTGCAACGTACAAACTTTCTTCCTCTTTTATCTTAAAATATACAATTACTAAAAACTCGTAAGATTTGTGAAATGAAATAATAGGTATAGGCCTATACATTGTTTTACTCTATGTCATTAAGAACTAGAAACACTGTTAATTACATCAAAATTGAGAAAAGAGAAACATCTTTGTCCACCAAAGAGCATAAGAATCAAATCAATATTTACAGACCTGAAATAAAAAAAGTGTATAGGGCCTATTTGCTTGTAGCTCAGAAATTGTTTTATAAAAAAAAAATTCAAATAAAAGATTTTTAGCTTTAATAGTACTACAAGTTTACAATGGTAAGTTATTTTGTATCTCAAATAGTTGTGGAGAAATTATGAAAATTGGAAAATTACCCTCAGTCATTTTCATGAGAAAATGAGGATTGCCATCTTGTTTATAGTAATAAACAGTGTTTAGATATAAAATGTAATCAACATAGTTACACAATGAATTTCGAGAAAATTTATTTTATCTTTTTTTTTTTGGACTTAAATAAACTACCCTTAAATTTAGGGTTTGTAATCTAAAACCCCTAATGGACCTTATGAAAACCCCAGATATCAAGTTTTAGCCCAATCGGTAAAATATTTGAGGCTCTAGCCAGAGGTACAGACCGACAGTCGGCTTTTCGAAAACAACTTGTTTGGTTTGGGGGTCATGAAATGTCGACATTTATCAAAATATCAAGTTTGATATTTTTGACGCTCACATTACTTTCTCTCAGAGGAGTCGAGAGAAAGTAAAAATAACTAACATATTAAGACATATTAAAACCAATAATTATTCATTTATGAAAAACATTGGCAATACAAAAGACAAATATGATAAATGAAAATTATTATCTTTACAATAATTAAGACTTGAAATTAAGAAAAACATTATTACAACATGTTAAAATATATCCAATAAAATGTAAGACTAAAATGTAGACAATTTTGATCGGTTTATATCAAGTCGAAAGTTTTTTAATCTCAAGTAGATAACTAGATAAGTGTATAATTGAAATTAAAGGTTATGGAATTATTAAAAATTATTTTTCCTTTGCTGAGTTTTGATCCCTTGTTCCTTGATACTTGCTGCTTTCGCTGCATGATTATTTTCATCTAGTTCCGATTCTTGCCGGCATCATTCTTCTTAAGGCTGGGTGCTAGTGAGCGCGAATTTAGTGCGCTAGTTTTGCAGTTTTTATAGCATAAACATTTTTTGAACAAAATAAATCAATTTTTTCTTCTATAGAAACATAGAGTTTAGCTTTCTGCACGTGCTAATCTCAACAATTTTTGAGCATGGTGGCATTTGGTGACAAACTTTTTAAATTAAAAGAAAAAGTTGTCACTAAATTCCAGGACACATCTGACAGATGTTTAAGAACTGTTGAGATTAGCACGTGCAGAAAACTAAACTATATGTTTCTATAGAAGAAATATTTGATTTATTTTGGCCAAAAAATTTTATGCTGTAAAAACTTCAAAAATACTTCCCTAAACTCACGCTCACTAGCACCCCATCTTAAGATAATATACTGAATATGAGCGATCTAGGAGTTGAGGGCTCTTCGTTGAACCTGAAAAGTATCATCCCTATTTTCTTACGAATAGCCTTTTTTCCTACCAAAATCTAATTATTGTAGGGCTCTTGTAGAGGAGGAGGCCTTTCAAAAGACTATTCCTAAGTAAATCGAGCTAAACCGTGTTTGTTTCTACTATTGTGTAGCGTGAATGTAAGGGTCATGGTGTAGACCCGTTGAGGTAACTGTGGCTTAGAACTGAAATGTAATCACGTGACTAAAATAACTCGCTAGATTGAAAATGGGTTTGTCCTTATTATTTTTTAATTTGTTTCACGAGACAACAATTATCTGAAAACATTTACTGTGATATTAATCTTATTTTTTCACCACCGCCTCTTACTATCCGTTCTGATGATACTATATGCTAATTACTTTAATGTGTTAGGGATTAGAAAGGTTGAATTCAGAGGAAGTGTATCCGAATTTGCATGGGATAGAGTGGAAAACTATTTAGGGAAAAAACCTCACTACACCCGACCGGGATCGAACTCCCATCTCCCCGTCATCGGCAGTTTAGTCTCTTGCGAGGGTGACGCCTTAAAATGTGCGACCACCGAAGTGGGTGTTTTAATCTGAGAGAGGTGTTTATCCACAAGTAATTAAAATATGTCTGTAATCAGCTGTTTCTAGTTTGTGTTGCAAAGCACCATGGGTCAACCAACATACATTTCTGCTAGCGTGTGAATTGTTACGACACTCGAGCAGATTCTCTATTTTCTGTTGACGTGTGGATCAAGCTTAAGACTGTCAGTTGTAGGCGCGAATGGAGCGTGGGCCTACATGCTTAAGCTAAATTTACACTACTAGTGAATTCATGATTAGTGGTTTGCAATTCACGAATAGTGTGAATGCATAAATTCATCTTTTTAATGATCGTGATACATAATTCGTTATTCACGTTTGTGACGAGTCGCAGAATAAGAGTTATTTTTAGTGGAGATCGAAGGGAACGAATCATTTGTAAACGATTGTGCTTGAGTGATTGTCCAGGGACTATGCGTGTAGGATCGTGATTTATTCGTTGAGTGCGCCAAGGGGTCGAGGGATTTGCAAGTTGTAGTCATGTAGTCTTGAGTACGAGTTATATCGATTTAATTCAAGATAAGTCACAAGTGTTTTGTAGGATCTGACGGGCATTAAAGAGAAAAAGAAAAACAATAAGTTTGATTGCTATTCTCTGTAGGGTGTTAAATACAAATGTTCACTGGAAGATATCAAACGGAAGTGGATGGATGAACTTGCAACACACATTCAGAAACCTAGGCGTTGCCAAATGAGTATGGATGATAAAAATGGCACTTACAGTGGGGACGCGGCAGTTGGCCTGAAAGTCATTTGGCCTAAAGTCAGTTGTCATACACTTTAGGCCTACTGACGGGTACCCCTTGCAGTGACCACACTTTCGTTGCTACTCGAATTCTCACCATTCAACACTATTGTTCCTACCTCTAGCGCCACTCGTGATCAACTGACCTTTGGGTCCCTGACGTGCGCCGGCCCCACGAACCGCCACGCGACCAATAACAAATTACGAATCAGCGCATAGTGTAGTTTTAAAAGTTCAAGCAAAAAGACCAAATGAAGAATTTACTACGAATTGTTTACGAATCGCGAACACGAATCATGCATAGCGTAAATCAAGCTTTAGAGGATGGAATACCATCTTGTAAAAGTCGTCGAGCGTTATACTCCGGACATGCCAACCAAATGTGTGTTTTTCCTTGGCATTTCCAGGCGAATACTAAAGCAGTTCCATTTTACTTTGATGAAGGTGGTCCTGTGTAAAGTGCTATTCGCCCGCTGATAGCATTCTCACCAGTGTTGCCAAGTCTATAGTTTATAGCGATAGTACATGGACCTGAAATGGATTGTGTTTTGATCGGTAGGATACTACTTTCTGGCATTATATTGATAAGCCCTGCGATTTTCATGAAAAAAATAATAATTAATGTAAAATTTGTTACTAGATAGCAGGGTCACAGGCTATTTATTACTTTTAGAAAATATTCTAAAATTGGATTCTACACGTGATGAAATTATATCAAAAGTAGTAACCAGATTGTACAGTTGGCAACACTGATTCTCACGCCCAGCCTAACCTTCTTTGTTATCATTTTGTGTTCCGCACGACAGCCGCGCAATTTCCTGCCTTGACCAATATCTCCAGCTCAGATTGCACTCTTGGGCTCGGCTCAACCTCATTCTATTAATCTGAGCTTTGAACAATTCAAATGTCATGTTTATTTACTTTGTTCTACACTCATTTGTCATTTTTTAGCATTTACCGTTAGTGCAAAGCAGTTTTCTCATTGTTAAGATTTTTTAATATCATTAAAAACTGGGTCGAAATAAATAAAACGAAGAGAATTTTTTCTGTTTGTCTGAAGCAATACATTGCGGCGTTACCCCGGAAAAGCCGGGTACTTATGTTTTAGAACTGTACTATCCGAACTATGATTTATTTTTCACGTAAAATTGATTTCTTATGTTTTTTTAATGTAATTGATTTACAGATATATTCATAATTGTGGTGTATCTTAGCTCACGCACTCGCTCACTGTTATTGAGCTTTCCATCTGAAACATAACTCCGGTTTAGAAATGAACTGCCGTGAAGAATGTTTGCCTCAGGCTAGAGAAAAACTGAAGTGGTACGTGAGTCAACCGTCAGTCAGCTCTCGGCGGCAATTAAAACTAGTTCATACATCATAACCTACTTCAAACACACTTTGACATTATTACTTTTATATTCTTGGTTACAAATAATTAATTGTATTAATATTAAATTTGCTTACGAGCTGCTTGTTTATAAATTGCCCTTAACCCCTTAACAAGGACGCTGCACCTCCCAATTTGAAAATGTCTACTTTAGAAACTGTTTGATGGATGAACCGCAACTATTTCTGGCTTATTGCTAAGCCATTAACACATATCTTAGTCTGAAAATAGATAATCTGGACAAATTTTGTTTGACCTTTTTAGCTCTAAATTATGAAAAATTTAAAAATAGCTAAGTGGTATGTTTTCATATTTACTTTAGAATAAACAAAATTATTTATAACTTTTGACGTGAATACGTCTTTAAATTTGCTACCATACGGGGGCAATCCAAAAAACCTAATGATAACAAAATCGGGGGATACAGTTTGGTGTTGTAGTTTCGAATCTTTCCTCTACATCCAAAATTAAATTATACCACTGGATAGCTAAAGGATCAAAGAATTCATTACGATAAGCGAGAACAGTGACGCATCGCGCGCGGTGGAGGGGGAAGCGCCGCCATTTTGAGGTTATTTTGCTGAGTATCGAGATTTGCAATTAGTATAACTTTTGACTCGGAGAAGCTACGATGTTCGTTTAAGTTTTAATCGTCAGCTGTCGTCAAAATCTAGATCATAAATAAAAATATTTTATTTAAAAAATATAACCCGTTACATAAACGTATTCACGTACAACACACGGCCGTGTCCATGACACAGCCACACCCCATTTTTATTAGATGGAATAACACTAACAATATTATCTTAAACAGCTGTCTTTATTATAATGATTATTGTTCCGGCCTCTTGAGTTTAATTTGCTGGTGGAATGAGAGATGGCAGCACATGTCAACAATTGGGTCAGCTGTTCAAGTCAATTTTTCTGAACTACTAATACTGTAATACATGTGTGTACTTTATTGTATTCAGACCAACCAATTCATTCAATATAATTTAAATATAAATGTTGGGAATATATATTTTCAAACTCACTATCTTGTTCACTACAGATGAACTACTGTAAGTGAAACGTAAAAAACTTTTTTTTTAGTTTTTAGTACTAAACTGACCCAGCCACAAGCTGGAAACGGTTGATGATGATTGAGTACTAAAATTAGCTATTCTGATGTAAAAATATTAACCTTAAAACATTTGTATGGAAACTTCTATTCCATTTGAAAGCCTATTTTATTTTCCTGGCCAGGCCATCATTGTCCTGCCAGTATTTTAATTGCTTTGATATGTTGTATTGAACTTTTTTTTAGCCCCATTAACAAAAAAAAAAAGTAAACTGCTAATATGTCCCTTTGACTTTTAGATTGTGTATAAGTCAAAATAAATTGAAATCATTTAAAAAATTAACATACAAATACCAGGATTTTTGGAAGGTAATTTTGGCCGTTTCTCAAGAATGACTGATTCATGAACCTAGAATTCAAAAGCCACATCACGACGTTTATTTAAATGGAGTATTTAGATTGTCAATAAATACTTTTTTACATATACATAATTGTCAAGCTTTGAACTTTCATTTCCAAGCTCGCCATTCAACCCTATCCTGATACACCTCCATTATATCTCTAACCTGGCACCTAAACTCCTTCGAATCTTAATTAATATTATCCTCCTATACACGTGTCTTGTATCTTCAGGTTTCCCAACTAAAATGTTGTCTACACGCCCATACGTGCAACCCAATCCCAGCGCTGATTATCCTTAAGGTGGGGATGTAGGGGACGCGAGAAAAGGTCGGTGTTTTTGCAGTTTTATACCAAAACTTTTTTTTGTCAAAATAAATCAAATATTGCTTCATTACAAACATAGTTTAATTTTCTTCACGTAGGATGTCCTAGAATTTAATGACAACTTTGTCTCGTCCTTTAATAAATTTCTCATCTAATACCGCTATGATCATGACAGATATTCAACAACTGTTGATATCACCAGGTGAATAAAATTAAAATCTTTATTTGTACTGAAGCAAAATTCTATTTAAGTCAAAAATAATATTTTGCTATAAAACTGCAAAAACACTGGACTTTTCTCGCGTCTCCTTGTAATGATACTGATTTGGACCGCTCTCATATATTTAAAGTCACGAATGAAGGTATTTTTCTTCAATAAACTGTATGTAAATTATCCTTTTAAGACTTCATCCATGAAGAATCACGCGCTTTTCAGAAATAATGTAGAAAGATTGCACCATTAAAACTTATTTTTTATTTCAAAAATTAACTCCGTTGTATTTACTAATCAAGCAAGAGACGTTAGTTTCTTATACCCAATACGAAGCTAGCCTTCAAGACACCTGTCGCAGGGACGCTTTTGATTTGTTTGTTTTGACACTGGTCACGAGAGGTCCAAGAGGCAAGGGGTATGTCATATATAATCTGTTTGTGCGAATGAACACACAGAGAGTGCCGGCGACATAAACCTAGAGAACGTGTATTATCTCGACAGTACTACTAACTTAAATACAAAGAATACACAGAAAATAATCTGTAGTTCAAGTAAAATTTTATCATTTTACATATCTTTGTACTGAAGATAAAATCACTTCAATAAATCGTGTGCAACATTAACATTTGTATTTATTAAAGTAAAATATCGTAATAATTGGCGCTAGATCGCGGGGATATAATTACCAAGTATCAAATAAACCGTAACGTTTCAATTGGCGCCCAACGCGCAACCGTATCGTAATAATTGGCGCTCGATCACGGGTCTATAAATACCAATTTTATCTCAATAAACCGTAACGTTATACCCTAAATCCCCACCTTATGTGTCTGGGGATGCATAAATTCTTCATTATCTAACTTCCTCCGGGTTGTTCATCCCTCTTAGGTCTAAATATATTTCTCAGCTCATATATTATATATAAAATATACATCTACTTAAACTATTTAAAGATATATAAAAAGTAATAACTATAATTTAAGTTTTTTCAATAATAGTCCAATGTCAAGGTGTGAGGAAAATGAGGAGGTCCTGTAATCACGTAGGCTACCCATTGCAGCTTGGTTATGTTTCTTAGGTAAAAGCACTTGGAACAAGAACTGCTCAAAACACAATACTGTCAAACATGAATTAGGGTCACCTGGTGGTCTAGGGGTAAGGTGTCAGACTTCTGTGCTGAGGGTCCGGGGTTCAATCCTCAGTCCCAGCACAGATTTACCCTTCCTTCACCTCTGACAAGACGTGTATTAATCACAACTTGTGAATGTGTGGAATGCCACACCTCCACCGTGGTTCGGATTCCACGTTAAACTGTAGGTCCTCCATTTCATCTCACAAACACTCTACCATTATACATTAGCGTAAGTGCGTATAACCCGAACGGATATTAAAACGCGGTGATGATGATGATGATAATAGGAACATGAACAGACTTTAGTTATAAGGTGCAGGTCATACATAATACGTCACTGGTTGGTGCCGGATATGTTGTGACAACATCGACAACAGCTCTTCATTGGAATGTGGTTCTAGGCTAACTTTCATATGCGTGGTCAGTCAAGGTGAACAAGAAAACTTGTATGACGTACACTCTCAGTTTAGCTTACATTTCAATTGGCAATAAAACAACACAAATACTGACGGTAAAATCATAAAATGTAAATTCTATTATTTAATTGAGGTTTTAACGGGCACTTTCTAAACCGACTGATTGTATCAACACACGAGAATTTCTATGAGCGAGAGCGAAAGGGCCTACCAATTTGGCCGGGAAGGTATTTTCACATACCTCTCAAGGCCACAATCGACATAGGACCGACGGCTTTACTTCCCCTCCGAAGGAAGTTGTGCTACGGATTTTTATCGCTCAAGAAAAATACGTCGACTCCGGTTGTTTTGAACCCACTAACATCGGGTCCTGAGGCTAGTTAGCACTTAACCCAAGGTCCCCGAGGTCGACCATAAAATAACCACCGAGAAGTAGATATTAATAAATGTGAAACAAACGAGAATAGATTAAAAAACAACACAGTACTGAGAAATAAATGAAACTTTAAACTATGCTAGAGTTGGGACGGTCGATTTATTGCAGGATAAACAGCCAACATTTGGGCCAAGAGACATTCCACGAAGACTGGTGGTGGCTGTCTGAGCAAGTGGCGGACCCGATGGCAAGGGTGCTCAGGACCCCCCTCCCCCGGGGGAACACTATGAAGGAGACAAAGATCCAGGTGGAAGAAGACCAGAGGTCTGATATGACAGAGGGAGGCGTGACTCCAATTGGGAGCAGCGTAAAGCAAAAGAGTGAATATAAGATTGAAACAAGATAATATTCTGTGTTAGAGGGAAAGAGGACAATGTGATCTGAGGACAGGGCCAAGAGTATACATGACCGTGGACGTCAATGGACTGAGACCTGGGGAGTTGGGATGTCATGGTCAACCAAAGAATGGATCCACTAACAAGTTGGAAATCAGAGGTCACATTTCTAAATGTATGTTTCATATATTTTTATATCCGCTCTGGATATAGTCTACATATCGATATAATTGAGGGTACAGCCCAATTTTCAGAGGACTTCTAGAAAAGCTAATTATCTCCTTCCACGTATTCATACCTCAAGTCTCGTGATCTGCCGCTCTCACTTCGATAGATATTGTCATAAATTTTAGGTGCTAAAGATTTTTTTTTTGCCATAATAGTCTTTGAATCCTCCGGAAAAAAGCCCCCACATAATATAAAATATATGTAGACTAAATGGAAGAAAGGCTGGTAACTACTTGCTGTAGTCAAAGATGTACCTCATGTCGTCTCGGCGATATAATGTTTGCAAACATCAAACTGTTCTCTTTAGAGAGAGAGAGAGAGAGAGAGAGAGACTTGTATGGGCACGCAGCTCCAATGAGCCTGTGAACGGTGGCGTATGAATACAATGCCAGCCAGCACAATTGTGAGAATATTTGATGACCTCCGTGAGATTCCGTGAGAGTCAGTTCCTTGTGCTTCGCTAATTTACAGCTAAACAAGTCAGGGTGGTATTAAATTACACTGTCAAATTTATTTTATAAAATAAAATTACAGTACTTATTTTGTAAAATTTATGATAAAAGAGTTGACACCATATTTGATAAAAAAAAAGTCTATTATTACGTTACTACAAATTTTCTTTTAAGTTTTTACAATCACACAATCACGTAAAAAATATTTACTTTTGGACCATGAAACTTTTAAAAACTTGCTCAACAAAGCTAATCAATTAATTAAAAGAGAAAACACTTATGCTAGGCCTATAGCCTAAGATTGGAATGTGTCTCTTCATATTGGACAGTTACATTTTTTAACTGCTTTACATTTAAATAAGTTATACTTTCAGATTTCGCCATTTTTCTCAAGGTAAATTGATGTAATATTCTATAAAATATGTTTGATCTTAAAGTAACATAATATTTCTTATATCAAATAACTTTCATAAAATAAATGTGTATAATACCTCCGTCACAGAGTCAGCTAACAAACGCTTACTGAACGCTTTGTGTGTTTGTGATTATTTTGGTCGGTATCTTTCTCTTCACATTGAAATAAAACACACAGCTGGAAAACACAGAGAACTGAACAAACAACTAGAAAATAAAACTAATATTTTGAACTTGGGACGTTTACCTGTAACATTAAAAAATACTTTTGCATGCGAGACGTGTGTTTCTGTCACTAATACATGTGTGTACTTTATTGTATTCAGACCAACCATTTCACTAAATATAAATGTTTAGAATCTGCGTTTTTAAACTGTCACTGTCCGGGTCACTACAGATGAACATAGTTAAAACGTAAACAAATAAAACACTTTTTTTTAAAGTTTCTAGCAGTAAATTGATTCTACTGCTGATATGAAAATATTAACCTTAACACAAATGGCGGGAAACTTATATTCCATGTAACAGCCTATTGCATTGTCTTGGCTGGTCAGGGCCAGAGTAGTAATGATATGGCAAGGAAAATACACTTAATAATTATTATTTACTATACAGTCAGTAGTACTCCATACCCTCCTCTCTCATTCTCTCCCTTACACTCTCACGCTCTCTCTATATACATTTATTTTATTTTATAACCTCTATCATCGTTCAAAATTTGTTATGTTTTCATGTCATTTTAACAAATATTTTATTAAATGAATTGCACTATCATATTTTTACTATATATTTTTAGTTTATATTTAATAACATATAGTGAAAAATTAATCATTTTTATAGAATTAAACCTATCAATTTACTTAATAATTGTTTTTTAACATTGTCATTTTACATTTCAGGTGTAAACCTAAATTCCCTTTCATTCACTTTATTTTTATAACCTCTCATATTTTAATTGTATAAGTTATTTTACTGTGTCATTATCATTTTATAACCTGTTCTATAATAATCTTTTGTAGAATCCATATTAATATCATTCAAAGTTGTTTTCCAACATAATAATTCATAAGCATTACTTTAGAAGTCCCAAGTCTGATATTATATTTAAATTACGCTCCTTACTATAATTAGATTTTTTTTTATGTTTTCTAAAAATGTTCTAATTTGCATTTTGCCAACTGCGGGACAGTCGCAGGTAACCTTGTGCGGCTGGAATTTGCCGATACTTTGTGTGGTTATTCCACCGAGGCTCGGCCAGGTGTGCTTGTGACGTCAGCACGGCTGATGTGTTGCCACAGGCTCCAGCAGAGCTCGAGGAGGTGTTGCGTCATCAAACACTCGTTCAGCGATCAGAAAACAGCATAAAAGCCCGTGTACGGTTCACAATACACTTACTTATGGGGTCAGGGATAAGGATGAAAAATTGAATTTAATTATTTTTGAAACATTTTTCTTGAAACTTTTTGATTTTAGAAAATTTTCAACAATTTCTGGGGGGGAAAGAATCCAGCTATTTGAATGGAACGAATGCAATCGAGCTAGCCCATGTTTAATTTCTCCCATCTACCCGCTTCGGTGGCCGCAGGGTCTAACGCGCTACTCTCGCAGTAAACCAGACTGCCGTTGACGGGGAAATCGAGGTTTGAATCTTGGACGGGTGCTCTGAGGGTTTTTTTCCAAAATTATTTTCCACTCTCCCTCCACGCTATTGCGGGTACACTTCCTCTAAATATAATCTAACTTATATCTAGAACCATTAGCGTAATTAGTGCTTAAGCGTATAATCCGAACGGGTAGTAAGACGCGGTGCTGAAAAAAAACTTATCCCAAGGACGTAATCACGAGAAACATCAAATGAGTTGCAATATTTATTTATTTATATTAGCACCACGTCTTACTACCCGTTCGGATTATACGCTTGAGCACTAATCCCTCCGGGATTCAATAAGTTCAAAGTTTAACTGAAAATAAGAAATGGTTAGTTGTCATTATTTGTTTGTATTTAATATCTCCTGACAGCCCCCTAATGGCTGTATTTATATCTCCTGACAGCCCCCTAATGGCTGTATTTATATGTAGTAGTCTCTATTTACCGCCTCCCTCAACTCAATCCTTTCACCCATAAGTAGGCCGCAAGCCGCCACTGCCAACATTTTCAGGGCTCATAATTATTGTATACACTAAAATTATTATTTCACTGACGCTTAATATGTACAGTGTTATCAGGACATTTTATGGAGCCCCGGGTTTGACTGCACCTACGTCCAATAACTGTTTGCGTCCCTTTATTCTACAATACATTGAAAACAAATCAAACTATTATTTTTTCTAAATTATTTTAAAAAGCTCTGTTTTAAGAAATAACACAATAAAGAGTATTGATTAAATCGTTAATAAATAGTAAGTAAGGGTATTTTGACAAGTTTTTTTAACTGAAAACACAAGATGCATTCTAAGACTAACCGAGAGAAGGTTTCTCCTAGCCTTTTCATTAGCAAATGAAAGAATCATATCTTCATAGTTTAATTTTACACTGTTATTTTCTTTCAATTGCAAGGGGAAAAATAAAAATAAATAAAGAGAATAAAATACAAATTAATAATAACTAAACAATAAATAAAGAATAAAATACATTGCTGGTGTAAAAATGCCGATTTAGTGTTTGTAGATTTCCTCTATCATACATCCGATTCGACGCGTATTAAAATAAACTATCTACGGAAATTTGCCGCCCTGGTCCCGGGCCCATGTAGCCCGTGCCTAAATCAGGCACTGTAAAATATGTTTTTTTTGTTTAGGAGGTGGGGAGGGGTAGCTCTGGTCGAGACTCCCCAACGGGATGTCAAGGACAAACATCAAATCACTCTTGACACCATTTTATGTTTATTTTTGTAACATATTTAGGATTATTGGTGTTGTGCATTTTATACGACTCTTTTGAGAAGGAATACAATAATTCATTACTAACAATACTTTGAGTGGGTAGAGGGGGGGTTGAACCCCCAAAACACCTCTTCCCTCAGTACGGCCTTGAACGTTAATATTTCTAATATTGAGGGTAAATCGGTAATCTTCTTACTACCCATTCGGGCTATACGCTAATGATGCCAGGGATCAGGAAGGTTATATATTTAGGAAGTGTACCCACATTTGCTTAGAGAGAGAGTGGAAGCCCATTTAGGAAGAACCACCCTCAGTACAGCCGACCGTACCTCGATCTCCCCGTCATCGGCAGTCTAGTCCACCGCGACACTAGCGCGTTAGACCACGCGGCCACCGAAGCGGGTTTTATTTAAGTTATTTTTTATATTGAGGTGTCTGATGCTCGTTTCCCCTCTTTTCTAACCAGCCTCTTCCTGGAGCTATAAGTCTACGATTTACAAGAGAATTAACTCAAAACTTGTAGATTTATCAAACATAATTTTATAATTTATTACAAGTAAACTATTGTGATCACAATTTACAAGTAAATTTATAGTTTGGTTTCATGAAGTTACTTGTAGCTTACAAGTGTTTGTTTATCAAAGAGTATTTTTACAAGTCTCAGAACAGGTAAAATACTTTGAAGTGCATTCTTAATGGGTGGGGTTTTTTACACAACTATTCCATTATATTACTTTTAATTAGTAAATCACCCTGGCAATTATTTTAAGTAACACAACTATTAAATTTACAGGTATAGACAAGGGGATTGCTCAGGTTACGAGACAGCCACGTATGAACTGTTCCGAAATGAATTATTTAAAAATTAACAAACTATTAACAAGTAGGTCGTTGTTATTGTAAAAAGTAAATATTTTCCTTAATTGGAGGGGAAAAAATATTATGTAGTGCACTATAGTAACGTTGAATTTCAAGATAATTACCTCGCTCCATAATTTTATTTACTAACTATAGTTTAGAAAGCTACAAATAACATGTTTTTAAGTTTCTTAATTTTTTTAACAAACGACAACTTATTTAATTACAACTGTTAAAAGTCAATTTAAAATGGGCTCTTACTTTTAATGGCTGCACCATATTAAAATGGTCTAAGGCGTTACTCTCGCAATGGACTGACTGCCGATGAAGCGGAGATCAGGGTTCGAATGCTGGTCGGGTGTATTTAGGGTGGTTTTTACTTAATTATTTTCTACTCTCCATCCCCAAAACTGCGGGTTCACTTCCTCTATACACAACCATACTCATTCCTAACACATTAGCATAATTAGTATATAAGCGTATAAACCGAACGGGTAGTAAGACACGGTCCTAAATAAAATGATAACTCAACTGGATGTATTCATATTCCACTCGTGAATAAAACAGCTGACTTGTGATCTCTTTCTACAAGCGCACTAACATTTACATGTAAAACTATTTGCTTTATAAAACTGTGTATATTTAGAGAAGTAAAACATTCGCTTGTAACTTGTAACTTGTAACTTGTAGTCCTGTAGCTGTATTGAACAAGTGTAGGTGGGAGAGAGATGCGTACTGTAGTCAATGAGCCGGAACACGATGAACGTGCTGTTGAACTAGGTCACTAGGACCCAGTTGCACTACTTCCGTACTACTATGGCACAGACCTCGTTCCTGCCCTCTTAGTGTATGCCGGGACGAATCTCGCATTGAAATATTTTAGTCTGTTTTAATGAGAGCCTTAGTAATAAGTAGAAACGGTCAAGACTAGGGCAGAACCTTGCTGATACGCCATGATCTATATAGTATCTGGTAGGATTTTATTAACGAGGCACATTTTAACTTTGAATAACTATGATCCGACTATTTGTTTGCGAATTTTTTGTTTGGCTCTAGAACCCAACCCAACCCAACCTAACCTAACCTAACCTAACGTAACGTAGGGAAACCAAGTCAATAGTGTATGATATATTGCATAAGATATATATATATATAGACTTTATTCTAAACTCGTTCGACCCCTTTGATCATTTGGTGGCGTGTCTTTCTATTGAGTTAAGGATCCAGGGTTCGATTCCCGACATGGCCGAAACATGTTTAAATAGTGAAATGTGGATTTCACCTTTACCAGTGATGGATTAACGTACGAGTTCTGTGTGTTGGATCAGTTCTAGATTTAAGTTTGTAATCTAATCAGTTGGTTTAGAAAATGCACGTTAAGTACTCAAATAAAATAATAATGATAAACTATTCCAAACCTCCCTCTCACCCCTTCATTAAGGTGGGGTGAAAACGTTTCTGGCGGTTTCTAAATGACCGCGGTAAAGTCTCCAGCTGTCACACAACTATCTTGGACTGGTTTATGGCGCAATACGGTCGCTTGCGTTGTATTCAGCATAGATAGATTTCAAAACAATATAATAATGTATGACTTATTAGGAGTGTCTTCTTTCTATTTCTCATTTAACGTCCTCAAATGGATTTAGGAAGGTGTTGCATACATCCTCCCCTTTCCCTTCCTTGGCTACTCGCCTGTAAAGTCACTCCTTGCAGTATTTTATACAAGAACTATAAATAACTTTTAACAAACTATGTGGTCAAATAGTACGCGTCACTCGCAAGAGACTCTACTGCTGATAGCGGGTAGATTGAGGTTCAAACCCCGGTCGATGTACTGAGAATGTTTTTTCCTTCATGCTTTTACACTCTCTCACTACGCAGATATGGGTACACTTTCTCAAAATTTAGTCTTCCTACTTCATACATGGGGTGAAAAGTCGGCTATTTGGATAGCAAACCACAAAGCTAAATATTCGGCTAGTCGGACAAACCACAAAGCCAAATTTTCGGCTAATAGGACAAACCACAAAGCCAAATTTTCGGCTAATAGGACAAACCACAAAGCCAAATATTCGGCTAATAGGACAAACCACAAAGCCAAATATTCGGCTAATTGGACAAACCACAAAGCCAAATATTCGGCTAATAAGACAAACCACAAAGGCAAATATTCGGCTAATCGGACAAACCACAAAGGCAAATATTCGGCTAATCGGACAAATCACTATTCTAAATATCAAATTAAATTCACTATTAAATACTCTTCTGTGATGACAATTTAATATTTAAAAATCACGATTACAAACTAAAGTACAAACAATTGTTCATTCCTCCTTTAGTTTGTTTCTTAACACAATGGATTCTCGAACGTGTCTTTCCCGTTTTTTATTCTATACACGTTTAAGTATTTGAACAAAATTATATAAATGTGTATGTGTAGTCTTTTATTGTATTGCTCACGTGATCGCAATAACATTTAGTGAAACATAACTTTTAATTTCTATATCATCCATTTAAATGAAAAAAATATGAATTACCTTGTAGTAGGACATAGGTAGTTTTCCCCGACATGCATGTTCTCACATGTTACTTGGTAGCCTTCACTTCAATTGCCACATCTCATTAACATTCACACAACACCTTGAATTGTTAACTCTGCGGCTTCCACATGTTCAATCAAGTTGCTGCCCCGTGGGTAACATCGTCAGGGCACAGAGACCTGCCAAGGTTGGGTCAACTGACGAGCGTTAGCACTATCATGGCACAGAGACCTGCCAAGGTTGGTTCAACTGACGAGCGCTAGCACTATCATGGCACAGAGACCTGCCAAGGTTGCGTCAACTGACGAACGTTAGCACTATCATGGCACAGAGACCCGCCAAGGTTGCGTCATCTTGCGAGCGTTAGCACTATCATGGCACAGAGACCTGCCAAGGTTGCGTCAACTGACGAGCGCTAGCACTATCATGGCACAGAGACCTGCCAAGGTTGGGTCAACTGACGAGCGCTAGCACTATCATTTGCAATTTTTTTTTCCTTGCTGTTTTGTCGATCGGCACAATTATTTATGTTCTTACATATTATACACTTAGAGAGAGAGGGGAGGTTATCACCTAGATGCTTTGGGAATCACTAATGGTGCACAGTTTGAAAGTTTGTAACTTGGTTACTTTAGTAAAAAAACAGCTTGGGGTTTTCTCTGCCTACATTTCCTTATGTGTACTAGTTAGTAGTTGTTACAGCAGTTATTTAGTTTCATACCAAAGTCGTAAAGATAATTTATAAATAAGACCATTCGAACAATTGTAAATTTTGTTTAGTACTTGATATGACGCAGCATTTACATAGAGGCTAAATACAAAATTTAAAACATATTCTCAAAAACAATCTCTACAGATATTTGAAACTACAGTATAAGTTTTTATATAAGAAAACTAAATTCAATTGGCAACCTAAAGAGTTACAAAAAAAGTCACTATTATTATAGAAAGCATTCAATCATAATTGGACCAACCAAAAAAAATACTAGTATTAAGTGTGTTTTGTGTGAATGGCTTAGTTCAAAACAAACACACCTTAAATAAAATTTTCGTAATAATCATTTATATAATCAGATTTACCAATATTTGGTTCAAAAAAAATATTTAGCTGCAGATACATTTTTACAACTCCGCGGAATGAGTAGGCCTACATAATTAACCTCTTGTAGATCTTTTGTATTACTCAAAAGTATAAAACATACATGATTATTTTATTTGTACTACATTTACATACCTGAACCATTGGTCTCACACTTTTTTTTTGTGGAAAATATTTAATCAAGAAACTAATGTGTTCACAAATAAAAAGTATGCCTCGTTTAATTAACTAATTCTCTTTTCTTTATGAGCGTAATTATGTCCGCACGCTATCCTCTCAGGAGCTTATTTGAAGACGGTATTAATTGCTGCTAACACGAGTTTTCTTGAGATGTGTTACCAAGCAATTACCAGATATGTAGTAACTAAGCTAGGAAGTAGCTCAACTGTCTATTGTAATTAGCCTACCTTTGTTTGCTGTTCGAACTTGACATTAATTTACTGGTAAATGATGACACTGGCTATTACATTCGTTTATTTGCCATCAGGCACCTTGCTATTTTTAAAGAGGTAAATGGGACACACAACTAGCACTTCTGGAATATACTTGTATTGTATTATTATTATTACTTATACTTTTAGGTGTTATGTCTTATGACAAGTCAATTTCTTTTGTCAGTGAACTTAAACCACCAATGCGCCCTTTGCCTCCTTCTTCCTAAGCTCTTCTTTCCCTCAACCTTGCCTTCTATGACGTCATGCAGAAGACAGTTCCTCCTGAGGTTGTGTCCGATCCAGTTTGATTTGCACCGAAGAATCCCATCCAAAATGGTTCTCTTCTCACCCACTCTTCCTATGACTTCATTTGTCACCCTGTCTGTCCTCCTTATCTTCTCCAGCACCACATTTCAAAGCTATACAATTATTTCTTTTCCATCATTCTAATAGTCTTTGCAGCATTTCATCAGTTTATTCCTCATTTCCAAACTTTAAGTTGCTGGTCTTAAATTTAAGTATATTGTATCAGTATTGCAATTTAAACTTACTTGCTCTGCACTAGGCAATACAATTATTAACATAAATGATAAGATTTTATATTACTTATGGAACAGTCATTTAATAAATGTAGGAAGTGATAAGTAATATAACTCTAAAATTCTTTTACTCTTGAGCTCAGACATTTTAATGTCTGAATAATAATTAATTATTATTATGTGAATATTATAGTGTATTACAGGCTAGCTTAGTTTAAAACCCATTTTTAGTTTAAACCACCCCAACCATAACTTGAATAACAAGGGGAGTTGAGGGCTGCTGGTCCCCCTAAATCTGAGATGACCTCCGAGGGTGTCTGCTTGAAGACCTCCACTGATTCTTCACTTTGTACCACATGTTCTTGCACATGGGTGAGAGGCATTTTTGTTAGCGCCTATATCTTCTAACGGAATGTCAAATTATAATTTGGTTAGGTTCAGATCTGTGTTGATTGTGGTCACTGTAACACATGTTCGCATCAATATATGTTGATTGTAGTCACTGTGCAACATATTGTATTGTGTTCTCATTACATACACACCCTGTATAGTAGCAGTCTTACCTTGACGGACTCTACTATGATCCTATCATATAAGCTGTAACATAGTGGAACAAGAGGTAAGCATGCTTCCCAGCAGGGTAAACGGTGTAGTTGGGGAAACTATCGTCGATTGCGATTAATGAGCTGATGAATTTGTTTACTCTTCTTTATTGATGTTCCAATTAGGCCTAGTTCTTATTTTCATATCACTTAAAATTTTCTAATACTCTAGCCTGTACACATTATAACAGTAATATACACTTCACTTGTGTACCATCTCGACACTGTCAATCGAGTCGAACTGTTGACCACGACATTTGTGTTCCACGACCGGCTGTTAAAAACTAGGGGTGAGCTTCAGCATCACAAATAAAACTATACGGAAATTTCGATATGAGGTTACCCTCACTATCTAGACTTATATTTGCTTCATGGTGTGAATTACCCGGTTAATTGGAGTTGAGCATCCCCTTGTGTTATCCGGATGGCCCGTAGCTGTTAACCCCATGTTTAAAAAAAACAAAAAAAACAATGAATTCCTTCTTTCAGAACACAACGCCAAAGTCTGATTTTCCTAGGAAGCCCGTTATTTAAAAACTGGTAATTCATGTTGCCACAATGGCAGGGGGGGGGGGAATGTCTTTTACATTTTTAGCTTGTGTGATTAACAATATAAAGATATTCAGTTAAGCTATTCAGTAATGAAGCTTTTGATAGTTTTTTTAGATTAACTTTAGCCTATAATTAATAAATAAAAAACACATTTATATAACCAAATTTTAGTGGTTCTTAATCAATGTTGGTTGTCAAAAGTGGGCTTCTTATAAAAAATCAGGATTTACAAAGACTTGTTACATGTTCAATCCACTAATAGGCACCTACCTTTTCTTAGGGCCAGCGACCCTCACATTCATTCATCTCGAATGGGCCGGGCCAACTATATATATAAATCATTCATAAGGAAATAAAAACTATAAACTTAACCTATCAATTTTGAACCTAGACCTCCCCCCGCTTTCTCCCGACAAACAGAAAATGTACTTTCTCTGTTTGGTAGACCATAGTTACCCATATTTGTCTTGTGTGCAATATCATTAGTCTGTCTGTCGCTTCTTGATGCTTTGACCTCGACCCATGGAAATATTGTTGGCTATAAGGGGTCGTCCATAAACCACGTAACGCTTTTTTACTACCTTTTTAGCCCCCCCTCCCCCATGTAACGTAACTTTTCTCACCAAGAATGAATGTCATTATTTCATAGGGAAGTTTTGTGATACTAAAGGAGAGATTCAGAATTAATACTTCTTAAAATCCATTTTAAATCCTGAACATAAATGATTTCAGAGAGTATTATTATTTATGGGTAGCTACACATACACACAGATAAGACAGACAAGTACAGACATAAAGACGTTGAGTTCAAATTCCTCAGAAAAAACCTCTGCTATATTTACTTTAAGCCCGTATCACACGACACTAGCTCGTACTTGAAATCCTGTGTGCTAGCTAGCACGTCATCATCTAGCGTTGTGTGAATTAGAAAAAGTATACTGGTTCTCCCTCTTGGTACTGGCTACCATACTAGTTGTGAGGATAGAACAGCCGCTATTTTCGTACTAGTTCCGACACTAGTCTGTGTAATTCGACCAATCAATGCGCGCTGAGACTGTGTGTAGAGAAATGGTAGAAATAGCGCCAACATGGTCATCGAATGTGATTTTGTTGTTGGCAGAAAATTATTCTAAACATCCTTGTTTATATAATACCAAATTGCCACAATATGACTATATATTTAATTAAAAACATGTCATCTAAAAACGACAAACTGTGTTACAGACCCAATTTTAATCTAAATAAACTTTATAGCATGCCAACTTTTGGTGGTGGGTGCAAGACGTCGCGGCACTACTATGTGCTGACTAGGATGGCCCTTTGATGATGTTAAAGTGCCCACATCAGATGCTTGACGCCGCGGGGAGGGGGGGGGGAGACATTTTTTAAAAATATTGTACACTTTTTAATATTGTGCACTTTTTTAATATTGTGCACTTTTTTATAGTCATATTATCATCATATAGAGAGCTGTTTGAAGAATTCTAAGTATACAACTTTTCTAAATTATTATTGGATTAATCTAAAACTTTACTTTAGTTAACTTATTAATACCTAGACTCATGTTTCGTTCCAACATCAATCCTGAATCCTGGTTTCACCCTTGAAAATGACTAGATGGCCAATGAAGCAGAGATTGGGGTTCGAATACCTGTCGGGTATTGTTGGATAGGCCTGTAATTTATAAGTAGCAGTACACTTAGCCAAATTAAATACAATTGTTTGTATCTATGTATTTACTTTATTAGTAGGCCCTAAATTTAATTTGATAAGATACCTTCTCAGTATTTCTAGGGTAATATAAATAGTAGGCCTAGATAAATTTTAAAATACATATAATATTTCTTCAAATATATTATTTTAAAAATATTTCTTCAAATAATATATATTCAAAAACGGGCTCTATTTGGAATCTCATGTTAAAATAAATCATCTCAAAGGTCAAATTCAAATTTTCTTTTAATTTATTACTGGGCACTGTGCCATACTTGATCTCTCGAAAGTAAAATATACTTCTTATAAAGGACAACTTTCTACCCTTCCCTTTAGAATCCTGTTGTTTTGGAACTAAAAACCAGACTTGTTTCACCAAGATGTGTTTGGCATCAGACTTGGCGCTTCGCCCACATGTGCATTTTTATATCGGGGAGCTATAGAAATCACAGAATGTACACTCTGTTTATCCTGAAAGGTTGACAAATTACTCATTGGTTCAACTTATTAGATTTAAGAGTCATAGTATAATCTGTCAAAGTAAGACTTCAAGCTTTCAGAGTAAATGTAGAGTACAACTTAGTTTGGTACAGGCATTTCTCCAATTTATTAAGTTTCCCACTCATTTCAGAACGTTTATTTGTAATAACTTAATAATTTTTGTTTAATTTAATCTTGTGTGTCTCATCTTACTATGCTTCCAGGCTATTTGTTATATTTACATTATTAAAATAAGGATAAAGAAGGTGTAGTTTTAGAGGATATGTATCCGCATTTGGGACGAAGAATAGGAATAAGAAGCTTCCAGTACACCCAACTGGGAATTGAACCTGGATCTCCTCGTCACTGGTCCTGTCTATTATGAGAGTGACTATTGATGTGGGTTATTATTAATTGTCAATTGTGTTTTTTAAGGGCTCTTAGCATGTAGGGTTGCTTGAATCAGAGACCAGAAAAGGGGTGTTTGAAGGGATCTATGAGAATGAATCCTAAATAAGCTTGTATATTGGATACCACTTTATTAACAAATATAATATTAAACAGCTAATGAATACTTTGATTAAATCTTACTTATATTAAGTATTTTAATACCTCCTTTGGTGGTTGATTGGTCTTAAAGGCGTTACTCTCCATTAAACAGACTGCTGATGACAGGGAAGTTGGGGTTTGAATCCCAGTCAGGTGTACTGATGAGTTGTTTTTTTTTATAAATTATATTGTTTTCTACTTTTCTGTGATGCAAATGTGAATACACTTCTTTCATTATCCCTAACACATTAGCATAGCTATGTGCATAACTTGAACTATTAATGAGACGCAATGACAAAAACTAATTATCCTAGTTAATTACATATTATATAATTAATAATATTAGGTCTACATAAACCATAACTTTACATAGGAGCTGTTGGTTACTGTCAAGCCAGTCAAAGAAAGTGAGGAAACTTTCAAATATCAAATAGAAGTTAATCTTATTGAAAATTAACAAATTGATGGTATAGCCTACTTGAAAATACCTAGCAAGTGTAGTTTACAACATTGGCTGGGCCCGGCAGGTCTGTTCAAGACCACTTACACAGAATCTCAAATTACTAGCATATCACCATCACCATACCAAGAAAAATAAATTTACCTAATGATCTAGCTCAATCAGAGGCTGAGAATGGAGCTATGCAAAGCAATAAAACACATTTACATTCGCTATAACATTGTTTGTTGATGATTCGGCACAAGGTGAATACTATGTTTTGTGCCAAAACAATAATTATTGTTACTGCAGAACTCTGCTATCATAACATGGTTTTCAATACAAGGTGACAACCATACTTTATGTAACCCTGATACTTCAACACGAGATGAAATATTGGTGCGGTACTATCACTTTGTTATTTAAGTTCTTTATGAAGCTTTTCTATCTATATAGCAACATAAGGGAGGATAGTATGAGGAAAAACACTATCTCATTTTGGTGGATTAACTAGACACGCTGGGTGACCTGGTGGTCTAGGGGTAAGGTGTCAGACTTCTGTGCTAGGGTCCGGGGTTCGATCCTCAGTCCCGGCACAGATTTATCTGAATGCCAAACCCTTCCTTCACCTCTGACAAGTCTTGTGAATGTGAGGAATGCCAGGCCTCCACCGTGGTTCGGATTCCACGTTAAACTGTAGGTCCTCCATTTCATATCACTATCACCCTACCATTACACATTAGCGTAAGTGCGTATAACCCGAACGGGTAGTAAGACGCGGTGCTAATAATAATAATAATAACTAGACACGCTCTTATATTTGTTAGTTACAGTTATAGTCACATCTAAATACCATGTTCTTTAGTTTTAAAATTGGCACCTGTACATAAGAATTGAACCCGGGACCTTTGACTTAGCACGCCAATGCTCTAACCACTGAACTATCCAGGAGTTGTCCTGTGCCCAGGCTCATTCTTCACTCATATTTTAAGGCAGAGTCTCTGATGGATATGTAGAGATTGCCGGCTACATATGAGTGATCAATTAATATCACAATCAGTCAAATAATGCAGCCAGCCATCTTCGACTAAACTTACTCCCAAGTTGAAGGTGGCTGCGTTATCTGATAGCTCATGATATTAATTGATCTCTCATATGTAGCCGACGATCCCCAAATATCCATCACAGACTATGCCTTAAAATATGAGTGAAAAATTACCCTGGGCACAGGACAACTCCTGGATAGCTCAGTGGTTAGAGCATTGGCATAGTACTAGGCCAATGGTCCCGGTTTCGATCCCAATGTCCGGGTTTCATTTTTCAATTTAAAGAATATATTCCATTTTCTATAACAATGTTGCATCAGTTTAAGGATAAAGATTCACTCTGTGACATTGTGCTATGCTCATCCATTGGTTCAGATTAAAAATGTATTTGAGAGAAATGTGATTATTATCAACAGTAATGTAACATGAATGTTTCCAGTTTCCATTTGTTGTTGGTTGTACAATTTTTCTAAAAGTAGAGATTCACAGTATCTAGAAGTGGAAATACCAAATACCTACCTAATTTAAAGGTGTTTATTCTAAGTTGGGCTTTATATTTCATTTGATAATTAGTTTCCTAAGTCATGGAGTCTAGTTAGTAACACAAACATGTTTAAGCTGGAGAAATGGATAATTATAGTCACCACACTCAACAAGTTCTAAGGAGCCATTCCTTAGCTCTTGGTCAGTTATGTGATTGTATATTGGTCGACCGATTGACAGCCTGGAGGCCTCTAACAAAATACAAAGAACAAGTAGCTTGTAAGAACTCCAATATGACTCTGAACAAGGCACATTCAAGTGGCCAAGCTGCTTGGGGGACTTAGCAGTGGTATTTTCCTCATGTTGGCAACCTGCCATCCACATTCCTTCACTGAGAGGGAAAGGTAGAACTCAAAACTTGACCATTAGATCATTTCTATTTCTTTGTACATATGTATAGCCTTCGGTATGTGAAAATTATAATCACAAACTTGCTTAAGGTTGTATTGTTGTATAAGTTTAATAATTAATTACAATGTATAGACTCATGTTTAGATGTTTTTTTTAGTTGACATAACATTTTATGATTTTTGAATGAAATTTGTATTGTTTTTAATTGTCTTAACCCCTACATTTTCCTTAATTATTTCTTTCTAGAAAATGGAAGAAGCCCAGAAAACATAAACATATTTATTTGTATGTACACTGCATAACATTATTCCAAGATTTTAAAAATTATTTCACTAGCTAATAAAAGTTTTAGGAGGGTCCATCAATTCCAGGGGAGGTGTGGATCAAACCATTTTCGAAATATTGGAATTTAAAAACATCAGTAAACTAATTTTAAATAAATAATTTTTTCTCTGAAAAATAATTATTTTGCAATAAACCTATTCATCATGTCAAACACTGCCTCAATGTCCAATTTGAAAAAAAAGTTGAAGCCATTTTCAAAATATATAGAATTTAAAAAATAAAAGATTTATGTAAACTACCTATAAATTAATTTTTCTCTGAAAAACAAGTATACAGTGCTATTCATCATGTAAAATACCAAGACATACATTCCAAACAAAATCGCTATATAGCAATTTTCAAGAAATATCTAATTTTTCAAAATTAGTCCTAGTAAAATACCCTTAATCAATTTTTCTCCCAAAAATAGGTGTATAGTATTATTTGTCATGTCAAATAGACTCTAGATATCCATTTAAACCAAATTTTCAAAAGCATTTTCAAATAACTCCAATTTTTTTCAAAAATAGTTATCAATAAACAATTTGAGAGTTATTATTAAAATTTTTAAATGGTTGAAGGTGAGACCATTTAATGCCAAAATATCAAGTTTGAACAGAGTCCATAAAACTGTTTTGGTTGTGGCAACAGGTACAGACAGATGGACTGAAAAACAGAATTTCTAGATCCACTGTTTTGGATTCAAAGGCACATTAAATGTTACTCATTATTAATCAAAATCTCAAGGTTGAATTTTTTTCACGGTTACAATATTTTCTCTTTAAATGGAGAAGTAAATATGTTCAAAAAGAATAAAGCATTTTGCAAACAAAATTATATCATAATAATATTGTTATCTTAAAACTTACACATAAGTGAATATATAATATTGTTAATAGTAGCAGAATTGACATTATTACTACCACCTTCGCAAGGGAGCACATGGTCAAAATCATCAAATCGCGGCTTTAATCCCAGCTGAGTGTACTGAGGGTCATATGTCCTAAATAGTTTCCCACTTCTTCCCCCCCCCCCCCCCCCGCACAAATGCAGATACATTTCCTATACATTCTACATCTATAATTCTTACAACAATAGCTTTTTTTTAATTTACTAACCGCCATAATTTGTTTGTGATTGCCATAGTTGGCTCAGAATTGTACATAGAGGAACAATCAAATTGCTGGCAGCTGGAGGTTGAATGTTCTAATTTTATATAGTTTATTGCAGCATACCTGTAAAAAAGAGTCAAACTGTTAGTATGAGTATAAGGACTGATCAGGCTTGTATTAAACATACCGGGCTCTCCTTGTAGCAGATTTAACCATTTTAACACAAGTGTATTGCTACAAATTGTGTCTCATGTGAAAGTTCTCATTCAACTGTAGACATTTCCTGTGGCTCGAGCACAGAATCTTTGGTGCAATCGGAAATAACGAGCAACAGAAATACTGTGGTGCGGTAACAGCAAGACATAGAATATGTGGCTCGATAGCAAGCAACGAGCAACAGAAATACTGTGGTGCGCTAACAGTAAGACACAGAATATGTGGCTTGCCTTGTGGGAAAGGATCTGTGTACTACACAGGTTTTGCTGTGCTGACACTGTGGCTTCAAACTACTAACAACTTGATGTATAGGAGCAGGATTATAACAGCTATAACAGAAGTTTTATAACAAAAAAGATTGACATAGCTTACTATTTACTATGGTAAAAGGAAAATTGATTACGAAAAAGAGTTAAGAATAGTGTATATTTAAGTAAAATGTGACAAAAAATAAACACAACAGTTTAATCTAAAGAAAATATGGAAAATTGCATAAGAAATATTTAATCTTAATAGTATTTTTATAATATTTCAACATAATTTATAAACAGTATTATACTGATTTGCATTGTCATAATAGTAATAATGGTTGTTTGTATGTGTAGTTATGCAACATATTCCTGGTCCAACACCTTAGCTCAGTCGGTAGCATGTCGGTCTACTGAGCTAAGGGTTTGATTCCTGGCATGGTCAAAAAAATTATCATTGGTAAAATATGCGTTTCCCCTTTCACATTGATAAATTAACGGCCAGGAGCTGAGTATTGTCTATTTTAAATTTAAGTTAGTTTATAAGTTGTATGCTAATTTAATCATTTGGTTCAGAAAGTGCACGTTAAATACCTCAAATAAATAACATGTCCATAGTCAATGCATCCCAACCAAAAATTAAAGTAATGTTTATTTAAAGAAGGCACTTCCTACTGTGAGGGGAAATGCACATGCCTGTGGTTCAACTACTACTGACATTCCATGCATTGCACATTCAATTAGTGGACATTGCCAAGCCCACACTTCCTACTCTATTGACAAAACTCATTTCCCTTGGTTACCATTACTAGTAAGTCAGTTGAAATGCTATTACCGAGACACAAAGAGGTTTCAAATTTCATTACATCTGGCAAATATTTAAAAATGAAACAAAACTCATTGGGGCAGAGGGAAAGATTTTCTTAAAGCAGTGTATATTGGAAATTCTAAATTCTCAACTCTACAATCAAAAGATTCCTCTGTTTTTGTGTTGTACATGTGTGTTTTACCTGAATGATCGTCTTGGATTGAACCGTCACCTTTATCTTATGAAATATAATCTTGTGTATTTGACGTACCGCTGTATTTATTGTTGTAATCTAGTGCAGGTATTTGGAATGACACCATGTTTCTCTATTGTTGTAATCTAGTGTAGGTATTTGGAATGATACCTTGTTTCTCTATTGTTGTAATCTAGTGTAGGTATTTGAAATGACACCATGTTTCTCTATTGTTGTAATCTAGTGTAGGTATTTGAAATGACCCCATGTTTCTCTTTTGTTGTAATCTAGTGTAGGTATTTGAAATGACCCCATGTTTCGCTTTTGTTGTAATCTAGTGTAGGTATTTGAAATGACACCATGTTTCTTTATTGTTGTAATCTAGTGTAGGTATTTGAAATGACACCATGTTTCTCTATTGTTGTAATCTAGTGTAGGTATTTGAAATGACACCATGTTTCTCTATTGTTGTAATCTAGTGCATGTATTTGGAATGATACCTTGTTTCTCTATTGTTGTAATCTAGTGCAGGTATTTGGAATGATACCTTGTTTCTCTATTGTTATAATCTAGTGTAGGTATTTGAAATGACACCATGTTTCTCTATTGTTGTAATCTAGTGCATGTATTTGGAATGATACCTTGTTTCTCTATTGTTGTAATCTAGTGCAGTTATTTGGAATGACACCATGTTTCTCTATTGTTGTAATCTAGTGTAGGTATTTGAAATTACACAATGTTTCTCTATTGTTGCAGCAACTGAAAGATGCATTGGGCGAAGTGGTGGCTGAGATGGAGAACATGGACACTGCTGATGAGAGGTCAGTTCACACTTGTAAATAGTTGAGCCCATGTTTAGTCTCAAAATATGGAACACATTCAACTTCCAATATGCATTGTTTAATCACCAGGTAAATCTGATTAGCCTAATATGCACATGGCCCAGATTGGACGGATAGTTTCAAGACTTGTCATAAAATGCTGAAAGTTGTTTTTTAACGGCAGCCATAAACATTCCCAACATATCACGGTAGATTAAATAGCTAAGCTGTTATATTTGTTAGTTATGTAAATTGTCAAATGAACTAATTGCTCCGTGCCGTACTCAGCCAAAAGTCCCAGGTTCAATTCCCATGTATGTGTCATTTTTTCAATTTTAAGAATATTCCCAACATATTTAGAGCCATACATAATTTATAAATTTGTTGCTTATTAGGACTTTCATAGGCTTGTAACTCTGAAAAGCTATTAAGACTGAAAATAACACTTTGTTAGTTGTATCTTGAACACACCTCTTGACTGTTGGTGGTATCTTGTTCACTGATGTCTTAGGCCTCTGTTTATTTGTATATGCTATTTTGTAGTAAATAGGACACTTGACTCTTTCTATTAGAATTTTCACTATATTGATTTTTACTAAATATAATATCTATTAAAGCTGTAACTAGCTGTGTATGTTAGATCACCTATATCTTTCAAAATCACTTTTTCCCTTAACATTAAAAATATAGGTAATTAATAACCTAATAACCTAAATCATCTTCTTTGCCCGCTTATCGCATTTCTACATGAGGTCACTGTTTTTTATGAATCTCCTCCATTATATTCTATTGTATCCTTGTTACCCTCACATCAATCATAACATCCTCATTATTGACACCGATATCTTGTTTTCATTGCATTGTTTATTGTCCACTCTCCAGGCAGATCTCTACAGGCCTATCTCTACAGGCCTACTTTCCTTTCAATTTCACAAACCTTTCCCTCACCTTGATATTTCTTTCCAATTTTTCCATCCCGCCTGCATCCTACTATTTGCTTCTTTTTCCACTCTTTTAACTTATGCTACTGACTTCAGATATTGTAGTCTATCCACTCTCTTGATGACCTCTCCATTTAAGACAAAATCCGCCTCTGACTCTATGCTTTGTCCACACTGCATACATAATGTCTTTGTTCTGTTAATAATTCACAGTCCTCTCTTTTCTAATGTTCTGTTCCATCTCTCCAACTTCTGCTCAGCTTTCTGTCTTGTCTTTGCACTCAACAGTATCATTTGCGTTGACTTACTCAGTTGAAACATCCATCATTACATTAAAGAAAGAAGGGTTGAAGCCTGATCCTTGGTTTCTCCCACACAACTCCTGACTGCTACCCTAATGTATTTGTTGTGCATTTCCTGTGTGAAACTCTATTGTAAACCTTCACTGTGTGTACAAATACCAAATGTAGTGAGTGAATTCTATACTTCTCTACACCTGTCCATCATCTCTCTTAGTAATTTTTTCATAAATAACCATGTCAAACCTATCAAATGTTACTATAAATAGTACATAAGTGATTAATTGGAATTAACATCACCATACTATTTCACTTTCCTTCTTCATGTTTTCAAATCTTCCATCTTGGAATTTTCCATTCATAATCATTACATCCAAAGATATTCCTTGGTATAATTATGGAACCACGTTTTTTGAACAAATTTCCCATTGGCACAACCATAAAATGATTGTTTTCTCATACAAACATAAAAGATGCTAACAAGCATAATCTTAGCTTTTGATTATCTCGGCAACAATATAAATTATCAGTTCACACATCAATTATTTATGCAAGATCAAATTTTTAAAAAATAAACAAAAAAACTATTAATTTAAACCTTTAATATATTGTGTTAGGATGTTATTTATAATATATTAGTGCATACCTCTATTAATATGGTCTATTTAATCTTACCTACACTGGATTTTTGTTACAAAGTATTTCATAATAAACTGATCCAAAATAATTAATTTGTAAATAACTCATTTGAATATCAGAACTCCCATTTTGTGTGGATCTGCGTTGTGTCAACACAAGTTGAATGTGTGTGTCTGTTTTGTTGAAGCAGTAAAAACAACACCAAGGCGAAGCAAATGTCCATCGGCAGAAAGAAGTTTAACATGGACCCCAAAAAGGGGATCGAGTACCTGATCGAGCATGGGCTACTCAAGATGACCCCAGAAGATGTGGCCCAGTTCCTGTATAAAGGAGAGGGCCTCAACAAGACTGCTATTGGTGACTACCTAGGAGAGAAGAATGACTTTAACGAGCAGGTGCTGAAAGCTTTCGTTGAGCTTCATGACTTCACAGACCTCATACTAGTGCAGGCGCTTAGGTAAATTACTAATACTAAACTATTCAAATCAAATAGTTTTTTTAATGCATTTAAAAAATGACTCCTGTACAATAGAATCAAACCTGGTACACTTGAATTAGCGCACCACTGCTATAGCGCTGAGCTATCCAGGATTGACCCTGTATTGAGGGTAATTCTGGAATTAATGTAAACTGCTATCATCTGTTACTAATATTATTACTACCAAACAGTATATTGTTTTGTGAGATTGACTGAGCTAGCCAATAACTACTTGACATTTTATTCAATATTTATAATTATAGTTTTTTTTTTAATACAAAACACAGGCTTACATTCTAAGTAGGCCCTACTCATCAAACTTTAAGCTTGAACTAGTAGTGAGAGGTATAAAACTCTAGGTTTGGCTCTCACAAAGGTTTATTAAATGCGCTCATCATTTACATCCCTGATGGCTTGCAATCTAAACAGGACTGCTGAAATGATAGCTGTTTTATAAATATACACAGTAGAACGTTTATTTGGACTAATTGGGGGATACTTACAAAAACTCTGTGTTAAGGTAGAAACACTTTTTCTTTATTTTAACAATGAACTTAACATAATTTTTTGTTGCTAAATATCACAAATTCTTAAGGAATATAGTAAAGCAAAAATCTAACAAAAAAGTCTCCAATTTTTGCTGAACAAGGGTTGAGGTGTGTTTTTTGGCAGTCATGTCTCTCATATTGAAATACTGTGGTTATTTTTATAAATAATATTTTTTCTTGACGATCCAGTAAAATAGTCGGCTGGATTAACATTTGGACTATTAGGTGGCCATTAAGTTGGTTCAGTTGTGTCAATTACATCTGTATCGCATATTGTAGTAGTTTATTGTATAAAACTAGAATATACTCAAGTATGAGATCTTGTTTGGCAAATATTTCGAGTAATGCAAGATGTTCTGAGACCTCTCACATATTAATTAAAATACATACTAAGATTTGGTTGGCTAAACAGATTTTAAACTAATTTCACGAGTTCCTTTAGAATAACACCCACACTATAGTATTGAGAGAACTCAAAAAGAACATTAAACTTATTTGGTTTATATTTTATTATTAAAAGCGATTATTCTCATTTGTTGAACAATAGTCATACAACCTCTACTTGCAACATGGGTAATAGTTCAACAACAAGCTGAAATAGTTCTTTGAATAGTTTTTGTAAAAACTATTGGCACTCCCAGAAACTTACGTTAGGAATAGGGGGACAGACAATTAGGCCATAGCCAGAAACGTTTAGGAGAGGATGCTTTGGGGGTCACAGCCACCTAACCACTGGTGGTCAGTAACATTTGTGAAGAGTAGATGTCTTAGAAGCTATTTTTAGTTTTTCTTTTGGTCACTAAGACCAGAAAATTAAATTTCAGGGTGTCCAGCAACCTGGAAAACTTTGAAAAGGGGGAATTTTTTCATATTTCTGCAATCTTGACATATTCACTAAAAAAAAATACACATCTTTTATTTACAATAGTCAAAATAACATTTTTCTTGCTTTTTTAACACATTTGAACATACTCTCAATTCTCAAAGTCAACACATGATTTTCATGTCACCTTTCCACCCCTCTACCGCATGAGCCACAGTTGTGTATATGCATGAGAATTCGATTACAGTCTAAGAAGAAGAAACCAAAAATTAATGTTTTTCACAATAATTTTAAACTGTACTAGTTGTTATAGGGAAATCTTTTAAAAGTTCAATATGACCACACTGAAATTTAACTTAGATCACACTACCCAATACCTTCATAGAGTGACACAATTTAAAAATGTGTGTGTGTGTAAACATATTATTACTTCAATTGGGATATTAATATAATGTTTTAATCTAATATACCTAATAATTATATATACATATGGTGGCTGGAGTTGGAAATTGGCTCTGGAAAAGTTGAGGAATTTCAAAATAGTGTTTTGCTGGACACCTTGTTTTTTAATGTTTGTAGTAGCAAACCTTTTGAATGTTAAGTCCTAAACCAGCTTTTAAAATGTAGCTTATGCGTTCATGCATTCAACCCATCTTCAGTTCTCCACTTAATGTATTTTAGATTTTTATTAAAATTGTTTGTGGTCTTGGTAGCAGTTTGGTATTCCGATTGATCTCTGCTCAAACCATGTAAAGTTGTCATCCTAGCTGACATCCCACTGAAGTGGGCAAAACATTTAGTAAAATATATGCAATAAATATTACCACTTTATTTTAAATTCTGTAACGAGTATTTAATATATAATGTACTTCACTCTCAACCTTTAATTAAACCTTATGATTATGTATATATATATATTTGGATCTCCACTTTATTGTAATTATTTTTAATGTTAGTAAAGTAGCATTATTTTTTCAGAAATTCTTGGTAAAATGATTTACATATTTATGGTCTTATTCTATCATATTTTAGCGCAGAAGATGAGCCTTGGTTTTGTACATTTAACTTTCAAATACATAATTTAGCATAATGTGATTTTATCTTTTGAGGGGCCTTTTTTCCATAGTGAACTCTTTATGTTCTCTGAGTGGATGACACTCATTGTCTGATGTATTGTTTAAATATATGTATGTTAGTGTTTGAGTGGAGGGGAAACAGCTGCCAGGGTGTGCACCCAGAGAGGTGTGTGTGTTTGTAAGTTTTTGTTGGTTGTATACGGTACTGATCCATCATGAATTGTTAAAATAACATAAATGGAGATATTTTAATTGCTATAGATGATGATTTCAATGACTAATCAAATTGAAATAATCTTAAATTTAAACTTTAAGGAAAATATATTCTATCTCTGGGTGACAACCTTTACTTGCTTACAATTGCTTTGTAAGTAATATTCCATTATAGTATGTATTGAACAGGCTTTCATATGTTATTTAACTTAACTTATACATCTCGCTAATTTAAATAATTTAGGTCTACCATTCAATGGTTCAAATATCCAAGCTAATCTATTTATTTTATGGTTATAGCCTCATCTAAATAACACACTCTTTAAATTGAAAAATGACACTTGGACACAGTAATCGGACCCAGGACCTCAGGCTTAGTACCCCAATACTATTACCACTAAGCTATCCAAGAGCTGTCCCTTGCTCAGAGCACAGACAAACACACCAGACCGACAGCCTCCAGGTTAAAATATCTGCACTCATTGGGAGGGCTTGAGTACTTTCTCACGAAGGATCGCTATGTTTAGTTCCAAGTGACAAGCACGCATTTTTAAAAACAGTTCACTTTACAGATGGTTTTACTAGAGAACAGATAAAAAACCTTATAGTATCTATAAACCAGCTTTCACAAAGATAGGTTCGGGTAGCAGACCCACCCTGCTTCCTTCAAACCAACCAAACCAAGAGAGCCTACTCAGACTGCAAATTACAAAGAAAACCAAAAACAATCTTTCTCTTTTTGTTCAAGCGATTGTTTGCAAATTGTGTGATTGTAAACAATCTTCAGATATTATTGTGCTCAGACCGCCACCCTTGGAAACTTTCTCTCCGGCTTGTAGCCTTTACAACAAACAATTTGTAAGAGAGTTGTCTCACTCATTCTTCACTCATATTTTAACGCAGAGTTTGTGATGGAGGTGCAGAAATTGTCAGCTACATACACACTTTAAAAGTTAAATATGAGTGAAAAATGACCCTGGGCATGGGATGACTCCTGGATATCTCAGTGGTTAGAGCATTGGTGTACTAAGACAAAGGTCCCTGGTTTGAATCCTGTGTCCTATCATCATTTTTCAATTTAAAAACCACATATTCAATGTTAATATTATTTTAGTGAGAGATAAGTGGAGATTTTGTAATAAAAATATATATATATACTAATAATTCTTCATTTAGACCTATAGTCTTGATTTTAGAATGAATCAAATATATTTTTTTTATGTTCATAATTATTGATCAATTTAGGACAACTACTGGAGAATATAGTTGACTAAGATTTAAATGAAATAAGTTATTGAACTTTCTTCTTAGAAATCTTATGAAATTAAATATACATATCTTCAGGGCCATTGGTATTTTCCAAATCTTATTGCAATAGCATCCATTTCTATTATTTATTTTTTTTGTCAAAGCTTTGCTATAATTTTTGTGCCTCATTATTTGTGTGGTACATTAAATTTAAATCTGAAATGTGAATATATTTTTATAATATTGTGCTGTATTCCAGCTGATTGTAAAGGATATAATCTTTCAGGCAGTTCCTGTGGAGTTTCCGACTACCTGGAGAAGCTCAGAAAATAGATCGCATGATGGAGTGCTTTGCTCAACGTTATTGCCAACTAAACCCTAACATATTTACAAACACAGGTGAAACATTTATCTTATCTTTATTTTAAAGCAAATTTGAATACACCTGGCATAGCTGGCTACTATAATGAGCATGAAATATAACACAAGACAAATATTGATCTTATAGATTTATGGGATTGTATTTGTTCAACTTATTGGAAATTACTTAATATTAGTGATTGAAAAGGGTGGGTAAATTTTTCTTAACTCATATTACGTGATGTCTTTTCATGGTTATATTTGAAAGGGACAACTATACTATCCTGAACTCCTGATACCATATGGTGATGACTTGTAATGACTATGTTTGAGAGGGTTAGCTAATCTATCCTGAACTCCTGATACCATATGGTAATGACTTGTAATGACTATGTTTGAGAGGGACAGCCATACTATCCTGAACTCCTGATACCATATGGTGATGACTTGTAATGACTATGTTTGAGAGGGTTAGCTAATCTATCCTGAACTCCTGATACCATATGGTGATGACTTGTAATGACTATGTTTGAGAGGAACAGCTATACTATCCTGAACTCCTGATACCATATGGTGATGACTTGTAATGACTATGTTTGAGAGGAACAGCTAATCTATCCTGAACTCCTGATACCATATGGTGATGACTTGTAATGACTATGTTTGAGAGGGTCAGCTAATCTATCCTGAACTCCTGATACCATATGGTGATGACTTGTAATGACTATGTTTGAGAGGAACAGCTAATCTATCCTGAACTCCTGATACCATATGGTGATGACTTGTAATGACTATGTTTGAGAGGGACAGCTAATCTATACTGAACTCCTGATACCATATGGTGATGACTTGTAATGACTATGTTTGAGAGGAACAGCTAATCTATCCTGAACTCCTGATACCATATGGTGATGACTTGTAATGACTATGTTTGAGAGGAACAGCTAATCTATCCTGAACTCCTGATACCATATGGTGATGACTTGTAATGACTATGTTTGAGAGGAACAGCTAATCTATCCTGAACTCCTGATACCATATGGTGATGACTTGTAATGACTATGTTTGAGAGGGACAGCTAATCTATACTGAACTCCTGATACCATATGGTGATGACTTGTAATGACTATGTTTGAGAGGGACAGCTATACTATCCTGAACTCCTGATACCATATGGTGATGACTTGTAATGACTATGTTTGAGAGGGACAGCTATACTATCCTGAACTCCTGATACCATATGGTGATGACTTGTAATGACTATGTTTGAGAGGGACAGCTAATCTATACTGAACTCCTGATACCATATGGTGATGACTTGTAATGACTATGTTTGAGAGGGACAGCTATACTATCCTGAACTCCTGATACCATATGGTGATGACTTGTAATGACTATGTTTGAGAGGGACAGCTATACTATCCTGAACTCCTAATACTTCTTAATAGTGGTGTGCTATTTTGGTTCTGGATATAAACAGGTGAAATGATACTTCTTGGCAGTAGATGTATAATTTTATAAGGAACAAGTTTGGGGTTATGTGTTTCTTATATGTCTTGATAGTGGTTTGCTGTTTAAGGTAGGGGTTCTGTGCTCCTGATATGTGTTTAAGACTTTATACTGTGTGTGGGAGTGACAGGTTCTGTGCTCTTAATAAATCTTAGTTGTTTACTGTTTTTGTGAAGGACAGGTACATAGTAGTTTTGGTGCTATTGATACTTGATACTTGTTTCCTATGTGTGTAAAGGAAAGGTACTAGATTCTGTGCTCCTGATAAGTTGTTTGCTGTGTTTGTAAATGTAAAGGATAGGTACAGAGGTCTGTGTTCCTGATATTTATTACATTTGTACCCAAGACCTCTAGATAAGTAGCCGACCACTAGACCAAGAGGCCAGCCATAAAAAATATTGTATTAATATTTATACTACCATCCAATGTTATTTAAATGTTATGAAGACTATTCTTAAGTGTATGTTATATTAAAATATGGTAGTAATATTCATACTAAAATATTATTTATATTTGGGTGTAATGTCTGTGTTAATTTGTAATATTGGTGTGTTTTAGATACATGCTATGTGCTGTCGTTTGCAATCATCATGCTAAACACAAGCCTCCACAATCCCAGTGTGAAGGAGAAACCCACGGTAGAACAATTCATCTCCATGAACAGAGGAATCAACAATGGAGGTGACCTCCCTCAGGAGCTGTTGATGGTGAGTGACCTCAACTCAGCACTTGTTTCTTTGTCTAGATCCCAGACTGAAGCTTGGTTCTAAATGTTTGTGTTCTTTGAAAGCTTGTTCCCTGCTCCTAACCTTGTTTCAATTCATGTTCCCCACTCCTAACTTTGTTCCACATCATGTTCCCCACTCCTGGCTTTGCTCCAATTCATGTTTTCCACTCCTGACTTTGTTCCACATCATGTTTCCCACCCCTGACTTTGTTCCAAATTTTGCCCACCCTTACTAGCCTTCTCAAGAGTGATTTTTCATCTATTAACTCAGTTTATTATATATGTTCAACATCATTGTTATTAACAGCTAAATCTAAGAAATAACAGAAATAATTTGAGAGGCACCCTGATAAATTCCATATGAAAAATTATCCTCATTTATCCTAACCAGAATTCAAACCAGGACCTCCCTTGGAACCACAACCAACTGTAATTCAAGTCTAACATCTCAGACTTTTAAGCCGCAAGGGTGGGCTCCTTGATTCTGTCAACTTGTCTAAACGTTTGTTTCCACCCCTTAACTTGTCTAAACGTTTGTTTCCACCCCTTAATTTGTCTAAACGTTTGTTTCCACCCCTTAACTTGTCTAAACGTTTGTTTCCACCCCTTAACTTGTCTAGACGTTTGTTTCCACCCCTTAACTTGTCTAAACGTTTGTTTCCACCCCTTAACTTGTCTAAACGTTTGTTTCCACCCCTTAACTTGTCTAAACGTTTGTTTCCACCCCTTAACTTGTCTAAACGCTTGTTTCCACCCCTTAACTTGTCTAAACGTTTGTTTCCACCCCTTAACTTGTCTAAACGTTTGTTTCCACCCCTTAACTTGTCCAAACGTTTGTTTCTCCTTTCTAAAACCTTTGGAAATCTTGCTTACCTCACCAACCAGACATTGTGCTAAAGCTTGTTTCTCACTCGTGACTTTGCCTTCACAAATCTTGCTTACCTCACTAGATGAACCTTGTCCTAAAGCTTGTTTCTCACATGTGACTTTACCTCCCCAAAGCTTGCTTTCCTCACCAGACAGATCTTGTTTCTCACTATTGAGTGGGTGCGATATTTGGCACTGCATTCTGTCAGCCAATTTCTTAGCTTGGAAAGTAGGATTGCATTCCTACTTGTAAACAATTAATTATCAAGGTAGGCATCATTAAGTAGGGATCTAAAACAAAACTGTTGGGTGTGCTCTACACTTAAAAATTCTTTGTACTTAAATGAATTAATTTGATGGTCACTTGCGTGCACGCAAAGGCACCCATGGACAGCATGTTAGGAGCCACTAAGTGGGAAAGTGTGATAATTAAATTTGGTTTTCAAGTTAACTTGTACACGTCATCACACACTGAGTGTTTATGTTTGCAGAGTTTGTATGAGAGCATAAAGACTGAGCCATTCAAAATTCCTGAGGATGATGGCAATGACCTCATGCACACTTTCTTCAACCCAGACAAGGAGGGCTGGCTCTGGAAACAAGGTGAGTGGAATTTATCTGTTGAGTGTAGTAAACCTAGCTCTGGAAACAAGGAGGGCTGGCTCTGGAAACAAGGTGAGTGGAATTTATCTGTCGAGTGTAGTAAACCTAGCTCTTGAAACAAGAAGACTGGAATTTATCTGTCGAGAATAGTAAACCTAGCTCTAGAAACAACTTGAGTGGAATTTATCTGTCGAGTGTAGTAAACCTAGCTTTGGAAACAAGGTGAGTGGAATTTATCAGTCGAGTGTAGTAAACCTAGCTCTGAAAACAAGGTGTGTGGAATTTATCTGTCGAGTGTAGTAAACCTAGCTCTGGAAACAAGGAGACTGGAATTTATCTGTCTAATATTTAGTTCCTTTGACAAAGTAATGTGTTTTTATGTCATGTGGCAAGATGTGATCATTAAATAAAGGTGAAGCTAATCAAAACTATCAAAACATTAAACTCCTTTTAATTCTCATTTTTCTCTAAATTACTAAATAAGTTGAGATAATAGGAATACATTTATTAAATCTTTTAATTACATGAGAATAATTTGAAACGTATTTTGCAATGTGTTTTGGTAATATTTAATTTTAAATAATAATATGATTAAGAGATTTTACACCAGGATCATTTGTGAAAATTCTGGCTAGAATAGTGAATTTTTTCAATAGTAGGGACTATACTCCAAAAAACTTTACTTTCATTCATGTCAAACATCAAAGACAATGTTTTAATTTTATAACATATTCTACCTGTTATTGTGCTGTAATTTTACTATTTGGTACATGCTGGAACCTAAAAACATAATCTGTTAGCAAGTGGTAAATGTTGTTGTACATGGCATCTTGAAGTAACAGATTGTATGTTCAGGTGGGAGATACAAGAGCTGGAAGAGACGCTGGTTCATCTTGAACGACAACTGTCTCTACTATTTTGAATACACGACAGACAAGGAACCACGAGGAATAATCCCGCTAGAGAACATCCAAGTGAGAGAAGTGCAAGACCGTCATAAGCAACATTGCTTCGAACTGCACGCCAGTGGCACAGACTTCATCAAGGCTTGCAAGACGGACAGCGAGGGGAAGGTGGTCGAGGGTTTGTACCAAACTATAGTACCTCTCACATTATCCAATAGACTAGATTCCCGATGACAGGGAATTCGAGTGGCTGGGTTCACTAGGGGGGATTTTATGCATGTAATTTATTACTGTGGTTTTCCTATTCCCTCCCTCTTCTAATGTAGGTGCATTCCCATCAAGTTAATCTCCTCATCCCTCACCCTAAAGATGTTGTTAGTAACCTTACTATATAAAATAACAATGCCTCCTGAAAATAATTTCCCCCCAACTCTAGATTTATTTTACTCCCTCTAATCTTGAATATGAGATAATTAAAACAAACTCCAAATAGCTTCTAAGTCATAGAATTTTTTTAAAAAAGCCAAAACTTATAAATATTGAAGATGGGCCGAGTCCACTATTTCTGATTCTGATTTGAGATTTGGGGTTCTCTGGTAGATGGAAGATTCGGATTTGTAAAATAGTGCAGTTGACCCAACTCCAAAAGAAATGGTTTTAACAGTTACAATAACTACTAAAACCATTTTAATATATTAATACATAGTCATGTGATCTTCAGCTGTAACTTTTGATAAAGTCATCTATAAAATAACATTAAATAACATAGTAAAATGTTGTCAATTTTGTTTGACGAAATAAATGTATTTTCTAAACGCTTCTTCCTAATAAAAACAAAAGTAGACAAGATTGTTTTGTTAGTTTACTGGAATTCGTATTGTTAGCTTAGAAAACAAAATTTAGTGTCCAATGACAAGTAAACCAGTCTAACCCACACAAAACTAACACTGGTCTTTAATTCACACTTAACTACCAAATCTTAAAGCATTCACATGTCACAGTATTTATAACACACACTTATCATCAAGTTTTAAAATTGCCTCTGTGTTTTTTTTGAAAGCTGCGAAGAGGGGGATAGGGTGTTTGAGAGCTGGACACTCCTCTTCCTATCCTGTCCATAACCTCTCATTTCTGTTTCTTTGCAGAGTCATTTGCCACATTATCGCAGATCTACCATTCGAATAACACATTTAACCAAAAATTAGCTGCACCCTAAAATATGATCCAGTTGATAAGGAAAAAAAAAAAATTGTCTGAAAATGAATCCATTATAAAATAAAAACACTCTGTGTGGTGAAATAAACAACTATGTAAATAGCTCTATAAGAGGTGGTGATCCCAACCCCCAGTTTCCTTCTGTCTTCCCTAATGCTCACAGTTTTTGCATATTTTACCAACAAGATTTTAAAATTTGTATTATAATAATGTCATAATTATCGGCCAAGAGATTTTTTCCCCTACATGATTGACCATACTTATGATCCCAAATTTTGTAAACAAATAAAGTAAATTCTTGTCACACTATAATAACAGTAGTGAAGAACAGATTGTAACAAAAATTTTCCATAAAATGTGCGAAAGTAGACGTAGCTGTAGAAATTTTATCCATTTCAAGCCATCAGCTGTTTTATCTTAGACTGTTATATTTTTACAATTAGAATATCAAGGTCCATATATTGTGAAGGGTAAAAATAAAAAATATCTGCCAAATTTATCATTGGTGAAATGTGGGTTTACCCTTTCACAGTGATGAGTTAATGGCCGGGGACTCAATGTTGTGCCTGTCATAGTCGTAGGTTAGATTATAAGGCATATGAAGCTACGACAGGCCTAGCAAGCAGGTAGTGGAAAATATAAAATTGTATAAAATATCTGCCTATTTTTGGGCCGGTGAGGTGGTTTAAAGTTGTGGTTTGCTATTTTCTTCGTCAATATTTTGTTCTAGTCTAGTAATCTTTGTTGTTTGAATTACTGTCTGAACAGAATCACAAGATATTTTCAAAAATGCACTTCTGACATTTAAACTCATCTACTGACGCAATCTATTAATTTTTAAACATTTTAATATTTAAACATTTTAATATTTAAAGTTTTTTTACAAAAACTTAAATTTTTAAACATTTTAATATTTAAAGTTTTTTTACAAAAACTTAAAATTTCAAAATAAATTAGAACAATTTTTAATGTTAAAATTTTTTCCTTTCCAAAATCAACTAGATTATAAAATTTATCAATTTTTTTTCATAACCCGTTCCCAAAAGTGAACTACTTTATTTTTCACTTTTTGCTGACACAAGTCATTTCCATCTACCTCCTTTTGAGCTATTCATGAAGTAACTCCTGCTTAGCTATAAACATTTTAATAATATTTGATTTTTTCCATCAAATAGCCTATTTGCAACATTTTATAACTTTATAGAATTTCTCATTTTACTGTAACTAATGTTTCCACTCGAAAGATTTCAAGATCGTCCTATTGCTTAGTTCAGGATTTTGTACAAACTTAAATGTTACTAAAAATAAATATTTTATATTAAATTCTTTGTAATTTAGTTTTGGTGATTTAACTTTAGTTATGCTTTAATAATTTGTTGTTTACGTGGCCTTGTTTTTGTTTATAATGTTTGTTGTTTGCAGGTAAACACACAGTATACCGTATGTCTGCAGCTACACCAGAGGAGAAGGACGAGTGGATCAAGTGTGTCCGGTAAGTTACCACATCAACCTTTCCTAGCCATAAAAGTGTGTAAATGAATTTGTATTATTTTCTTATATACAAAACTTTATATATTACATTTTGTGCCCATGATTTTTATTTCAAACTTAAAATGAGATATTGATTTCTTTATACGTTCATATCACTAGAGATGTCAAAATTGATATCTCAATATATCAAACTCCTATGAATCCAGAATTTTTTTTTTTTTATTACTTGAATTTTGAAACCCCACAAAATGTAAATTCAGTAGTGGCTCAAACAACGACAAATAATTTTACCTTTACCACACACAACCCAATTAAAATGTGTGAACATTTGGGGGAGGGTGGACAGGGGGGGGAGGGGGTGTCCTAAATTATTTTCCATTACCCATCCAAGCAAATGTGGGTACACTTCCTCTTAATTAAAACTTCTTAATCCCTAACCTCATCATTATTGTCATCATGAACTGTTTACATCCTGTGGCCGGGTGTGTTTAGTAAAATACCTCCATCTCCTCTGTCCTTATACCACTCTCTTCCCCTCACTTGCACACTTGCTGCTATCTGTCCCTCCCATCTCTTCCTTGGTCTCCTTTGCGGTCTCTTCCCTACATACTTCATATCCATTCATCTTCTTGGGATCCTCTCTCCCCTTCCATCCTCATTATGTGTCCATACCATCTTCATTCCTAATACTATCTTGTCTGGTCATAGCTAGCATGCTCCTCAAACTTAATTCCCATGGCTTCCTAACAGATTAGTGTAATTAGTACATAGGTGTATAACCCAAACAAGTAGTAATACGCGGTGCTAAAAAAACTTATGGTTTAGAGCAGTGTTTTTCAACCTGTGGGTCGCGACCCCAGGGGAGCCGCAGGGGCTTTATTGGGGGGTCGCGGTCTCAAGCCAGGTAAAATAAAAAGCAAGTGGCAAGTGTAGGTCCTATACTACAATAAAAACATAACAATTTCAGAGAAAAGTTTATTTTTAAATATAAGTTCTACAATCTACACCACATTAAAGATACAACAATAGTTTCAGTGAGAAGGCTGTGCCTGTTTATTTTTTACTCTGACAACTGACAAACGACTGTTGACCTTCAACCAACCTGCGCGCGCACTCCCCCCTTCCCGCCTAACAACGCCAAATACGTCTTATTTGAAATCACTGATATAATTTTATTACATCCAGGGGGTCGTCAGAATTTTTTTACTTGTAAAGGGGTCGCATATTCAAGAAGGTTGAAAAACACTGGTTTAGAGGCTCCCTTCTCTGGCCAGGAGGGTCGCTATATTACCTTTTTTTTTATCACCTGGTATGCAGCCATATTTTTCAATTGTTATTATTTGCCAAAATATCAGTCTTTAACATCTTAGTTACAGTGCTTAAATGAAACATGTTTTGTTTGTGCTGCAGGCAGAGCATCAGTCACAACCCCTTCTATGACATGTTGTCAGCGCGTAAGAAGAAAGCTCAGAAAACAAGCTCTCACCATTCTAAGAGCTAAAACTCAAACCCGGAGTTGACCTCCTGGTGTATATCATGTTGGAGAGTGTGCGTCACATTTGCAAGTGTGTGGACCACAATAGTACTGACCACTTTCTGTGATTGTTTTTGGATTAATGGAGAACTTTGAAGCAAAGAGTGTCCTTAAGTCTCTAATGTTGAATCGATGTGACGGGTTTTCAATTTCAACACTTTAAGAGGGCTTTATAATTATACACAGAGAATTTATTATATGTCTTGCTCTCCTCTCGAAACCTCAAATTAATTTTTATGTGTTAAATTTTAATAGATTGTAAAGCATGTGATTTCAGAAAAGTAAAAAAAAAAGTTAAATGTAAGTTAACTTTTATTTTTGATCATACAACGTATAAAGTATATCGACTGAGAAAGTTTAGATATATAAAAAATGTTTGTAAAATCAGATAAATTATTATTTTGGAAAATATTAAGTGTTATCAAACTATTTTGTATGTTAGAATAGATGTAGTTATGGACGTGTGCTTGGAGTTGGTGACGGAGTGTATATTCAACATCACTAATGTGATCACATTAATCTTCCCAGTGATAATAAGCACAACGAGAAATGAGTGCTGTATAGCTCTGGTGTTTTCATAATGATAAACAAATTCATGTGAAATTAAGTGCACTTGTATAAAATATACGTTAACCAAATAAAACATCACTCAAGGAACAGTTAATTTATCTTGTGATGTTTCGGCCAAAATAAAGACATGGAAATCTTCACTTCCCCATTTTGGCCCTTATTATATTTCCTACAATGGTAGATAAATGAGGGAGGGGGGGAAAAATAATTTTTACCAATTTAAATTATTTTTAACTTATGTTAGTAACTGGTCAATAAAGTTTAACTTGCTTTATTAAATTAAACATTGAAAGTAGGATAGAAGGGCAAGGCCTACAGATTTACTAGAAAATTGTAGGCTTCAAAGTTCACAATTAAAGACTCAACAAAACACATAACTAAGAAATGTTCAGGGTACAGCAGTCTCCTTCTTTAGCAGACGAAAGTAATGGGACGGCCAGACTGGGCGGGCGAGTGAGTGACCAAAATAAAATATAACACATTGGTTCTAATGAGAGGTGGCCAGACTGGAGCACGCTCGACCCGGTATAATCTAGTTTACACGCGTTAGGCAATATTATTGTGTGTTGGTTCATTGAGTGCTAGGAAAACTTCTCATTTTGACATTTTTATTACTATCGATAGGCTTAGAACACTTGCTACTAACGACCTAATTTAATTGGTAAGATCATAAACCATACCTATATATGTGTATATATATGTATAAAACTGATATATTAAAATACTTCAATATTATCAAAGTAGGCCTTTATAAATAAGAATTACCATTAGCATGGAGAAAGGATGAGGAAACCATAACAATAATTCACTTGTCAAAAACCACCCTCATTTCACTGAGCCAAGATTCAGAGCCTCCTCGTCAACAACTATCGAGAGCTATCTGCTAATCATGTGCTCACTTGCACGCTCACCAGTTTGGCCACCCATTCGCTTGCGCGCTCGCTTGTCAGTCTGGCCGAACCCTAAAACAGACTGACTATGGCAGCATGGCTAGAGGTAGGTCATGGTCACTTAGATACTGATGTTGCCTGTTTCTTGATTCACAAAATAGGTTTAGGTTTGGATTCTGCGGTTGCCTGTTCAAACTTGTATATAATGTTGTATTTATATTATATTTAAATAAATATAAATAAATTAATATAGTTTAAATACAACATTCTATTAGTCTACGAATAGTAAAGACACAATTTTGAACAGGCAACTGCAGAATACAAGCCTCAACCTTTTTTGAATCAATAAACACTGGTCATGAAAATGGGAGTTGTGTTAACAAAGCTTTATTGTTGAATTGGCTAAAGAGGATAATAATAATTCTAGTAAAATTAAAACTGTAATTGGGTATGTCTGAAATGTGAATCGATTGCCGTGGAATCTGACTTGACTTGACTTTACAAATAATAAATAATCCTATGAACAAAGAGAAGGCCTTTTCCTTCTTTTTTTTTTCCTAAGAAAAATGGTGACTCACTTGTTTTCACTTAGTGTAAAATACTTTAGTATATGCATGATTATGTAAAAAGATAGATTAATAAAATGAAAATTATAATGCTAACTTGTTGGACAGGAAGATAAGCAAACCGACTTTCACAATAAACACTTTATTATGTATGAAAAAAGTGCATTGAGCAAAAATATTTAGTGATAAATAAAATGATAGAATAATAGGAAAATAGTAACACACAAATAAAAGTAAAAACACTAACATATATTTACACACACTTCAAAATTTTTGATGCTAATAGAGCATCTTTCCTCGGGAAGTAGTAGTAATTAGACTGTCTAATTACTACTACTTCCCGAGGAAGATGCTACAATAGCATCAAAATTTTGAAGTGTGTGTAAATATGTATTAGTGTTGTTACTTTTATTTGTGCTCTACCATTTTCCTAATATTCTATCATTTTATTTATCACAATAAACACTTTATAATCATGCCGTTTAGTGAAGATGTAAGGGTTGCCTTTTTGTTCAGTGGAGTTATTAGGAAGATCCAAAAACTTTACACTTCATTTTAAAAATAAATTTATATTTCCAAAACCACGATGCTTCACCATTAAAATTTTGGCAGCCATTCACATTTATGTTCCATTTATTTAATTTTTCTGTTATGTTCACTTTGTTTACATTAAAGGGATACTGTCATGGTGTGATCTTTTGCATTAGTTTATAAGCTGCAAACCAATGTAACCTATCAAGTTAAGCTTGAAACAATTCAAGATCAGTGTGTACATGACATAAATTAATAATGTTGTAATTGTAACATAGTTTATAAATTTTGGACTAAATTGAATCAATACATTTTTGTACTATGTTTAGTGTTTAAAGTTATATAAATCTGCATAGTAACATATTATTTTCAAAAAAAACAACTATAAACAAAATATTCAACCTTTCAACTTGGCTTCAGAAATATTCCATATATTCGATTCAACTTTACTTTAAATCAGATTTTACACCCTCAAAACTACATCATGGATTCCAAATTCATCTTTATTTCAATGCTTATTTAAATTCCAATAAATGTAATGAACAATTTTTTTTTTGTTTTTACTCCAAAATAAATAGATTTGCTATGATGAAGTAGAACTAATGATAAAGTGAATTATATTTAAATTAATTCTAGTTTTTCATTTAAACTTGTTCAAGCAAACTTGATATAGGGAACAAAATAAAAATGGCCCAAATGAACATTTGATGTTTTAGTACTATTAATACAAATTATTTTTGTAATATTAAAAATTAAATAAACCAACTTTTCAGCAAAATTGTTGATCAGCCCAGCCCTAATATTAGTTTGTAATTTACTTAACAGCTCAGAATGGCAATAGTAAATTAGTATTTTAGCTTTCAATATTTTTATTGGCAAAGTTATGTATTTGTCGAAGCTAATGTTATTTCAAAACCTAATAAAGAAAAAAGAAGCTAATGTTATTTCAATGATCACGAGACCAAAAATAGATTAGGGGTGATTGAGTTATAAATTAGCTGACCTCGGTGGTCTTGGGGTAAAGTGCTCGTCTCAGAATCTAGGGTTCATGGGTTCAAACCCAGCCAGTCAAAGTTTTTGTAGTTTTGCAGACCCCTAAAATTAACAATAAGATAAGGGTTAGCTGGACATTTGAGATATTTTGAGTTGAGTACATTTTTAGTTGCAGCTACGACGATGTTTTTTTTTTTTTTTTTATTATTCAAGATAATAAAGACTATGCCAAAGAGAATGTTGTTAAAGCTAACAAACACACATTTTTTGTTCTTGATCTTTCTTAAAAATTAATTTTTTCGGTCACTTCTCGAATCATAAAATTCAGTCTCACATAAGCTTAGCCTGAATTAGATTATTATAATGCATTCATTTAAATATTTGGAATAAAGATGAATAAAATAATTTTATCAAATTAAAAAATACAAAAAAAACTATTTTTTTTAACCTTTTATTCATTCCAATTTCACTTTTGTTAAGTAAAGAATGTATAAAACCACAGTCCATTGTGATTAAAGAGTGTAAATGTGTGTCATATTTCCCGGTTAATCTGCAGTTTACCATTTCACAGATTACAACAAACCTGAACTACTTAACACAAGACAAGACAAGTTCACAAGTGCCCTCAACCTTTTCAGACATAAGATGTATGTGTGTGATCATTCTAATGTGTTGGAACAAATTTTTATCCATAATTTATGGCATTTTAATTTTGCACTAGATACCAAAGAAAATACAAATATATTCATTAGTTCTATAATCTTCTTTTTGTAACTATATCAGATTTTTTATTGTTATTTCTTTTTTTGTACATAATTGTATATTTTTTTCATTCCTCCTATATTAATATCTAACTATCTATTCGTTGCATAAAATATGAAAGTGTGTGTGAGCTATTTGGGAAGTGTTTAATATACTTGATGACCTGCATTAATTAGAGCTTAATCCTTTATTTTAATTCCACTCTGTCTATTGGAAGCATTTTGAATTGTTTTGTAGTTAATTTACTTAATTTTAAATTAGAGATGTTGCAACTCCATTTATTAAATTTTAGCCTCAGTTTCTCAATTCCAATCCCTTGACATTTAAAATTCAAGTATTTTCCCAATCATTCTACTTTTCATTTAAAAATTGTCTTATGAATGAAGGTTAAGTACATTCACGACTACTGATAGAATAGCCGGACTATTAAAGAAACACGACATTTAAAGGTTGTTGCTACCAAAAGATTAAATCAAGCCATCCCTAATACCGCTAAAAGATTGAAAACTACATGAAAACGCAGTAATACCTTTTGGACCTGTGGCCAAGCTTATATTGTAAACTCGCAGAAATGCACATCACTACCAGTGTAAAGCCCCACATTCGAGGAGACACCAAGAATGTGTCAGAAAATTTCCTAAATATCTATCAAATCTCATCTAATGATTTCAATACCGTTACAAACATTTCAAACTACAAGAACCAAGTTATCAGAGGGGCCCTTGAGATCATCAAACCTCTAAATACACATATTAACATTAATTTGACTGCATTTAATAATGTACAAATTATTTATTTATTTAGGAATATTAAGAGAAACTGTTTGATATAAAGTAATATCTTAAAATTGATTTAAATTAATTAACTTCTAAATCCGAGGAATAAAATCAACTTTTTCATGTTTCAGAACTTTTTTTTTTTAAGTTAAGCTTTAACAACTACTAAAACTCAACTTTAACTTTAATTTATAGTATTTGCACACCTCTTCTGATTGGCTGTTTGGCTTTGGGATCAAATACATACTAGTTCCCAATCAAACGATCAGTACTCGTAGACAGACATTGCCAACATGCAGAAAATAAAGTTAAATTTAAAAACCATTCTAGCTTTCAAATAAATACAAGCTAACATTTATTTTGGCATGAGTTATATGTCTCAATTATATTTGCCATAATGAAGCTAAATAATGGTTGTGTTTATGCTATGTAACATGTATCTAGAATTATTAGAATATTTACTATACATTGTCTTTACTACTTACTCAGGCATCACATTTATTTGATTAAAGCACTAAATGTTAGGGAACTAACAGCGATCTGGAAAGAATCAATCCTTGAAACTGTCAAGCAAGACTTACACTCAAGCTTGTAATTTTAGACTTTTCGGCCTAAATAAATACATTGATGAAAGCAATTTCCTGACTAACAATTTTTAAATTTCTTTTGTCATTGCGTCTAGCTACCCACTTAAATTATGTATGTACTAATTACACTAATGTGGTGGTAGGGATGAGAAAGGTTAAATATAGTGTATGTACTGATACCTCTATTTGTGCGAAGGAGAAAACTAACCTCAATATACCCGACCAGGATTTGAACCCAATCTTCCCGCTATAGACAGTCTAATATATTTTGATTCATTGTCTCGGACAATTCGACCACCAAAGCGGATAGTTCTCGAACTGAAGCCATATATTTTCCACTACCTGCTTGCTGGGTCTGTCGTAGCTTCATATACCTTCTAATCCAACTTAAGACTAGGACAGTCACAACATCCAGTCCCCGGCCATTAATTCATCAATGTGAAAAGGTAAACCTACATTTCACCAATAATAAAATTTTCGGCCATGTTGGGAATCGAACCCAGGACTATTAGCTCAGTCAGTAGCGTGTCTGTCAAGTTAGCCAAGGTGTCGGATTGTTCTATTATTTATTGTCTATTATGGTTAGCTTAGTGCTAAAAAAATATTTTCTAATGTATTCTAAGATCAAATAAAAGATTTTTTTTGTTAAATTTCCAGCAATAATAGGATATAAATTTAATAAAATCATGTTAATTTAATAATTTGATTAAATTTAAGCGGTTCAAGCCGTTCCCCCTTCTCCCCCAAATAACTCATTGTTAAATGGTTTAAAGGGTGTTATTGGGAAAATATTAACATTCACTTTATTTCCTTATTTGGTAGCTACTGGCCCATTAGCACACCATTACAAGTCACCAAATTATCCGTAGCTGCTAATTTATGTATTTTATTTATTTAAAATTGAGTAATTTTTAAGACATCCAGTATTAATGTTAAAAACAAATTTTATAATTATTCAGATATTGCTTCCACCTCAAAAAGACACATGATTATTTTTATTGTTAAGAATGTTTGTTAAATTCTAAATACAACATTTTGTCTTATCTTCAGACTGTTTAAAAAATGTAACCTTAGCTTACTATAGATAATAATTTCCACTTTTAAATTATTAGAGCTTTGTATAGAAAAGTTTAGCATTCAACACTATTAAGTACTAAGAGATAAAATTGGTGCATCATGTTATTTGTTTATTTAAATATTCACACACACTTAATATTTGAACTTGAGGGTCATATTATCATGTACATATGTAGGTACTTCATCACTTGAAACATATTATTATATGTTTTATAACTCTCCTTTTATTACTATGGTAATACATTTTTTTCTTTCACTGTATATTTTTATGTAAATTTAATTAATTTATTTTATGCCTAAAAGGTCAATAATAAAAACTGATAAACATTTTGAAATGTTTTTATTTATTCTATTGTAAAATCCCTTATTATAAATGGTTAGCTACATATGAGTGTTTACGTGTGTCGTTTAGTAAACGAAAAGGGGGAAGGAGGTGTTAAAAATGGTACTCATGTCTTTCTGATTATGTTACAGATAAAATTATATTTGATTTAGAATATATGGCTAAAATTAGGAGGGATAGTCAGCACACTTACCTTAATGACACTAGAATATAAATTGTTTAGATATAACTATATAAACACACACAAACACACTGTTAAGAACAAACTTTCAATGTCATCAGGTCATGAGAGTAGACTGAAGCTCTTGGTTGGACTGCAAGATTGCTAAGCATAGAAAGCATCTAATACTGTATTATTTAGAAATTAATTAATGTGAGGGCCTACAAAAAATTCAAAAAATAGAAACCAAGCCATAACGAAAATGCATTTAAGTAAAAAAAAATGCTCCCAAGTTATAATTTATTTTTTAATTCAATATGTCGAAATAAGTATGCATTTTATTGCCTAGAAACTATTCATTTTATAACAGGAAATATAATTTATCTTATATCTTTATTTATTTCTTTTTGCTACACTGATAGAATTTTCTAATTAGATGTTCACTTATTTTTCCTGTTATTACAGTATAAATACTCAGCTGTACAGTTAAAAGTCTAAACAGATTTTACATTAACAATAACACTTCAATGAAATGTTTTTTTTTTTTACTAAACATTATTATTGTGAGGACTAGGAACCCATTTTAAACTGTCTAGCAGTTCCAGCTCGATTAAAAAATAAAAGTAATTTCTTTAAATCAGTATTATTATTATTAGCACCGCGTCTTACTACCCGTTCGGGTTATACGCACTTACGCTAATGTGTAATGGTAGGGTGATTGTGAGATGAAATGGAGGACCTACAGTTTAACGTGGAATCCAAACCACGGTGGAGGCCTGGCATTCCTCACATTCACAAGTTGTGATTAATACACGTCTTGTCAGAGGTGAAGGAAGGGTTTGGCAATCAGATAAATCTGTGCCGGGACCGAGGATTGAACTCCGGACCCTCAGCACAGAGGTCCGGCACCTTATCCCTAGACCAATTCACCAATTTGTAATAAATGAGTTGAAAAAGTATGGAGTGATCAACATAAAGGGACTTAAAAATCCATCAATTAAGAGAATTGGCTTCTCATTGCTAGACTATTTAGCAACTCAAAATCACTTTGGGCAAACACTCCCATTGGTCAATGATTTCTAACCATGAACCACTCATTTGATTGTATTCCTGGACTGCTAGCTATCATACTCAACTTCAATAGTGGAGTGGAAACAGTGCCAGACCACGCTGATAGCTCACATGGCAGTGAATTCTCCCCTTGGGCATAATGTGCCAAACACTTATAGTTTCAAATGAAATAGTAAATTATTTTCACATGGCTTCAAAGTCAATACAAGGTTATTCTGTACAAACCACCCCCTCAACTCATTTCCATCACATCTAATGCCAGCCTTTGTCAATTTATTGCTTTCCATTGTAGCTCAAATAATCAAAAAGCAAGTCTTAAAGATACCTAGTTTAAAAAATTTATACTTGAGCTTCTTTTTACAGTTTATAATAAACTCGATATTTGCCATGTGTCAGCTGATGGAAAGAAGGTATGAATTTGAAACAGACTTGATAATGGTATTTAAGGATGTGGGGAAGACATATGATAGCATGGATAGAAATAAAGTTTTGAAAGCGATAGAGGTGAATGAAGTGGAAAGAGGAGTTTTAATGAGATCTACAAATATGTATGAGAATAACAGGAGTTGTGTGGAAAAAGGGAGGACTGAGTGGTTAAAAAAAAAAAAGGATTGAAGCAGAGGAGTCCCCTCTCACCATTACTATTTATAATGGTAATGAAAATGGTCGTGAACAAAGTGGCAGCAAAACATGGGGAGGAAAGAATGAAAGCCATGATGTTTGCTGATGACTTGATAGTATGGGGGGGAGAAAGAAGAGGAAGTATAAGAACAGTTACAAGAATGGAATGAAGAAGTGAGAGAGAGTGGAATGAAATTTAGCATGGTAAAAAGTCTGAAGAGGATAGATAAGTCCTAATAACGCTATATGCTTGGATGGGATGGAGTAGAGCTGAGAAACGTACAGAACGTAAAATATCTTGGAAGTGTGCTTGAGGAGAAAGATGAAAGTGGAGAGGATGTGATGAGAAGAGGACAACAGGGAGAGTTGTCCTATAGATGTGTAAGAGACCTGCTATGAAGAAGAGAAGTGCCCTTGAAGTGTAAGGAAGTGTTGTACAAGGCATACTTTGTACCCAATGCCACACATGCAGCAGAAACATGGACAATGAATGTAAGAAGGAATAGGAAAGTGGAGGTCATGAGAATGAAGTTTGTGAGGAGCATGTTAGCTGTCAAAAGGAGAAACAAGGTTAGGAATGAAGTTATGCCGGAAAGAGTAGGGGTACAAGGAGTACATGAGATAGCAGAGGAAGCAAGACTGAGATGGTATGTATTGAGGATGGAAAAAGAGGATCCCAAAGAAAATAAATCCATATAGAGTATGTTAAAGGCCAATAAAAGGGTGAAGAATGGTTGAAGGATAGAGGAAATGGAGGCATTTTACTAAAGTGACTCGACCACATGCTAGAGACAGTTGATGATTATGACAACTTGAGTTTCTGTTTACAGCGGAAAACAGATAGTATATTTGTGTTGTTTTTATCCCTTGATTTGGAGATAAATGGTCATACTTACTACCTGTATAGACTATGAAGAGTCATACCTACTACCTGTCCAGATGAGGCACCGTATACCAAACTGATTGTCCAGTACCAGCCCCCTCTTCCACGTATCTGTTCAATCATCACAACTTGTGATGCTAACATATTATGCCGTCCCTTTTTAAAACTATACACCACAATAAATCATTTCAAGAAGGAAAAGAGGTTTGAGGATTTAAATTAATCAGACATTAGTTCAATATGAACATTTTAATAAATAATTTCATATCCCTAGTACTAGTTAACAAAATATATAAATACATATTATATGCTTTACATTTTAATTATATTCAAGGTACAGTTCAATTTTCTTAGGAAGGTTATTAAATCCCCTTTAACATATTTAATATCAGGTCATGGTACCTGCAGCAGTCACTTTAGACAGATATTAGTGATAACTCTAAAATAATATTCATAATAATATAATTAAGATAATATTTATATTTAATTTTAGCCCCATAATTGTTTGTATTTTTTAAAAAGACCTTTCTATGAAAATTGAACTGTAATTTTTTTTATTGCCATACATCATCAATCTCAGTTTTTTAAGTAACAGTTTTTCTTTTTCAATAAAGTTTAATGAAAATAGCTTATTTACAATACAAAATTAAGTAAAGATAAAATTGTAAAATGATAAGAGTAACTATAGTAGAATGTTGTTAGGAAGAACCTTATATACCAGGTAACTGGGTATATATAAGATGGATCTTCCTATCTGAATTCTACTGTATTTGCTCTCCCATCGTTTTTAAATTCAAAGCGAGCAATAAAAACCAATGGCACTAGCCAGCCATTCGTGCCGTGAGAGTGAGGTAGTTGTTCAATTAACTTGCGTTACATGCCTCACATACTCTCACCAAATAGTTTGGTAGTTGATAGTTTTAATATTTGATCTTCATAATGGTCAGATTAATACTTGAGAAGATCAGGTGGACAGACAGGGTGACAAATTAAGTCTTAGGAAGAGTGGGCGAGAAGAGAACCATCTTGTATGTGAATATTTGGCACAAAACAGACTAGATTAGACACATCCTTAGGAGGAACTGTCCTATAGACGACATCTTATAAGAAAATTTTGAGCAAAAAAAGGAGTTTAGGAAGGAGGCAGAGGACAGGGCGCATTGGTGGTCTAAGTTCAATGACAAAAGGAAAGGAGCTGTCGTAAGACAGAACACATAATAATATTATTATTACTATACACACCGCCAATTATGACACATAGAGGCCTATGCTCTAGAGGACAAGGTCAACATAGAAATTGGTGTCTGGGCCCTCTTGAAATTTTATATAATCCCCTACACATATCCACACATAAAACTTTTACTGGCCAAAGGTATAGTAATTTTTTCTAGCGGATCCTTTAGAAAAATTAGTTTCCTACGCCCCTGCTAGTGGCTCATTGATACCCTTGCACTTGTAGTGATAATTTGTATTATATTCAGAACTTCTGATATGTATGTGAATCTTCGTGACAGTGAAGTCAACCCACACACTGGTGAGTGTTACAAAATGATGAATGACAATGTTGCACATGCTTAAGAGTTTGATTTTAGAAATTGTGAGGAACAGGTGTGCTAGTACCAAGAGCCTTTACTTAGTTTCCTTGCTTTACTTTGAATTTAATATGCAATACTACATAATCTAACCATCTTGAGTGTTTGTATAGGAGTACATACAGAGGCCCTGGCGCCCTTCACTCTTGGCATGAACTTTCTTCAAGATACAATATAAATACAAATATTCAGACTATCAAGTTGATTCACAGGGGCAAAGCAACTGAATATTTCCTCCGCCCCCTACCCACTCACCATTTAACAATATGTCTGTGCATGCCTTTGAGTGTTTATGTCGCTGCAGACCAAATTTACTTAATGAAGTGATCTTAAGGAATATGTGCACCAACTGGATGGAGGTCAATAAACATCAAAGTAGTATTGGAAAACCATGGTTAGAGGGTGTCATGTGGTCAGCACAGTGAAACCTCTAATCATTAATCTCAGTTTTCTAGACCGGAGCCACTACTTTTCCATTTAAATACATCCTGATTTGTTCTCAAGAGGCTTAGTTAACCTTTGTTCCAGAGCTACTGCTTTACAGAAAAATTTGGAAGCACAGAGGATAAAACCTGGATCTGTAGCCATGAATTCTGAGCACAGATGCAGACTATTAGCAATGAATACACAAATAATGACAGAAACAAACTCTTCTGGCATGTCAGACTTCTTTCTCAACACAGTAGAGAAGAACCGTGTGGCCCCAAAATCTCCTTGTTTTATAATGAGTGTTTAGTGTGATTTTAAGGACCTGCAGTTCTTTTGTTGAGTGTTTAGGTCGTATCATATCTTATTTTAATGTCCAATTAAGTGATCACTAGCAATTTATTGAACTGCACGAATTTAAGTACTTTTGTGTTGCTACAGCGAGCATTATTTTATTTATATTAGGATTTGTACAAGTAGTGTAAATTTATTAAAATATATTAAATAAAGAAGTATCAATATAAATGCTGATTGTTTCGAACAAGCATTGAACTGTATTTCTAATCAGCAGCTATATCATGGAAAAAAAAAAGTTTACTTCTATTAACATTTAATTTAACAACTAGTCTGAAAAGTAAGGTTTGATAATATGATTTATAAAAATGTATTTCTATTCTCTGATGCTGTATTGTTGATTTCACAATTCCTGTTTTTCTCGATTATGATTCTTGAATATTAACCACAGTTTATTCATTTTTTGTTTCAATTACTCTAACTTTTACAATTTCAATCTTTTTCTATGCATATTACATATTAAAAATATTTTATTTATTTATATCCCATAAAGTAATGCATTTTCAAAATAAGTTAATGCTGTAAAGAGTAAAGCAATACTCAAACAAATAGACCATGTTTGATTTGCGTAAGAACACTAAAACACAAAAAGTTATGTTGAGGGTATATATAATTTGCTTGTTTTTAAAGTAAAATAAATAAATTATAATGCTCACAGTGAAAAATATTCAGTTTTGACTCTTGCTGTTTTGTTTGAATACAAGAATTAATTTCATCTAGTGAAATTTGAGATCTAAGAATCAAGGTATTGAAAATGATATAAAAGATCTATTTTCAAAGGCATCAAGGAAAAGAGCTTGACATACAAAGTTATTTACATATTATTAAGTTTCTTGAACTGACTTTACCACACAGTACTGATCTGACATTTGAGATTCTATGTTGTTTGTAAAGTATTGAAATTTGTAGCTCTCAATTATAAGACAGACAAGTTATGTAGTTCTAGTTTGAACCATCAATCATCATCTAGCACTGTTTCCTGCTTTGGGCTAGGTCACCGCTATCTTCCTATATCTCTTCACTCCTCTTTCTCCCTCACTCTAGTCCACACATCTCCCATACCTGTACTCTCTCAACAATCTGTCTTCCACCTTCTTGATATCCATTGTGGACTTTTTTCCATACCCTTCAACCATGGCCATAGTCAGGCCAAATTTCAGAGAGGGTTGGGGGGGGACAGCCCTCCCAATTGCCACAGGCAAAGACAAATTTTGAATATTAATTGACTCTAGAAGCTATCCGGAGTTTATTTTAATGTCAATTAATGGCAGGCTCTCCCGGCCACGACCTTGCCTTCGGCTCCAACATTCTTTTCATCAATCTCTCTCTTCTCATGCCCATACCAACTCAATCTTGCTTCCTCTTATCTCATTCAGTCCCTGTACTCCTGCTCTTTCTCGTACAATCTCTCTTCTTAATCTATATCTCCTGATGAAACCCAGCATGCCCCTTGTAAACTTCATACCTAACCAACTTTCCTGACATCACTCTTATTCACTGTCCATTAATATGTGTACATAGTATGTCCTTTTGCATTTATAAGGCACTTTTCCCCAAATTAAATCCCTCAAACACATGTAGAATAAATCTCTCTTTACTATTTCCTCCGTCTTAATACCTCCTCCATCAATACAGTGTGTTAATATTGATAGTATGATCAGTGATATTTATTATCTGAACTTAATTAATTCATAATCAGTTAATAAAGTAATTATCATCACTTATAGACTATAGCAGAAGTATTTTCAATTAATTTCCATTATCAGCATATTGTTTTTGATACTCTTCCACTTGGAAACAATGAACCAATTTAACAAGAGTCCTTATTACAATATAATAGAGCTAAAATCGTATATAAGTTATAAATACTGGTATGTATGATCACAAACAAAAATATCTTACACTTGTTCTTAAAAACTAATATTTCAATACTGTTTATAGTTGAATATGAGACAAGAAATATTCCCCTGTTTATGGATGGTGGGTTAAGGGAATGGGTCAAATGGGTTTCATCTAGAATTTTTAAATAAAACTTATCTTTTAAATTGATTGGGTCCAAATTTAACATGACACTTTTCATCTCAATGAACTATTTGTATGGTGAATTTTAAATTTTTTACTTATCCAAAAATTAAAATTATTATTAGGGTGTGGTCGACCAACTATTTTACTGATGATGCCGATGTCAATTATTTGTTGCTAACTAGGCCAATCTCCGACACCGATCATTAATTTGGTTTATTTAATTTCCAATATTATAAGGAACATTTTTTTTTTCATTTAGTAGGTTTTCTTATAAAGTTAAATTGAAAACTATAGTTATTCTAAATATAATTCACTTTATAATTGGTTTTACTATATTATAAAGATGGTTAGTTTTGGTCAAATTTAGGGATGGAGCACTCGCATATTTAAAGATATTCAAGATTAAAGGATTCAGAAAATTTCAGATTTGAGACTTAAATCCTTAACAAAAATTGTTTTTTTCGATTTTACAACTGACAGTTTTTTTAGAACTCTAATAATGCTTATTGCTGGTTCAGAAGCAATTATAATTTTAAGATGAACTTAACAACCAGATCAGTATTTAACACTTAACTGAATGTATGAATGCTATAATGAATGGGTTATAAGAAAGAATTTAACATTTACTTAATATTTAATTTTCTACTATTCTACGAGAGCTGGATGGTAAATAATGCACAGTCGCATGTAACAGAGAAACAAAACAATGTAAAGCAGGTGCATGCTGCCATCTTGTAGCTACATTCTTGTAGTACAAACATTCCAACACTCGTTGACCCACCCCCTCTCATTTTCCGTCAGTCGACATTGGTGTGGAGTCGAGTACGACAGCTATGTCAACGCGTCTAAAACAACGTGCGGTGATTGAATTTTTAACAGATAAAAAAGTGAATGATAGTGACATTCATCATCGTCAAAAGCTGTTTATGGTAATGAAACTGTTTATCGAAATACTGTGAGCAGGTGGGCATATAAAAGTTTGTGCATCAGAAGCTGGTAGAGAGAATAATGAGGATGAACCTTGCAGTGGTTGACCAGTTTCTGTGACTGATGACAAGCATCAAAAGGAGGTGGATGAATTGATTCAAAATGATGTCGCATCAAACAACAATGCATCACCACCCGGATAGGCATATCGAAAGAACGAGTAGGACACATTATTGCACAACTGGGCTACTGTAAAATCTGTTCGCGATGGGTGCCATGCAAACTCATAGAAGAGAACAAACAATAACTAAAAGGAATGTTGTGAACAGCTTCTGAAACGTTATCGTGACAAGGGAGATGACTTCCTTTTCAATATTGTGACGCGAGACGAAACATGGGTGCATCATTACGACCCAGAAGAAAAATAGCAGAGCATGGTTCGCCACAACCCTCTGCAAAAAAATTCTCTTGACAGTGTTCTGAGATTCCAAACGTGTATGTGACTGGCTACCTGGAAGCTGGGTCGACCGTGAATTCTGTGCGATACATAGATACATTAAAACACCTTGGAGATGTGTTCGTGTTCGACAATTCACAGAGCCGAGAATTCTGCAACACAATAATGCTTGGCCACACACATCGTGTGAAACTGCCGAGGCTCTTGTGAAGTTGAAATTTAGCCCATTTCACACCCTCCATACTCACTAGATTTGGCACCATGTGATTTTCACTTCTTTTCGTATTTAAAGAGGGATATCAGGGGCATTCATTTTACCACGGATGATGAACTTAGGCCTCAATGAGGTGTGAATCAAGGAAAGACCGCCAGCATTCCTCATTGACGGGATGAGAAAACTGGTTCACCGTCGAGAGAAATGTGTAGCTGTAAATGGTGACTGTGTGGAAAATTAAATTAAGTTTTTGTATCAAATAAAATGTACTTTTATGCCATATTTGTTTTGTTTGACTATCTCTTTTCAATTGCAAGCTATGATGGACTGTGCATTACTTTTCAGCCAACATTTGTATTATATTTGTAATATTTTCTCTTTGTTCATTATTTACTTCAGGATTAGGATTCGAGATTCAAAGTAAATTAAAGATTCGGATTCATAAAGTGGTGGATTCAACCCAAATCTAGTCAAATTGACTTCACTTTTCTCATAGTTAAGTTTGTGATAATTTATTTAGGAATTTTATTTATAAATCTGTGCATGGATTGTCATGGCAAATATATTAATTTTAGAATAAAAACAGAAAAATATATTTTGTTGATTACATTTCATGGAATTTAAATAAGTGTAATTAATTTTTTATAAAATTTAGTAGGCATCAACTGATGAATAAATTTAATGTATTCAAATAAAGACATTTGAATCATATTAGTTTTGAAACCTTCAATAACTCTTTTGTTTTAACTTCCTTTTTTTTGGTGAAACTCTTTTCAACCATGTGATTGATCATGATGCAAAACTAGTGGGTGCACCCATGAGTGGATAAAAATATTTATTCAGTTAGATATTTTGAAATACGATAAAATAATTTATTGTATATTAAAAAATGAAAAGTATTTTCTCTTTTCTAAGTAAAAATGATGCCCGCATTAAAAAGTATTAATGTATGAACTGTATTACACATTGTTGATAACATTCCAAAAGGACTAAAAGTTTTAATTATGTTTAAAATATTGTTTCGGATTGGATACACATTTTTTTTACCAAAAGTATTGAAAAAACGGGAGTAAACTTAAGTTTACATCATTATAAATCTAAAATATAACATGTAACTAAAAAAAACTTATCATTAATAACAAAACAGTGATCTTGTACAAGTGTTGGCAGCCCAAAACCTAAACATAAGAGTTTTCAACTGTCATTCAGGTAAAAAGCTAAGTGAACATACTGTAGATTTCAGATAAATGCAGTATTTCATTTGACATGATGATAAGCAAATATTTGTTTAACATATTTCCTAAATTTAACTAAGACTATAATGTTGTAAAATTATATGGTGGGACTATTAACATAAATAATTTTACATACCTGGACCCTTGAAATACTGTTGTTTGAAATTTTCCATAAAATTTGTAAAAACATGTAAAAAAATTTTGTAGATAACATGAAGTAAATAATGATCATGCAAGTTACATGAGTCGAGAACAAAAACCAAACTCAGTTACATCATGACACAAACTTAACATGGTTATTATTATTCAACACATATTTTATCCAGTTACAATATAACACAAAAATAGTGTTGTTAAGCTGAGTCTCCAGAGGATATACAAAATGTGAGCAGCTTATAGCAACAGCAACATGCAAATGAAAAGTTGGTGTTTGTTGATTTAAGTTGTTCAGTGTTGTATCATGTTGATATCGCATTAAACACAAGTTGGTGGTTCTTGCAAGTATCCGATTGAAACGGTTAGGGCTCTGCGAGTACTCGGATTTCGAGCTTCGAGCCAAGCTTGTCCTTTAAGCTCGAAATCGAGATCAAAAGTTTTGTAGGCTCGTCATTTTCTAGCTTTCACTTGATGTACTTAATAATCAAGTTTTAAAACGCAATAGTAAGCATAGGCTATTTGATTGAGATAATATGGGCATTTCCACTTATAAATCATTCGGTTACTTAACAAATTGTTAAAAATTAATATCAATGTTCATGTTAATAATGTAATAGAGCTTTAAAACCATTTATGACCGGTAAAACTTATTCAATATTGTCATCCACTTGATTGAAGTTGTTTACTTGTATTGCCATAACAAAGCAATGGAAATAAAAATAGCTAAGTAGATTACTAGATAGTTGAATGATTTTTTTTACCATTTTATCTGGTCCCTTAAATTAAATTAAATTAAAAATGTGATATCAAGAATATATTATTATATTAAATGTTTTCAAACTTAAGATATTTAAAACTTGTATTAATGCTACAAAAACTAGCACTAATTTAGTTACTATTTAGTTATAAAATTATGTTGGTTAATCTTTCTAGAATCAATGTTGAGCTTATTTATTGAAATACATATTTTACCACACTTACCACAGTTCGATTAAAAAAGCATATTGTTTTCTAGAAATATTATTTCATTAATATTATTTTTAATTTTAAAGTATGAGCATCAACTTTTATAAACACTAAAAATTGATTTGAAGAAATAATGCCTAATGAGAGCCCGTACAACGCTCATAGAAGAATGGAAATGGAACAGAAGACATGATCATAAACGATTAGATTAAGGAATAATAAACGAAATATGAAACATTTCAAATTTCTAGCTGTTTATGATTCTTACGTTTTTTTTATTTGGGTAACTTAAGTTACTGAAGCATATTTTGGGGAGATATTAACTTATTTAGAAGTCAATTTTATTAACTTTTTATTAAGACAGTGTAGAAACACTCTACAATAATGTAAAGTGATAGTGCAGGAAGCCAACCTGAAAGGAGAGTTAATAAACAAAAACACTTCTCTATTTCTTCTTACACTTTTACACTTCCCACTTTTTCAAACTTCCACAGTTGCACATTGTTTTGAATTTTCGGAAATATTTACTTTTCATGTGAAGAGACATTAATGAAAAAGTAATATTTCTGAAAATTTAAAACAAAGTCCTACTGTGGAAGTTTTGAAGAAGTGATTGATTTATTGATTGATGCTTTATTTGGCTTATAAAAAGAGCCAAGTGGCTCGTACATATATATAAACATACTAGTATTGGTGCGTATCAAAACCTATTAGTGGTAAGTGTAAAAGTGTTTGAAAAAATGAAGAGAAGTGTTTTTTCTATCTAGGCCTAACCTAACTTCATTTCAGGTTGACTTCCTTCATTATCACTTACCTTGCATTATTGTACAGTTTTTCTACATTATTTTACTGTACATTTCCAAGCCATCATGCAATTATTCATTTTATTACTTTTTTTAATAGTTGTTAGTGTAATTTTAATGTCCTTAAAGACATGAGTATTGAAACCATTTATATTATTTTTTCTATTAGGTCCTAATGTTTTTTTTGGTCTTGTTATTATTTTAAAATTAAGTTTTTTTAAAAGTGTTATTTCTAATTTAAAAACCATATTTACATTTTTAATGTTTTTTCTAGAAGTATTAATATTTATAAAAATGAGTGTTATTCATATTTTAAGAACATGTGTTTTAATATATTTTTTAAATCTGAAATTGTAAAGATGTGAGGCCTATTTATATTTAAAATAAACAAATATATACTCAACATTTTAAAATTATGAATATATTTGAGCTCGGGAGCTTTTAGAAATACTCGACTTGAATTTGACTCGAATGAATAACCCAAGCTCACAGACCTCTAGTAAATATCAAAGGAAAATATATTATATTTGCAAGAAGGTATAGGAAAATGGATATAAACATATAAAGGAAACTAACACGATATTGCTTTTACAGTAAAAGAAGTACATAGTTCACACTTTACATTTCTGCCACTGGACAAAGGGGTCATGGCTACGTCTTGAGGAAAATCAATCTTACCGCCAAATCCCCCAACCTATGTTTCATTGTATCAGAAAACCTTCTTACAAATATAATACAATTACCTCATAATGTGAAAAGAGGTTTTCCTTATAGAGATATATGATATAGTATTCAAAAGAAAATACGAAACACATACCAACATTCAGTTGCATAAACTAAATTAATGTATCTTCTATTTGGACGGTTATTATTATTAGCACCGCGTCTTACTACCCATTCGGGTTATACGCACTTACGCTAATGTGCAATGGTAGGGTGATTGTGAGATTAAATGGAGGACCTACAGTTTAACGTGGAATCCGAACCACGGTGGAGGCCTGGCATTCCTCACATTCACAAGTTGTGATTAATACAAGTCTTGTCAGAGGTGAAGGAAGGGTTTGGGAATCAGATTTGGACGGTTCATTTCAGATAAGACTGGTACATGTACATGTTGTAGTTAAAAAGGTTAAACTAGTAGTGAGCATGGTTTTAAATGGACTTCAGAGAATTGCATTCAATTAATTAATAACTACAAACAACATCCTGTGCCTTGGAATCCAAAGACATGAAATATAAGTGCAGAGCTGCCACTAAAACATCTTTGTCCCACATGTTGACACTAATTATAAACTGTTTCTTCAGTATAGACATCTAGTTTTAATTATAAAAAACAAACACCAACATGATGCAACAACGTTATTCCAATGTAGAAAGTTTGTTGAGTGAAGTTGACTAAGTAATTTTCGAATGTGAAACATCTTACAACATTATGCAACACGAAAGTTGTTTTATGTTGCTTCAGTGGAGACAAAGCTTTAACTAACACAAACTTAACCCAGTTACAATATAGCACAAACTTAACCCAACTACAATATAATATAAATTTAACCCAGTTACAACAGACAATCTTAGTGTAGTTACTAACTAACACAAACTTAACCCAGCTACTAAATAACACAAGCATAGTGTGATTATAACTTAACCCAGCTACAGCATAACACAAACTTAACCCAGCTACATCATGGCACAAACTTAACCAAGATACGACATAACACAAACTTGACCCAGCTACAAAATAACACAAACTTAACCAAGATACAACATAAAACCCAAACTTAACCAAGATACAACATAATACAAACTTAACCCAGCTACATCATAGTACAAACTAACCCAGCTACATCATGCACAAACTTAACCCAGCTACAACATATCACAAACTTAAATTGAGTATTATACAACACAAACTTAACCAAGATACAATATAAACCCAAACTTAACCAAGATACAACATAAAACCCAAACTTAACCAAGATACAACATAATACAAACTTAACCCAGCTACATCATGGCACAAATTAAACCAGCTACAACATATCACAAACTTAAATTGAGTATTATACAACACAAACTTAACACGGTTACACCCAACTTAATGTGGTTGTAACATGATATAAACAGATGGTAGTTCATCACAGAATGACCTGAACCCCCTCTTAACACCTTGTGCCCTAAAAACGTGCCCCGCTATAGAACATGTGTTTTATTAGATTGCAATGAAATAGATACACCCAGACAAGAGCTGTTTCAAGTATGTCAATACCTGGTGCTCCAATTTCATGCACTCTGGTTTATTATAATAAAAGGGAAGACTGCAAGTTATGGTTTAGTGAACACAATGATCCTGAAGTGTCCATTTACTTAAGTTTCAAACATTTTTGTAATAATTTTTAAACAGTCTGGAGAAAATCTACTGCATATGATATGTACACTAATTTCCTACATGACAACTTTTGGTCTAGGCTGAGTACAGAGACAAACAAATAGGCAGCACAGGAATTTCTTATTTCATCGTTTCACAACTAAAATCTGTGTGCCAGTGATGGTCAAACCAATGAAAACATTACACTTGTAACGTTGTTAGATTTCAATAAATATTATGTATCTACAAATGCTTTCTTTTTTAAATAATTTATATATTTATAATCTGGTTGTTATAATTCCATATACAGGCATACCACATGGCGACAAATCACCCATGACAATGCTGGCTTTCTGCAGGACTCTGTTTACAAACACAGTAGGCACTGCATCTCTATGTTACGATATATATTTAATGAATTAACTATCTATTTTAAGTGTAATGTTTTATTTACATCAGCTATGTACATATATGACGACTGTGATGATTGTAGTATAGCAAATTCATTTACAATTGAAAAAAAGACAAGGATTTGCTTTACGGCAATAGTGACGTGTCGTAACAGCGGGCTATGCCTGTATAGGTAACTGAATATACAGTGATATATTACAAAAAATGCCTGCTATTTGGATTTTGCAAAGTCCATTTTTTTAATTCGAAGAGAAATTTAATAATATGAAGAAATTCCCTAAGCCAAATAAAAGTTTGAATATTGTTTAATGTTAGATACAAATATTATATGTTGCATAACTATAGCGATTTATATTTTAATATAATTTATAAAAAGCTTATTTCAAACATAATTTTGTCTTAAAATGATAAATTAAGTAATTTAATTAGTTTAGATTTTTACTATGTGAATATTAATTTGTGATGAAAATAATGGACAAAATGAACATAAATGTGGCTTTTAACTTTAAATATTTTTATTATCAAAGTTTTGTAATGTCAAATTTAGAATTTTACTTTTGAATCGAAGTCGAGGTGAACAAATATTTGAAGCAAAGTCAAGGTTTTTGAATATTTGTACACCCCTACCTGCAATATTTCATTATATACATAACTTTGTCAGAAGCATTACAGATTGAAGAGTCTCTATTTTTAAATAGGTTTAACCGGGCATGCATTATACCCATTAAAGTAGGACACAGGAGGTTTAGACTCACAAATTGTACTTTACAAGACTAGTAATCATTGCTTGGGCCGCTCTGGAACATCTCACAATCCATCTCACAAGCTGCTCAAAGGTTTTCAATGCTATCCTAGAATGATCTACAACCAAATAAAACCATATGTAAAACTATCTTTGGGTTATACCCCTCCCATCACTAAAAGTTCTAATTCAGATGAACCAAGGTTCTGGCTTGCTCCATTTCTTGCAGCACAGAGTGTACACAGCCATGCAGAAGAACGCCACACCCAACACTATGAAGTAACCACCGTACACCAAGAACTAAACAAACCACACAGGGAAACCAATCAAAGTGAGCTCTGAATAGGTCAACCGTTCTTTAAATGCCCACAATGCAAACCAAAATTGAATAATAAATAAACTGTGAAAATTAATATAATATTTTTAATCAGCTATAACAGGCATGATAGGTGTTTTAGTTTCAGGCAGTGACCAGTCACTAAGGCCACCTACTTTCGCTAATTGTCTTTTCATGAAACATGTGAGAAATCTAATTTTTAGGTATAAAAGCTTGTTTCAAGACCAAAATAATCATTCTTTAGTATTCATAGGTTCATGAAATAAAACAATGAAGGTGTTTATAAGCAAGATTCCAAGTTTTCAAATAATTTTTCATATTTTTAAAAATGTAATTTGTGTTTATTACACTAAAGTGTACATAAATAACATTTGCAATAAGCATCCCTATAGATTTTTAAAAATAATTTCTTGACTTCTTTGCAAGATTGCAGTACTGGTTAGTGGAAATATCTCCACAACTGTTACAATCAATGTTTACATACATCAATGACTAAGCTAACGTACATAGAGAGATTTGGTTGTCTCACAAAGTTTGATTATCACTTTCATTCCATCAACAACATTAGGCTTAATAAATGTTTCTAGAAAAGTATCCATTTTTTTAACATTGCATCTTACTATCCCATTTGGGTTATACGCCTATGTACTAATTACTCTAATGGTTAAGGGTTAGGAAGTTTTAATTGATATGAAGTGCACCCAATTTGTGTGGAAGGAGAGTGGAAAACCATTTAGAGGAAAACCACCCTCAGTTCACCCGACCAAGATCGAACCCTGATCTGCGTATTCAGCAGTCTAGTCAAACACAAGAGTAGCGTGTTAGACCACGCGGCCACCGAAAAGGGCCTCCATCCATTTTATTATTTACTAATTTTAATGTAGAGAAATAAAATCCATAAAATTTAAAGGCTAAGTGATATTAACTAATAAATGATAGAAATAAAACAATTTATATGCTGTATTTCTTTTCAAGAGAAAAATTTAAAAATCTGGATATCTTTTTCCTTTGTGAATTTGTTTCATCTATGATTTGAATGGTAGAATGTAATAATGGGATAGTTATAAATTTATTTGATAAATTACCTAACTAAAACTGGCAAAAATTGCAAGCATTTTTGATAAAGAAAAATTATTTATAAGAAAAGAAAAATCTTTATGTAAATTTTTCTTACTGAGATAGTGCTTTTAAACCAATTTTATGACAATTTTTTTTTTTAATTTTAAAAATAATTTTCTAAGAGGAAATTTCAAAAATTTAACGACAATAATGTAGGGTTTCTTCCAATCAATGATGCAAAACACAGTTAATTTATGGGAGTGAACTTTAGTGAACTAGACATTCATATTCTCGACCAAAACAATCACTTGGTCTTAATAATGGTATGCAAAAAGCATAAAATAGAAAGTATGACCTCTTATAGTTCTTGAACTGTAATGGATCATTAAACCACTTTTATAGGTAAACTCTTGTTAAAATTGCAAAAAAAAATTTTTTGTTGGTCAAATGACTTAAAAAGATGAAAATTGAAATCAATGGATCATAAAGTGTAGAAAACCACCCAATCTAATTATTTGTTAACCATTAAATATTTAAAATTTGCTGCACCCCTAACACAAACTGCCAATCATCTAGAACAATAACAAAATCTAAATTTTAACTCCACCAGAGAACTTTTAATCCTTTAGCAACTGAGTTACCACCACTGAAACCAACTTTCTGTTGATTCAACTACTTCCTGAGGAAGATGCCATGTGGCATGAAAATATTGAAGTGTTGGTAAATATGTTTAGAAGCGCCCTTTGAATATTTGAATTTCGAACTGAGCTTTAAACAGGCACTTGGGCTTGAAAGATTCATGGGCTTACAATAATGAATTAGGTTTCATTCTATCAGAACTCATCAGGAGGGAGTTTGAAAGTGCAACGCAACTTCATAAAAGAAGAGAATTTTTAGTTTGCACTTTTAGAAAGATGTATTGCACGTTTCACACTCCTCCCTGATGTGTTCTGATAGAATGAAACCTAGGTCAGGGGATTGGGCGGTAACAATCGATTTTCTTCAAAAAGCTGCCATTACTGTACCTCCTTGTTCAATGGCAGTAGTGTAAAGTGTGAACTGTGTTCTTCTTTTCATTGTGGAAGCTATATTTTTTATTTTCATAACTAAGTTGTATAATTTTATATTTATTCAACCCAAGCTCAGCCCGGCTCGATATTTGGCAGTTTCGTGAGAAACTCACTCAAGATAGACTCGAATAAAAAAAACGTGAGATTGCAGACCCCTAACGTTTAGTAATTTTTAGATTTTAATTCTGCTTGATTTTATACAGTTCTATCAAGGTCGGGTGTTATTACAGTGTTTACTGACCTGCTCCCGAGCGGGTAGAGCCAACCCACTGCCCCAGCAACCACTACTGTGAGAATGGTCTGTAGAACCAGGGCTAAAAATGTATTCAGGCCAAATATTAGACCATAGCTGTCTTCTCGGATCTCCTTGGCACCTCTGCACTGTTGCCAACATGCCAACATAACAGTAATAATTAAGTGCCCTTGCAAATACTTATAACAAAATACAATACACAGCTTAGCTGACCCCTGAAATCGTCTTCTTTCTTGGCCAGGGTTCGATCCCTGACCGCCTGATTGGAAGTTATTTTCATGTCCTCACTGCAACAGTTTTTAAATTCAACCTCTCATTCTTTTTTGTTTGTTAAAAATGTTAAGTTGGCATAAGTGGCTCTAAAGTGAAAAGTGAAAATATATATATGGACTACTTGAATCTTTGAAATCTCTAAAATTCTATATTACTAAAGTATTTGAGATATGAAAAAGTAAAAAGAATCCTGAATCTAAATCTAAAAAGCCATAACTTTAAATCAAATTTCATGCACTTGGTAGATTCACATATATTGATTTGTATAACTGAAACAAAAGTACTTCTATTTTTAAGCCAAAAAGTTTGAGATATAAAACCAGAGATTAAAAAAAGTTAATTGTGTTTTACTAGTTGTTTGGCTTATCTGAAATTTTTACATAAAGGAAATAGATAAAGAAAAAATAAACTAAATGTATGAAAATATGGGTCAAGACAGAAAACGACCACCTAGGCGAAGAGTAAAAAAATGGGGGTTTAAGCTAATGAACAGAAGGTGACATTTTACTTTCTTCTGTCTTCTATAGTAAAAAAAGTCACATACACAATGAAACACAAATTATGTTTTTACATTTCAGCAGAGGGAGATCGACCTGAATGGAAGAGGTTGTGCCAGATGACTCGCAGAGGTGGAAAAATCCAGTTATGATGATTATTATTTCAGTATTTTTGACTTTATCAAACCAAAATAGGGATAAAACCGAAGAACCACTTTGAAATAACATTACCCTATTCCATTTTTAATTCAAATAAAAACTGTTAAAAACATTGTGTAAAACTTGAAGCATCAAGAGACAACAATAATACTACAATGAAAGCTGAAGACAGCTCTCACATTACAATGCCAGTCTGATCTACTATGAAGAAACACCATCCTAAAATGCGGCTACAAGTTCCTAGCCAGTTTTAAACAAAACCTACTTGATTAATTTCCAAGAGGTGCTATCAAACGACCTGCCAATCTTCACAATATCCTAGTCCACCCCAAACTTTATGACCCCAAGAACATTCAAGAACAAATCCCGACTACAAAAGGATCATAGCCCTGTGGTAGTCCCCAATGCATTACTAAAGCGATTAATCTATCTGCTACATCCTCCAATGGTAAAGACACCAAAATAAATAATAAAATCTATATTCTATAGCCATTACAAATGCAAAGTTAACAGCTTGGTTTATCAACTACAATACAAAACATGTGATGCAGAACACGAATGTTTTACTACCGTTTCTAAAAGATGACAAATGAACAGCCAAGCTTCAACAGCAATCAGTTGAACCAGAATCTAAGTTCATCCATGTTACAGTTCACAGCCAATACTTTCAAGCCCGCTACACTACCAAAATACTAAGATCATTTCCTAAAGAGTGTGATAGTTCTCAACTCAGATAGAGAGAACTGTCAATGGATTATTGCTACGCCTTCAAAGAAGATAGTTCCTACCTCCCTTAGAGACATAATAAAATGATCTATTCATTTTTGTTATAGATAGATGAATATTATATTACTCCAATTATAAATATTATACATATTTTTACACCAACAGTAAATTAACCACAGTATATTCAACAGTTTTTATTTGAATTCAAAATGTGATGGGTTTTATAAAAAAAAATTACTCTCTTTTTGTTTAGTAAAAGCAATGATGTCAAAATTCAAAACCTTCATTTTTGTTTCAATGTTTATTTGACTTGTTTTTTTTTTACTATAAAAGTCACAAGAAAAGAATATGTCACCCTTGTGCATTAAATACCACCCCCAAAAGGTTTTGTGAAGTCCACTATTTCAACTTGAAGCAAAGTCAAATCAAATAATATGAAATATTCCTGAAAGTGAATCAAAGTTCTAACGTTTAATGTTGAAATAAAATATCAAGTTTCATAACTATATAACGTTAGGTAATAATTATAGCTTACAAAATGCAATAGTGCAAACATAATTAATATATTTTGTCTTATAATTTTAGAATTTTGGCATGTGAGTATTAATTTGAACCAACATTGTAAAAAAATATATAAAATAAATGAACATAACTGTGTGCATTATAAATTAAAATATTTTTATTGGTAAAGCTTCGTTATTGTCAAGTTTGGAATTTTACTTTTGAATAGAAGTCAAAGATGACCAATATTAGAAGTGAAGTTTCCAAAGATTTATACCCCCAACCATACACATTTTTTCCCTCTTTCGTTAGATGGGCTTTTTTCATCAATTTTTTTTATGTGCTTATCAATTTCCATTTTATTTAGGAGCGTGCAAATGTTCAAAATTTTGAATAGCGAATGGCTGAATATTCTATTAGACATGAGGATACAAAGGCTGAACAGTTGTTTTGTCCATGTTTCTCTAAGTTGTGTGATGTACACACAATATAGGGGGAGAATCGCGAGAGGGGGAAGAGGGAGTAGTATTAGAGGGGGAAGGAGGAGAAGTATGATAAAGAAGTGTGGGTGAAAGAATGGAAAGGGAAGAATGTGGGTGAAAGAGGTAAAGTGAGTGTATTGGTGAGAGGGGAAGGTGAGGGAGGGGAGTGCTGGGGGGTTAGATAAGGAGTAGGTGCAAGGAGGGGGGGAGGGGTTGGGGTGGTAGGGTGAGAGTGAGGAAGGGGGTTTAGGTGGGAGATTAAAAAGAGATATATAAAGTTTGCAAGAGAGATAGAAATGGAGACAATGAGTGAATAAAGAAAGACACAGATATACAGTTAGCTTCTAGAACTATTGTGGTACCAAAGAGATGACCAAACTAAACCATGTTTAATTCACTCGCCAACCAAACGTAGTTAATAACAATGCTTTATTAATTTTGTTTATATTTTATTACTTACCATAAGTTTATTTTAAAACTAAGTGGATATTTAACAATTGTCACTCAGAATTTTGCTAAAGATGATTTTTGGGTTCCAAGAGTGATGGATATATTATTATTTAGAGTAAACAAGTTAATATCTTTATTTTTAATTCATAATTTTATAGTAAAATAAATTGATAGAATTAAATAAAAAGGAAAAATAAACTTCTAAGAGTAAATTTGATGAAGAAAGCCCACCTAGGGAAAGAGGAAAAATGTGGGAAGAATCCAACGCACAAAGGTGACATCTTCCTTTCTTCTGTCTTCTATAGTAGAAACAGTCAAACACACATTTTAACACAAATAGAATAATATTTCAGCACAGTTGCCTTTATCAAACACAAAGAAGAGAGAGTCTGTTTGATAAAGGCAACAGTGCCGAAATATTATTCTATTAGTGTTAAAATGTGTGTGTGACTACTTCTACTATAGAAGACAGAAGAAAGGAAGAAGATGTCACCTTTGTGCATTGGATTCTTCCCACATTTTTCCTCTTTCCCTAGGTGGGCTTTCTTCATCAAATTTACTCTTAGCAGTTTATTTATTTTTCCTTTTTCTTTAGTTCTATCAATTTACTTTACTGTAAATTTATTTTTAATTCTAAATTGCTATGTAGGTTTCAGTTGTTTTTATTTTATTTGTGAGATATTGGTAATCTATTAATATTTTATTATTGTATGGATTAAAAATGCAAATAAATTCAATGAAGTCAGATCAAGATTTATTTTGTTTTCATTAAAAAACTATATAGTTTTAGAACAGTTAAATTTTATAAAAAGTTATTGAAAACATCAAGTTTTTGTATATAAACAATATTGCAAACTTTTAAAAATAATAATAAAAAGGTTGTCAATTCAGGAGGAAAAGTTATCCTTAAAATGAATTCAAAAGTCAGTTTTTATTGCCAGCTTTTTTTTTTCTTCTGCATTTTGCAAACAAATACATTTAAAACACCCATTTCCAAACTATTATATAAATTAACATATTTCTCTCCATATGAAAAAAAAACCTATTTAATTTGTATTATTCAGTATTTTTTCAAAGTTTTACAATCTAATTAAAAATTATTCGATTAAAAACAGTGCTATTTAAACACCTCAAATTTTACTATACAATTTAATTTAGCCACTTTTACTTTACATCAATTACTGTTTCCAGCCTGAGTCATTTATTCATCATATATTTTCCATTACTGGGTTGCTGGGCCTGTTGTAGCTTCTTCATATGCCTTATAATCTAACTTAAGACTAAGACAAGCACAACATCCAGTCCCCAGCCGTTTATTCATCAATGTGAAAGGGTAAACCCACATTTCACAAAAGATACATTTTTCGGCCATGCCGGGAATCGAACCCAGGAACCTTAGCTCAGTTGACAGACAGGCTACCGACTGAGCTAAGGTGTCGGATCAATTTAATTTATCCAATAGACTTTCTCATTGTTAAACTACTGGGATAGGGATGGGAAAAGTAGATTTCAGAGAAAATATACCCACAATTGCAAGGTGAGATAATGTAAAACTGTTTATGAAAAATGACTATAAGAACTCTTAGCCAGGGTTCAAATCCCGGCCTTCCCGTCACTGGCAATCCAGTCTATTGAAAGAGTGACACCTTAGACCACATGACCACTAATGTGGGTTATGAGATTATTTAAATTATCAATTTTGAATTTTTTCACTAAAACCTTTATCAAAAAAATTGTTTAATGAGCAATGATAATTTTCTAACAAAACAAAGTATCATTATTTATCATTTAATTTTTAATTTGTTTATTTTCACTAAAAATTATACGATATTAAAGATTCAACAATTTAAATGAGAGATTTGAAAGAAAGTGTCAGATTCGAGGAAATATAACTTTTGTGTAGGTAATGATAGATCCTCTCAATATGACATCAGATAGATACAATTTCCTTAATAATTCTCACTAAAGTGTCACAACATGTGGAGGTACAAGCTGTATTAATTCCAGTAGGCAACAATGTTTTGGTGAAGTCTACTGGACATATCAAGGTTTATTATGATCCCCAACCAACTTACTTAGCAATGGTGATCATGGTGTTGAACATGACACCAAACACAATATGGCATGTATAGGCCACCCACATAGAATTGCAAGTGGCAGCAATGATAAGAACACCGCCCTCTACAAGTGAGCAGACAGCCAAACATATTTCTCCAGCACGCCGCCAGTTGAGCCGCAACCAGCCGCAGCAAAGAGCTGCACTAGCACCTGAACACAAATTACTTTGAAGTAACACAATTAGCCAATAATAATTATTAACTAAACTATTGCAACAAGCAGTCATTAGGCGTCATCAACTGTTTCCAGCCTATGGCCTCATTAAATGTTTCCATCTTCCTCTTTCCTTCCAACATTCTTCCTCCTTTACTCATGTTCATTCTTATCCTCTCACTCACACACTTGCTGTCACCTGCTCCTCCCATCTATTTTTCGTTCTCCCTTGTCCTCTTTTCCGAACATACTTCATATATATCATTCTCATTAGAATTCTTTCCTTTCCCACCCTCATTACATGACCATACCATCTCCCTCTTGTTTCCTCTACTATTTCATTTGACCCCTTCGCTTCTACTCTTTCCTTAACACCTTCATTTCTAATATTATTTCTTCTGACAGCGACTAGCATGTACCTCAAGAACTTCATTCCCATGGCTCTCTCCTTTCCTTGTCTCTCTTACATCCAATCAACAACAGCACGGGTAATAAAATATTACCTACCAATGATCGTGTAAAGAGCTTCAACGCCTCCATTCAACAGCTGGCTATTTGATTCTTTATTTTCTTTCAAGATGGTTTCCCACAACAGCTGCACATAATTTAACCCCTGAAATGAGATGTTACCAGAAAAATTATTTTTAACATACATAATATATTTATACAATCCTACATTCGTATTCTAAAGAAATATGTGCCCTTTAAAAGTGGAATCCCCTCCCATAGTCTCAACATAGTATGCAATGATACTAGCGCTTTTTGGCTTCAATGAAAGCTTTTAGACTTGATGCCAATGATGGGGAGATCAGGGGTTAGAATCCTGGTCGGGTGTATTGAGGGTGGTTTTCTCCAGATGATTTCTCCCTTCTCACTCCGTGCAATCGAGAGAATTTTTCTTCCAAATTTCTCTCTTTATATCTTTATTCTATTACATATAGTGATTTCAACAGTTCTTGAATATTTTTCATAATCATTCTGGCGTTTATTGAGAAACTTTTTAAATGATGAGGAAAAGTACTTGTAAAATCTGTGATTCCCATTAAAGATATTCAACAGCTTTTGATGTGTGTGCCAAATAAACTGAATGTATCTACTAGAGAAATATTTTATTTGTCTTGGCCCCAAACATTTTTTATTGTAAAACTATAAAAAATATAGACCTTAAGTCAGTCAGTCTCCATACCACCCCACCTTAAAGAAGAATTCTGAGCTTGTTAATCTTCTTTCACAGCCATTGATGTTGGTAGTATTTAACTATTACACCTTACTGCTTGCTTCCTTTACTCCCATTTATTTCTGAACCTGCCATAGTTGTTTAGTCCTAAATGTTCACATTAATTCCTGTATATAACAAATTACTGCTTGTTAACAGCAGGTGCCCGAGATTCGTCAAGGCAAGCAATTTAGATTAGTAATTTGCTGATAGTAGCCGCAAGTAGTCAGTATTAGACAAGTTAAACAACTTCCACTAGAACTTGCTTGATAGTAGTCACAAGTAGCCAGTACTAGACAAGTTAAACAACTTCCACCAGAACTTGCCTGATAATAGCCGCAAGTAGCCAGTATTAGACAAGCTAAACAACTTCCACCAGAACTTGCCTGATAGTAGTAACAAGTAGTCAGTATTAGACAAGTTAAACAACTTCCACCAGAACTTGCCTGATAATAGCCGCAAGTAGTCAGTACTAGACAAGTTAAACAACTTCCACCAGAACTTGCCTGATAATAGCCGCAAGTAGCCAGTACTAGACAAGTTAAACAACTTCCACCAGAACTTGCCTGATAATAGCCGCAAGTAGCCAGTATTAGACAAGTTAAACAACTTCCACCAGAACTTGCTTGATAGTAGTCACAAGTAGTCAGTATTAGACAAGTTAAACAACTTCCACCAGAACTTGCTTGATAGTAGTCACAAGTAGTCAGTATTAGACAAGTTAAACAACTTCCACCAGAACTTGCTTGATAGTAGTCACAAGTAGTCAGTACTAGACAAGTTAAACAACTTCCACCAGAACTTGCTTGATAGTAGTCACAAGTAGTCAGTATTAGACAAGTTAAACAACTTCCACCAGAACTTGCTTGATAGTAGTCACAAGTAGTCAGTATTAGACAAGTTAAACAACTTCCACCAGAACTTGCCTGATAATAGCCGCAAGTAGCCAGTATTAGACAAGTTAAACAACTTCCACCAGAACTTGCTTGATAGTAGTCACAAGTAGTCAGTATTAGACAAGTTAAACAACTTCCACCAGAACTTGCTTGATAGTAGTCACAAGTAGTCAGTATTAGACAAGTTAAACAACTTCCACCAGAACTTGCTTGATAGTAGTCACAAGTAGTCAGTATTAGACAAGTTAAACAACTTCCACCAGAACTTGCTTGATAGTAGTCACAAGTAGTCAGTATTAGACAAGTTAAACAGCTTCCACCAGAACTTGCCTGATAATAGCCGCAAGTAGCCAGTATTAGACAAGTTAAACAACTTCCACCAGAACTTGCTTGATAGTAGTCACAAGTAGCCAGTATTAGACAAGTTATACAACTTCCACCAGAACTTGCCTGATAATAGCCGCAAGTAGCCAGTACTAGACAAGTTAAACAACTTCCACCAGAACTTGCCTGATAATAGCCGCAAGTAGCCAGTACTAGACAAGTTAAACAACTTCCACCAGAACTTGCCTGATAATAGCCGCAAGTAGCCAGTACTAGACAAGTTAAACAACTTCCACCAGAACTTGCCTGATAATAGCCGCAAGTAGCCAGTATTAGACAAGTTAAACAACTTCCACCAGAACTTGCCTGATAATAGCCGCAAGTAGCCAGTACTAGACAAGTTAAACAACTTCCACCAGAACTTGCCTGATAATAGCCGCAAGTAGCCAGTACTAGACAAGTTAAACAACTTCCACCAGAACTTGCCTGATAATAGCCGCAAGTAGCCAGTATTAGACAAGTTAAACAACTTCCACCAGAACTTGCCTGATAATAGCCGCAAGTAGCCAGTATTAGACAAGTTAAACAACTTCCACCAGAACTTGCCTGATAATAGCCGCAAGTAGCCAGTATTAGACAAGTTAAACAACTTCCACCAGAACTTGCCTGATAGTAGTAACAAGTAGTCAGTATTAGACAAGTTAAACAACTTCCACCAGAACTTGCCTGATAGTAGTCACAAGTAGTCATTATTAGACAAGTTAAACAACTTCCACCAGAACTTGCCTGATAATACCCGCAAGTAGTCAGTACTAGACAAGTTAAACAACTTCCACCAGAACTTGCCTGATAATAGCCGCAAGTAGCCAGTACTAGACAAGTTAAACAACTTCCACCAGAACTTGCCTGATAATAGCCGCAAGTAGCCAGTATTAGACAAGTTAAACAACTTCCACCAGAACTTGCCTGATAATAGCCGCAAGTAGCCAGTATTAGACAAGTTAAACAACTTCCACCAGAACTTGCTTGATAGTAGTCACAAGTAGTCAGTATTAGACAAGTTAAACAACTTCCACCAGAACTTGCCTGATAATAGCCGCAAGTAGCCAGTATTAGACAAGTTAAACAACTTCCACCAGAACTTGCCTGATAGTAGTCACAAGTAGTCAGTATTAGACAAGTTAAACAACTTCCACCAGAACTTGCTTGATAGTAGTCCAAGTAGCCAGTATTAGACAAGTTAAACAACTTCCACCAGAACTTGCTGATAATAGCCAAGTAGCCAGTATTAGACAAGTTAAACAACTTCCACCAGAACTTGCTTGATAGTAGTCACAAGTAGCCAGTATTAGACAAGTTAACACTTCCACCAGAACTTCCTGATAATAGCCGCAAGTAGCCAGTATTAGACAAGTTAAACAACTTCCACCAGAACTTGCTTTATAGTAGTCACAAGTAGTCAGTATTAGACAAGTTAAACAACTTCCACCAGAACTTGCTGATAATAGCCGCAAGTAGCCAGTATTAGACAAGTTAAACAACTTCCACCAGAACTTGCTGATATAGCCAAGTAGCAGTATTAGACAAGTTAAACAACTTCCACCAGAACTTGTTGATAGTAGTCACAAGTAGTCAGTATTAGACAAGTTAAACAACTTCACCAGAACTTGCCTGATAATAGCCGCAAGTAGCCAGTATTAGACAAGTTAACAACTTCCACCAGAACTTGCTGATATAGCCAAGTAGCAGTATTAGACAAGTTAAACAACTTCCACCAGAACTTGCTGATAGTAGTCCAAGTAGCCAGTATTAGACAAGTTAAACAACTTCCACCAGAACTTGCCTGATAATAGCCGCAAGTAGCCAGTATTAGACAAGTTAAACAACTTCCACCAGAACTTGCCTGATAGTAGTCACAAGTAGCAGTATTAGACAAGTTAAACAACTTCCACCAGAACTTGCTGATAGTAGTCACAAGTAGTCAGTATTAGACAAGTTAAAAACTTCACCAGAACTTGCCTGAATACCGAAGTAGTCAGTATTAGACAAGTTAAACAACTTCCACCAGAACTTGCTTGATAGTAGTCACAAGTAGCAGTATTAGACAAGTTAAACAACTTCCACCAGAACTTGCTGATATAGCGCAAGTAGCCAGTATTAGACAAGTTAAACAACTTCCACCAGAACTTGCTGATATAGCCAAGTAGTCCAGTATTAGACAAGTTAAACAACTTCCACCAGAACTTGCTTGATAGTAGTCACAAGTAGTCAGTATTAGACAAGTTAAACAACTTCCACCAGAACTTGCCTGATAATAGCCGCAAGTAGCCAGTATTAGACAAGTTAAACAACTTCCACCAGAACTTGCTTGATAGTAGTCACAAGTAGCTCAGTATTAGACAAGTTAAACAACTTCCACCAGAACTTGCTTGATAGTAGTCACAAGTAGTCCAGTATTAGACAAGTTAAACAACTTCCACCAGAACTTGCTGATATAGCACGCAAGTAGCCAGTATTAGACAAGTTAAACAACTTCCACCAGAACTTGCTTGATAGTAGTCACAAGTAGTCAGTATTAGACAAGTTAAACAACTTCCACCAGAACTTGCTGATAGTAGTCACAAGTAGCCAGTATTAGACAAGTTAAACAACTTCCACCAGAACTTGCCTGATAATAGCCGCAAGTAGCCAGTATTAGACAAGTTAAACAACTTCCACCAGAACTTGCTTGATAGTAGTCACAAGTAGCCAGTATTAGACAAGTTAAACAACTTCCACCAGAACTTGCTTGATAATAGCCCAAGTAGCAGTATTAGACAAGTTAAACAACTTCCACCAGAACTTGCTTGATAGTAGTCACAAGTAGTCAGTATTAGACAAGTTAAACAACTTCCACCAGAACTTGCTTGATAGTAGTCACAAGTAGTCAGTATTAGACAAGTTAAACAACTTCCACCAGAACTTGCCTGATAATAGCCGCAAGTAGCCAGTATTAGACAAGTTAAACAACTTCCACCAGAACTTGCTTGATAGTAGTCACAAGTAGCAGTATTAGACAAGTTAAACAACTTCCACCAGAACTTGCTTGATAGTAGCTCCAAGTAGCCAGTATTAGACAAGTTAAACAACTTCCACCAGAACTTGCTCTGATATATAGCCCAAGTAGCCAGTATTAGACAAGTTAAACAACTTCCACCAGAACTTGCTGATAGTAGTCACAAGTAGCCAGTATTAGACAAGTTAAACAACTTCCACCAGAACTTGCCTGATAATAGCCGCAAGTAGCCAGTATTAGACAAGTTAAACAACTTCCACCAGAACTTGCTTGATAGTAGTCACAAGTAGTCAGTATTAGACAAGTTAAACAACTTCCACCAGAACTTGCCTGATAATAGTCGCAAGTAGCCAGTATTAGACAAGTTAAACAACTTCCACCAGAACTTGCCTGATAGTAGTCACAAGTAGTCAGTATTAGACAAGTTAAACAACTTCCACCAGAACTTGCTTGATAGTAGTCACAAGTAGCCAATATTAGACAAGTTAAACAACCTCCACCAGAACTTGCCTGATAATAGCCGCAAGTAGCCAGTACTAGACAAGTTAAACAACTTCCACCAGAACTTGCCTGATAATAGCCGCAAGTAGCCAGGGCCCACCAGAGAGACCACTTGATGACGTACCATCGAGTAAAAGCATCTACAAAGTCTCGCCATAGGTAGGTGTAGGCAATGACAAGCCTGGAGCGATTATTCAATGATATCGACTCGCTGGAAGTTATAATATCTCGTGCTGGTGGAGCATCCTCCATATTGTTCATATCAAGGTTTTCCTCACCAATCCAGTCGTTACTCGCCTTGCGGTGGAAATATATACTGCTCTTGGCGGGGGGTAGCAAGAGTGACCACAGCGTAGCGAGACACAATCCTGGGTGCAAATAGTTTACTAGTATTACACTTTGTGAAACCAGAAGTATGAATATCACCCACCACCTGGTTTGCAAATGGGTTTAACTACAAACTATTCCAGAGGTTCCTTACACAAATGATATAGGTTGGTTATACATACAAATAATAATAATGTCTTTATTTGGGCGAAGTTAAGGCCAGCACCTTTTCTTACGCTTAACTCTATAAAACAAGTTTACAAATGGTCATTTTAAGACTATTTTCTAGGATCTCCAAGAGCTTGAATTTTTGAGCCAAGCCTTTAACAGAAGCTTGGGTTCAGGCTCAACTACTTTATAGGCTTGCAAAGTTTGAGCTTGTTGTAAAAGGCTATTTTTGAGCTGTAATGTGTGTCTGTTGAAGGAGGGCTTATTGTTTACTCGTCACAAAAATGCTGATATGACTGATACAAGGAAGAGGAGAAGGATTTGCAGATAGAGAGAAGTTGGAGATTTTGTATCAAAGCCAAAACCTGTTCTCGATTACAATGGAGGAATGGGTGATGCAGACCGCATGGATCAAGTTCTTGCAACCTTTCCTCTTATGAGAAAATATGTCAAGGGTTACCGTAAAATATTTTATTATATCATGAACATGGCAATTTTCAACTCTTACATTCTGTACAAAAAGATAAATAACTGTAAGAGGTTGACATATTCAGACTACAAACTAAACCTTGCTGAGCAAATCTTGGAAAATGTTTAACAGCCTAACTATAAAAGTCAAGGTCATCCTTCAATGGGAGACTCCCCAGCCAGACTTCAAGCCAAACAATGGGCACATTTTCCTGAGCACATCCCTGACAGAGAAAAGAAGAAAAACCCAACAAAATGGTGCAAAGTGTGTACCTCTCATGGAAAGCGAAGTGAAACAATATGGCAATGAAGAATGTTTGGAAACTTTCCATACAAAGAAAAATGATTGAGAAAAAAACACTTTATGGGGTAAATCAACACTATGCTTTATAAATAATTATATGTTATATATAAATTTGATTTTTCTTGGACACAGTATATACAGTCCAGAAAAGTAATCTTTGTCAATAATAGTTATAATTTGCTATGATAAGAACACACATAGTGTGGAGTAAGAGGGAGAGATACACACTGAAGGATATGGAGGAAATAATATACGTGGGAGGGAAGTGAAATAAGTAAAATAAAGTGATAAAGGAGAGATATAAAGATAAATAAAGGCTGAAGGGAAGTGCTAGGAGAGAGGGGTGATAGTGGAGGTAGATTGAGGGGAAATGGAAGGGAGAAAGAGGTAAAGTGGGAGGGAGGAAAAATGTAAATGGGAAGAGGAGGGAGGAGAAAAAATTATAATTTAGCATTACATAAAAATGCTGTTTAGGGCATTGAAATTGCAAATATATTAAAGAAGTTATATCAGTTAAACTAAACTTGTGCTCAAAATATTTTGAGTGAATTTAAATGGTAATCCTGGTGTAAAACATAGCCAGGTTAAATGGTAAGTCAAGGGGTTAAAGAAAGATATTTTATATTTTACATTTTAGGTAATACTGATTTAAGGTGATCACTTCAATTTTACCAATTACTAAATGAATGGGTTGCATCCACTTGCTGTTAAATCTATTTAATCAATTAAAGTGCTTTTATTTGAGACCTATTTTACTAATCTTCATGTAAAATAATGATTATAGACTCACCTTTTGCTTATCGTTTACTATTGTTTAAAGTATGTTGCCATATCATTGAGGATACTAATCTTTGAAAGTTTTTTGAGTTGCTTACTTAAATTGTGGTTTTAAGAGACAATGAAGGCATTGTTCTGTGGGGATGCAATGGACTTGAAATTAGAGTAGAGCACAGCCATACTTGAAACTTGGTTGCCGCAACCAAGAATTGCAGGACGTCAAGCAATGTTATTATATAAAAGACAAAGTCGCTCACGTTTGCAACCAAGCGGCTGTTGATTCAGCTGTAGTCGCGTAGGATGGCCACCCTCATATAATTATAACAAGGCATTGCATGCTTGCATCCTGGTAGCAGCGACCAGGTCAACAAGTGTGGTCGTAGCCTTATGCAAACACATATCTTCTTCTAGTTTTCACTGTCAATAACAGTTTCATCAAGCAGAAGGTAAACATAGTGGTTGACCTTCTCTTGTTGCTTGTATTTATTGGTTGGGCTGCTCCTGTTCAAGTTTTACTACATAGTACATACAAAGCAGCACTTTGACCAGATAGATATACAAGTCGGGCAATAATGGACACTTACCTCCTAGTGTCAGGTAATTAAGCTGATGATAGTCCATGAGTTTCAATGACACCAGGATTTGGGAAACCACCCCAGAGACAGCTCGACCCAATAAATATGCTGTGCGTGTATGACTGGTCACCTTCTGATAGTGCTTCTTGTCCACTTGCGCATAGATGTACGTGTAGTACGCCACCTCTGTCGCACTGAACAGGCCGTAAAAGAATTGAACCGCCTGCAAGAATATTATGAACCCTTTAATAAGAAGATATATACACACATTATTTGCTGTTTTGATGCCACCATAATTAAGGATGCATATTATGAAATCCATCAGCAAAATAGTTTTTAAATGTCAGGGGGTGGGAGTTGAGAAAATAGCGGAAATGATAAGGACATGGCGGGGTAGGAGTGTTTCATTTCATGTTGAAAAGTGTGGCAAGGAACATAAGATTTTGTTTATTCGAGGTATTTTATATGCACTTTCTGAACCAAATGATTATATCAGCACACAACTTATAAACTAGCTTAAATCTAAAACAGACACAACAACCACCCCCAGCTGTTAATTCATCAATGTGAATGGGAGAAAACACATTTCACCAATGATAAATTTTTCAGCCATGCCAGGAATCAAAACCTGGGAACCTTGGCGCAGTATACAGACATGCTACGACTTAGCTAAGGTGTCAAATAAGAACATAAGAGAGTGTTGTAGTCGTCAGTCTGCTTATTTCCTTAGAATACAAGATATTTTTTTCTCTTATGTATAATTTAGACGTATGGGCTGATAAGTGGAGGAAAGAACAGAAAGTTCATGGTGTAAAAATAGCCTGAATGTAGGGAGAAAATTGAGAGTTTAGGGTGCGTCCATCTTGTTACTCTCTTTATCTTAGGCATTGTTATGAACTCGAATGATGTTGTTTTTATCATCATCATCATCATCATTATTATTATTAGCACCGCGTCTTACTACCCGTTCGGGCAATACGCACTTACGCTAATGTGCAATGGTAGGGTGATTGCGAGATTAAATGGAGGACCTACAGTTTAACGTGGAATCCGAACCACGGTGGAGGCCTGGCATTCCACACATTCACAAGTTGTGATTAATACACATCTTGTCAGAGGTGAAGGAAGGGTTTGGCAATCAGATAAATTTGTGCCGGGACTGAGGATGAACCCCAGACAAGCACAGAAGTTGCTGACCCCTTACCTAGACCATCAAGTCACCATAACTCGAATTTGACAAATTGAGTGACAACAAGGGCGCTTTTATGCGAAGGAAGGTATCACATGATTATTAAGGCACCAGGATTCTACCTTGATAAAGGATTTTCCAAGTGTGATTTTTTAATGAGGTGGTATCACTGCATTAGCAAGGTGGACGCTACCACTGATAAATAATAATATTATTATGTGTTGTCATAAGGATGGAAACAATGAACCCTAGTTTCAAGTGTTACATTTGTTTACATACAAAGGTGACAACATTACAATACAAAGTCACATTATGTGCCAGACACAGGGTTCTTACAGACATATGAAACATAAATTTAAGAAATTTTCAAGGATAAGTGCGGTATGCAAGAACATGTAGTGAATGCTTATTGGACAATAGTGTGGTCCCTGAGCACACTATCGCTCCACCTTTAAACCTATGATGACATAAGCAAACCCACGCTAGTGTCCAACAAAGCATTCACTTAGTCAAGTTCTTGCATACGGCCCTAAAACTGCTAGTTCTTGTACTGCCAAAAGCTAAACACATCGACTATACCAAATTTTAAATATATGGAAAAGAATAACTATTCAGTCAATTTAATGAACAGATAATAGGACTATAAAAAAATTGAATAGTAATCTAACTTTGTTGTCACTTAATTCACTCTCCTTGGTTTATTGGTTAGTGCAGTAATTCTAGATTCAGTATATATTGTAGTATGGCTAGAACAGGAAATGTAAGTGCTAAGGTGGATGGGAGATGAACTAATATCGATCAGCAGGCAATTTAGTGCAAAACTGTAATCATAAGTACTTAAAAGTGTTAATAGGTAGTCAAGAATCTTTAAAAAATTATTACAAATGACAGTTTTAAAGCAACTTATAAAAAAAATGGTGAATGCACATGAATTGAGATTTTTAAATATAGGAAATTAAAGAAAACAACATCATATTTCATCGACAGTAGCGCTGATACGTTTTTTAGAGAAGATAACACTGTTTCCCCTTGCCCCCATAGAAATCCCATCTCATGGGTGCGACTCTCTCTGAGCTGATGATGTGATAACAAATAAAACAAAAGAAGCAGGAAGAGCAGCTGAGAGTAAAGTAAACAGCAGACAACAGCTAACGCTTAGTCAGAGAGGATGAGCTAGATAGATATTCCACACCCCAGTGCATCTTAAATCATGGTCTTTACAACCATTCTTCACAACCATTTCAAAAATAAATATTGAAACCTGGAAATTCCAGGACTTTTCCAGGCCTTGACCAGAGACACATTAAATTCCAGGTATTTCAAGAACCATACGAACCCTGCAGACACTAAACAAATACAGAACAGAATTCACACGTAAGCACAATTATACTTATTTTACAGAGGAGTGCATTAACATTATCTCCTTTGCTAGCATGGTCATATCTCTCTTTTCTTTCCTTATCTCTGAGAAACTAGTTTTGTTTGCATAGACTTTTGGGAATAGTTTTACACCTGTGATGAGAAAAGCTAGGTGCATAAGTTAGGAGCAGATGGAACAAGCTGTTCTGAGGTGACGTGATCATCTTTTTAGTCCTTCCAGTTCTCTTTTTAAAAATGGCGGAAGCAAACAATGTTTCCATCATATCATGATAGTAATGAGTTAAAGCATGCAACCACCGATGTGTGTTATATGTAACTAGCCAAGACTATTTAAAATCTTAATTTCAGAGAATAGCGCTTTTTATTATTAAACTGAACTGAAATATACAATTTGCATTGAGGCCCATAAATTATATTTTTTTAACTGTCCTACTTTTTGTGATCACAAAAAAAAAATTATGTTTGAAAACACAAATATGCAAAAAATTATTGTGAATTTTTTTTACAGTCAACTAACTTGAATTATATTGATTTACTGGATTTTTTTTCCTTTCATTTTTTAAAGGGAGATGCAAAAGACCTGTTGGGAGACAAGTCACAGGTGAGAAGATAATATCTTCATTTATATTAATTTAAGGTAGCCTTGGTGTCAGGAGAGGGATTGGATAGGCTTAGCTCAGGATAGTCACATGGAAACTTGTGTTCAGGTGGTGACAAACCTCTGAGTTCGATGAAGCCATAGAGTATGTAGTAAGTAATTACTTAATTATGTAAATAAATTACCTTCTGATATAAAAGTGATTGAAATGAATATTTCATTTGAGACCACGTTTCTTTTAAAATCTGTCACAAAGTATGCAAATATTTTCTCATCAACTAAAAAAATAGGTCAATTTTTAAAATTAATTCAAAATTTTAGGTTAAAACTAGTTAAAAAATGGAGCGCTTTCCATCCTACTTTTCTTCTTCATCTTCTTCAGTTCCAAGCCTGCCACACTCACTCCCACCCGAGAGATGAAAGAGAAAAGGCAGATCTACCTTTTCTGCCATGAGTTCAGCTGCTTTGGCAACGAGAACAGACAGGGAGTAGACATGTTACGGCGGGGCAAATGCGAAAAAGCAGATAAGTACTGATAGAACTGTTTGTAAAAGGCGACCTGAACATAAGTATAATCTCCGCGAAATGCTCCGCGAAATGCCCATGGTGTTGACTCGGGATTGAGTTGTAAGTGGTAAATAAAAGCCTGCCTCAAAATTTTGGTAGGGAACAACAGTACAGATGTATCGATAAGTAGAGTGGGATGTAACAATTAGCTTTTACTTTATAGGTAGGTTCAGTGGTGTCAATTTTCCCCAATATTCCAGCATAATATTGCCGCATCATTAATGAACCGCGGTGCAATTTATCTAACCAAATGTATAAGGATTTTCTGTTATCTATAGTGTGTGTTTGATGATGTATGACTAATCATTTAATCTTATTTACTTGTATATATGTTGTTTGTGAAACTTGCAGTTGGAATATATGATAATAATTGTTGTAAAATGAATTGTACCTACTGTAATTTTAGAAGAATTTGTGTTTCTTTTAAATATATGAGGCTTGTTTTTATTGTAATATAGGGCTTAGTTATTTTTTTACATTTTAATACTTATTTGATTAGTTAAATTTTAAAAGTATATATTTATTAAATTCAGGCTCAGCCGTCAAAACTCATTAAGTCTGGTTTTCCAATGACAAGGAGGTTGGGTAATCGAACCCTAGCCAGCTACACTGAAGGTTTTTTTTCCAAAATTGTTTACCACTATCATTTAAAGCAAATTTAAATATATTTACACAAAAATTCTCCCTTTCTAATCTCTACACGATTAGTGTAGTAAAATATGGAAAGTCTTGGGATACTGCCCTGCGATTGTTGCCCTGTGTGAATGCCACCATATAAACATGCGATTAAACAAGCAGGTACCAGGTGAGCGATAGTTGTCCTGACGAACAACTATTCCACAAATTGTCAATAGTGGGCAACTTATGAGCGACTGTTGACGAGGTGAGCAACTCTGTTGCCTCGTGTGAAACGGCTCTTACTAGGTTTGTTTATTTAAGAAAAGTGGTTGTAATGATTCAAGTCAAGATACAAATAGAGTGATAACTACCTGCATAGTGGCCATGTCCGTGCCCCAGATCAGTAAACACCAGGTGATGATGCCCGAAAGACCTTCAATCACTATAACAGGTTTGTATCGCACCAAGTCTGTCACTAGGAACACCACGACTAGCTGAGACAAGTAGGAATAAGTGCCAACCGGGAACATTTCTTGGTTCACCTTTAAAAAATGGATCATAAATAAATGTTCAAGCAACCAACACATGAAGAAATTGAATAGTAAAGTTAATTTAAATAATTAATAATTTTTAATATTACATCCATTTTTTATAAATATTTTTTTAAATGTATTTAAAAAAAACTTTAAAAGTCAATGTTGAAAAAAGTTAATATTATAAAATTTAATTTCTTATTCAAATTAAAACCAAATATTTATATGATGATAACCTAACACCTTAGCTTATTCGGTAGCATATTTGTCTACTGAGCTAAGGGTCTCGAGTTCGATTCCCTGCATGGCCGAAAAATTTATCAGTGATGAAATGTGGGTTTACCCTTTCACAGTGATGAATTTATGGCTGGGGACTGGATGTTGTGCCTGTCCTTGTCTTAAGTTAGATTATAAGGCATATGAATCTACGACAGGCCTAGCAAGCCGGTAGTGGAAAATATATGGCTTGAATAAAAAACTGACCCAGGCCACAGGCTGGAAACAAGAAATGGATGTAAAATTTATAGTGACAAATAAAAAAAAGACTGGATGCATTGGCTTCTATTTGTGTATAAAGTTTATTACCTGCTCGTCTGTGAAGTTCTTCCATGGTCCAACAAGGTAGTGAGTGACATATGGTTCAGATGGCCTGAACTCTTTGAGCGCACCAAACACACAGAGTATGAGAGACACTCGAACCCAGGTTGCCATGGGAAACATGGTCCTCACTCCCTGTAATGAGACCGCTTTCAGTTACAGGTCGCACAGAGCACAAAAAGACCCACTCTAGAATATTATTGGTAAATTTCCAATCTTTACCTGGAACACAATCAGAGATTAACAGGTTAAATTACTCAATGTTTATAAAACTCAAATTAGCAAATTGGTATCTAGTACCACCTTTTAGGGATTGTCATTCTTGTTCTTACCTTTGGTTTGCTTTGCTGGGAGAAACATTTGACTGAAGGACATTAACTACTTGGTTAATTCAAAGCTATTTTGCAAATTAGGTTGCATCTTAGCTTGATGCTCCAAAGCACTTAATGCACTATCACTCTATATACATGTAGCCTATATACAAAATATAAAGAGAGATAATAAAATAAGCAGTTCACCCTGAAATACCTATGATTTCACCTCCTGACTACACTTTCCCTCGTCTCCTGACAAGTATTGCTATTGGACAACATTAAATTGCATTTCAAAATAAACTTTTTCTTGTTTCTTATAATAGATATATGGTTTCAAGGACCTTTTTAATCTTTATCCTAGTAGGAAGATTCTTAGTAGCCATTTCTGTGAATTAACAAAATAGATCAAGTTATATACAATTTTAAAAATATACTAATGATCATAATGATAATGTTATGACAATTTAAAACTATTGTTTGAAATCATTTAAGAGTTTGTGGTTTTTATTAGTGTGTTATACTTTTAAAACTCACCTAAATATATAAACATGGATTTTTTTTATCTTAAATGGCCAACAATATTCTATAAAATATAAATCTACTGTCTACAATGATCAGGACTAAGTTTCATTACTGTGATTCAAAAGAGCCCAACACACTAAACTAGAACAAATTGAACTAGAACAAACACGTTGGAGATCCGCGTTTGAGCAATCCACAGATGGTTAACGTAACCTTTATTTATATGTCTCATAGAATTCCACTATCATATTTTACTTGATATTCATTTGGTATGAAATAATTTTTATTTTTTCTAATTTAAAGTGAAAATGGGTTTGTTCTACCCCCCTCTAACATCCATCCCACATAGTAATTAAGAGTTAGAGACGTTCATGCACATTACTATAAATAATTAATGATGCTCTACAGCATCATTCAGCTCTATAAGTAACAATTTGTTTGCATTTAGTTTATTTGGGGTATTTAATGTGTACTTTCTGAACTGAATGATTATATCAGCACACGAGAATGTTCTATGAGCGAGAGCAAAAGAGCCTGCCAATTTTGCTGGGAAAGGTATTTTCACACACCTTGCAGGGTTCCTTTACACCCCACAACTGAAATGGAACGAAGGTTTTACTTCCCCTCCGAAGGAAGTTGTGCTACAGAGTTTATATTGCTCAAGAAAAATCCATTGACCCCGGCTGGGTTTGAACCCACAGACATCAGGTCCTGAGGTGAGCACTTTACCCCAAGGCCACCGAGACCGACAATGAAGAAATAGTGTTCGCTTTATTTTTTCATTGCGTCTTAGTACCTAATTGGGCTATAAATACACACACATTAATTACATTAGTGGGATAGAGATGAGGAAGGTATAATGTTTGAGGAAATGTACCCTTATTTGTGGAGGGAGAGTGGTAAACCATTTAGGAAAAAAACAACCTTAGTACACTCAGCCAGGATTTGCACCAAACTCCTCGTCACCGGCGTGATTATTTTTACATTTAGATTGTATGCCCAAAGGTACAGGTAAATAAGATTTTGACATGGTTTAGAGAAATGACAAGAAAATAAGTCACTGTCTTTGTTCCACTATGGAGAATTGCATTTGTGGATATTTTAGATGAAAGTAAATAGATATTTAACTAAAAACATTTCAAGGAACATATCTTTCAACACAAGAAGAAAGCAATGCAATTTATTTTCTGTTGCAGAACTATAAAATATTAATAAGCTTTGTAACATAAAAAGGTTTGATAAAAGAAAACTGGTTTTATCTTATCATAAGAGACAGCTCAAGAAGAAAGTACAGTAGAGAGAAAACTTTGAAAAAGAAGAAAGGTTAAAATAAAATTAAAGTTGTTTCCAGTTTTATAAAAAAAAGTTTTTTTAATGATATTTTTGTATCTCCTTGGACTGGTTCCCTTAAACCTCGAATGGGCACACCGGTATATTTAACACAAGCAGTGTTCACAGAACTATTTATACTATTAGGAATGAAATAATATAATATAATATTTAGCACCGCGTCTTACTACCCGTTCGGTTATACGCTTAAGTACTAATTACGCTAATGGATTGGGAATTGGGAGGGTTGAATTTAAAGGAAGTGAACCCACAATTTACGTGGGGAGGAGAGTGGAAAAACCCAATTTAGGAAAAACCACCCCCAGTTTACCCGACCGAGATTCGAACCTCGATCTCCCCGTCCTCGGTCGGTCGAGCTCAACACGATTAGCGCGTTAGCCAACTACGCCACCGAGGCGGTTATTAGGAATGAAATAATTTGTTTTGAGCTTTTTTTTTAATCTAAATACATCCCACTAAATAAAATCAACTGAATTTATTATAATATTGATTGTGTCAATAAAGAGAAAGTGCCAAAATTTATAACATGGAATGTTAATCTTACAGAGATACATTTTCCGACTGTTCAAAATTGTTTATTGTTTAGACTCTTTATTTTTTTAAGTAGTGCTAACACAAGTATTATGTGAAATACAAATACAATTGATAAAAGGTAAAAATAACTTTTAAAAGATTAGTAAGATGAATCGACCTCGGCCTTTATCTAGAAGTTTTTTAATATTTTATGAACCTAAGTAGGAGACATCAGCCAAAGTGAGTAATTTTTTTTTTGTGTCTTTATTATGAATACATGCACTTTATGAAAACAAATGGTTACGACTGGCTAGCTAACATTTCTAAGATGTTCAGATGCACATCCCTCATAGCTTATGCTGTAGATTCTCTAATTATAACTTTATAGCCTTACTGGGAAGCAAACCCAGGACCCTTACTTCAATGGGCAAACAACAAACAAATAGTTAGACTTTGATATTTTTTCTCAGTGTATTTACTTTTTAAAAGCTCATAGATTTATTAAAATTAATATCTTTTACAAGTTTTTGTGATATCTATCTATTTAAACTCATTTTTGAGTGTTTGCAAATTAAATATGTTTAATAAATTGTGATTTCCCTTTGTCATGGATTTATTTTGGTGGCCCTAATGTTATTAAAAATATATTTAAATATGATCACATTGAGATTCCAAGTTAAACTTTGGCATACATACATTAAAGACTGAGTGAATTCAAAGTCCAAATTTTGAATTAGTGACCTTGAACTTTTAAAACGCCCTAATGTGATATTTTATTTTAAAGCCCCTATAAAAATGATTCAAAAATATTTTTATTTAATTTTTTATCTTATTTCTAATTGAAGAAATTAAATAAAACATTATGTAAGGAAGAGTTCAAAACGGCCCTTTATTGAAATTTTGAAATGTCAAGCTCAAAAACTAATGGCTGGAAAACTACGAAATTTTAAATATGTAACAATATTTGTGGGAATAGCATTAATACCAAATTTCATTAGAATCTAAAGTTTTTTTAATTAGCTTACTTGATGTGAATCTACCCAGACTAAACAATATAATAATTGTTCAAAAATAAATTTGATAAATGAATAACTTGTGTTGCTTAATGCCACAACAATGAGTATGTTTGAAATATTTTCAACTTATAGACACCTAATTAAATTTAGCTAACTAAAAATGTACCAGCAGACAGTAAAGCTCACACTGAAGGAACAAAAAGAGTAACATGCTTTTTGAGAGTGTGGCAGTGTTTCCACAATAACAAATATGAAATTTAATGTACTATGACCTCAGCAGGCACGCTAGAGGGTTTATTTATTTAAATATAAACCTATTAGTTAATCTTTTATTTTGTCTATTTAATTTTTAGGTGATTGATACAATTCAGATGAAATGTAATTAATCATGTAAAAGATTCATCTAAGAGGAAACCAGCCCTGTGGTGTAGTGGTCAGTGCACCTTGCTACGAGCCTAGAGGTCCCAAGCTCGAATCCCAGCTGGTACCTTGGGTATCTTTACCGAAAGAGGAACTATCTCACCAGTCACCAGTGTATGGTTAGTTAGGTTTAAGTGTTTCCACTGGTTTCACACCCTCATACTCACTATCACCATCACCTCATCTCATCGGGACATGGAGAGAGCCTCCACACAAAGGATGTACGAGTAGTACATTCGGGCGTCCCCTGGGCAACGGTATATAAGTTCTAACAAATCTTTCCATGAACTGGGATACAGATTGATGTAGCCCAGACACACAACATTATTATCTAAGAGAATACATAAGTTCACTCCATTTATGGTGAAACATTACCTGAATCTCTCCACTATGACCCTATCATTTATGCTGCACCACAGTGGAAACGAGTAGGATAAGCTTGCTATATTTCAGGATAAATGAAACACACATGAAAGACTAGTAAAGTGATTGCTATGATAACTGTTAAGTGAGCAATCCTCCATGGTTACTAGCATACGTATCGACATTGGTTGGCAAGTTAAGGTTCAGCAGCCTTCAAACTTCTCATCTTGCAGGAAGAAAATTGCTACCTGAGAACAAAGGAAACAAGGTTTTACCTTTAGTTCAACTCATTATTTGTACATTAGCTCAGTGCCTTTATATAAATTATACACAACCAGTGTTGATTTTATATTGCCACTAGTGTAATTTTCTTTTATCGCTTTTATGTTAGTAAAGTTTTAGATTTGTGTATTTTTATCAAGATGCAACATATTTTAGGCTTTTATAAACTTCTGGATCATAATAAACAAGAGATGCAACAAAACAGCTGCTAGGGAGTGTATGTGGGATTCAGGGCTGTGGAGTCGATAAACTAAACCTTCGGCTTCGACTCCTCTATTTTCCTACTGTCCAACTCAAGACTCCTCCATCAATGGAAAATGTATATTAATTATAAGGTAATAAAAAATTTACTGACATAAAATAGTTTTACTATAGCAAATATATTACTAATTAATACACATTAGGATCCTAAATACTAAAATGGTAACAGAGGGACTTTTGTCACCACCATGTCAATCATCAAGCTATTTAGGTTCATACATTATTATTATTATTATTATTATTATTGTGTGTTCTGTCTTATGACATGTCTATTGCCTTGAAGCTTCCTTTTTTTAGGTTCTTATATACCGAAACTTTGTCCTCTTTCTTGTTTAATCAGTTACATTCATGGTCTTCCTGGTTCCCTTCTACCTTACACTTTGCCAACATCACTGTACAAGCCATTTCTTCTCATAATGTCACCCATCCAGTTGGCCTTTCTTCGTAGAACCACACAAACTTCTTCATTAGTCACCTGATCCATCCACTTAAAAAATTTCCAAAAAGTCTTCTCTTTTTCCTTATGGTCCATGTTTCAGCTCATACAAAGCAATGCTTCATAATGTGACACTTCACCAGTTTCTTCCCCTAATTATAAGTTTTTTATTTTGAAGCCGAAGTCGATGTCTTTCTACAGAGTCCTACTCCACCCAAAATTGCTTACTACTCAAGACTCCGTAGCGCTGGTAGGATTCCTGGCAATAATATAATGAAAAAGTGTTGGATGGATTTTAGTATTCTTGTAGCATCTAAGTGTTTGCTTACCATACGATGCATGCCAATGTTGTGGCCAAACACCCAGGGCTGTGGTGAAGGGCCTATCCGAAATTACGATGGATGGTGACAAGAGATCGAGGCTCCACTCGTGAAAGGAAGAAAGAAATCCTAATGGAATGATTTTGCAAGAAATCTCAATTTGCTTCTTTGTGTCATTTATCTCAGGTCGACAGTCCCCCTTCCCCACTTGGTATGTCTTGCCTCGTTACTATTGGTTCCCTCCTCTGTATACTGGAGGAAATATTTCATTGTATGAAGCTATGTTGGTACTCAACTATTACTGGTCTTTTCTATAAATAGGTTAATTTTGTAATTCTATTTATTTATTTATTTTTAGCACGCGTCTTACTACCCACTCGGGTTATACGCTTAAATACTATTTACGCTAATGGGTTAGGAATTGGTAAGGTTGAATATAGAGGAAGTGAACCCGCATTTGCATGGAGGGAGAGTGGAAAACCATTTAGTAAAAACCATTCCCAGTTCACCCACCGAGATTTGAACCTCGATCTCCCCGTCCTCGGCAGTCGAGCTCAATACGACTAGCGCATTAGCTGACTATGCCACTGAGGTGGGTAATTTTGTAATTCAAAAGCCCAGGTTGGTTATTTGGAGTAAGAAGGTAGTCTCGCTGATATCACGTTCTTAGTCCACCTTGCACTAGATTCAGTCCACTTGTATCACTCTTCCCCTTCTCCTCTCTTTTCCATCGCAAGACATCAACTATTGGGACCAGAACCTACATCTGCCATGGCAAATGCCAATGTAACTGCTGGAAGGAATCAATTCCTTAAGACTTCTTCTCCGGTTCCTCCCATCAACACTAAGTTGGTACCTGGCAAACTGAATGATTGAGAGAAAGCACGAAGAAGAGTATAGCCCAAGACAAAGAAGACTCCCCTCCCTTTAGAAGATGAAAACAACCAAGACACACTTAACCATCAGGCCAAGGAAACCCCAAACCAATGGGGCCAAATGTAAACAACATGGGGGTGCTCTATAAAAAAGTGGGTATAGTTTCAAGCGCCGTATTTAAAAATGGTCAAAATTAAGGTGCAATTTGTTAGTTACAATTAGCCTATGTAAATAAAAAAAATAACTTTAATAAAAGAAAACAAATATGCAAAACACAAAAATAATACATATGATACACGTAATCCACTAACCAAACTATAATGTAACCATGTTGACAAATGCTAGGCGTCGATTCACAAGTGGTGAGTGCTACCAACTTAATTACGCTCGCTTACATATCAGATGGCAGGACCTCCATTTGCTAAGCCAGAAAACACTGTTTGCAGCGCAACCCTATACACACGATAGAACCAGCACCGTAATACTAAGGTTTTAAAAAGGCTGAAATGTTGGGGGTGTTAAGCACCCCTGAAAGTGTGCTTAGTATGCAAAGTACCCCCGCAGTCGGTGCCTCAAACACTAACCAACTGAACAGCGACATTGTTTATAGTGAGCAATGTCTTGTTCAAGGCAAGATTAATACTGGATTGATTGAGTTTCATGGTCAAATATTATTGCCAATTGTAAAACACTTGTTTTTCTTTCAATAGTTAGACAACACCCAACTTAGTAGCCCAACTACAAGGACACTAACATTTTTATTTTTTTGAAGTAGTTTATTATTTTATCTCACTATGTTTAACCTCTCTTCAAAATTAGTTTCTTTTGGGATTTGAAGTAAAAACTAATATTATGATTATTTATATATTTTTATTTGATAATTTGATAATTTAATTAATTTGTTCCAAATGACATAGTATACCACAAAAAATTAGTGAGTCTGGTCAGTCAAGTGTTTGGCTTGTTTAATCTCTTATCTATGAATTAAGCTCCCATCCAATGATTATTTCTTTAAAATGGTATAGAGTTTGTTCAAGTTTATTATAAATGTTTAAAAAAAGTGTTTACTCATTCTTACAACAATGATGTATGTATTTAACATTCATAAGTTCCACATTTAAGTGCAAACTTTAGTACAAGTATAGACAAACTACTGTAAAAAAATGAACCCCTGGTTAAAATCTTGGTTAATAATTAAAGCGGTTGGTAAAGCAGGTCAAGAAAATTAAGAGTAAATAAATTATAACCAAACCAAACTGCTAAACGAAACACTACACTAGAGAGAACAAAATATTACAAGGACATATTAAAACTCATTCTATGAAATTACCTTTTATAAAAAATATAATTATATTCTTTCTAACACAATCAAACTTTGTAAATCAAAGATTTTTCTGTTTGCAAGTTAAACAAGTTGAGTCCCTTTTGGCTGAAAAAAAGTGTTGGTTGCAGCAAATTAGTAAAACTTCAATCAGCAATCTAGCACTAATAATTTGTGTTTGACTACATTCACAATTTGTCTCAGTATATCATTGACTACATTACATTTGTCTTAGTGTGGTAATTATTTATGTTTGACTACATTCACAATTTGTCTAGTTTGATCATTTAGTTGACTACATTCATAATTTGCCTCGTTCGCATTGATTATTTGTGGCTAATTAAACTGCGTGGTCATTAATTATGATTGCTCTCCATAGACATATTACCGGTATTGCATCTTTAGCTTATATAAATACAATTTTGTAGTTTGACAAATAATGCATTTAGTAGCAAAAAATACCCATTAAAGTAAAATTAAATTGCTGACAGAAACAAACGATAATAGGCATAGCACAATATCCTACATGTCAACAGTAAAAATAAGTTTGTAAGTTACTTATAAAAGTTGGTGACATTCACTGTAGATTTGGCTCTATCCTAATGTAGTTAAAATATGCATACCCAGACAAGTATGAAACAGTGTAGAAGAAATAAATCCATAGCAGGAGAAATTTCCTCTATGACTGATTTGAAGCACAAGGATATATCCATATTGAAATGTTGATTATGCCACAAAGAAGAATGAAACTTTACAAGCCAAAGAGAAGCTCAAGTCCAATTTTCATATGAAGGGCCTTATTGTGTCAGAAAAGTCGCTATAGATCTTTCATGTCTCCAGACCTCAAATCATGTGATCTGTATGCCAGTGGTTACGTGGGGGAATGTTTGTTTATAAAGTAATTGTTGCTGCACATAAAGCAATAAGGTCCTCATATATTCATGCAGTTGTGGAAAATAAACAATGTAGCCTAAAGTTTGGCTGGGTACTAAATGAGCCATAATGGCTCAGTGGTAGAGCATTAGAGCACAAAGCTGAAGGTCCTAAATTCAACTCTCATTAGAGGTCATTTTTTCACTTTTGTGTGTTTGATTAATTTATCAGTACTGATTCTGTGAACAATTATCGCATATCAATTTGTAGCCCAGTCCAATTAGCCAAAAATTTGGAAAAAATAGAGAAAAAAATCACAAAGTTTTTAAAATTGGTACAGTTGTTCATTAAGGTGTCCTGATGAACATACTAAAAGCTCCCGGGGTGGGGGTGAGCGTGGGGTGGGAGAGCTGTCCAAAGGTCAACTTTATAGGTTTATGGCAAATTTCTCAAAAACCATTAGGCTTAGCATAACAAATCTTCTCTACAAAATGAAAACAGCCAAAATTGTCTACAAAAATGGGCCTATGCTTTATTACCGTAGGATCAATAGCTTAGGAAATATAAAGGGTGAAAGTTGAAGAATTTTTCTAAAAAAAACATCAGGATTTCGTCCTCTTTGTTTATAAAAAAAATAATTCTTAATTCAATGGACATAAATTAATGGAAATTTAATAATTTATAATTATAGTAATTAATAATAATTGGTATCTATTAATATAAAATTAATATTTATAGTTAAATTAATTGATGTTGGTAAACAAATTATGTCAAAAAGGATTGGAAACAACTTTGTTAATTAGAAGCTATCACATAAGGACAAGGTTTCACCCTTGGGGCCATGACCAGCGCTATTAAAGTGAATGATGAGATTGTGGTCATTGACCCATTGCTTTTATTTCAAAGGATTGCCATTGTGAAAACGAATGATGAAGTTATGGTGTCCCTTTTGGAGTATGAGCTGGTTCCATTTCCAAAAGCTTTCTTCAATGACGGTTGCATGAGGAAAACTAAGAAGGTCGCTCTGTATAACATTCTACCTGTTATCGACACAACAATAGCTCTGAAAACATGTGTCAGCATCATGGATCATCTTCACTGCATGAGATGGAAAGTGGGATCCATCTTTTCGATCATTTGTCATCAAAACATTAACTATGTCAAGAATATTATGGCCTCATCTGCACTGTGGTTTTTGATAGCTACTGCGATACTGTCAACAGTACTAAAGAGAGCATAAAAACAAGAAGAGGAGATACAAAAACGTCAGTGGACATACATTTTGATCAGCATATGAAGGTTACTAATGTCCAACAAGAGCACATCCTAGCAAACGAGAAGAACAAGTCTCAGCTGATTCAGTTACTGTCACAAAAAATGACAGCCAAAGGCACCAAAACATGAGTGGCTGCTAGTTATGCTTATGGCACCATTACACAAACTGCAAATGACAAAGCCGCTACACATCCTTTGGTTACCATTGTTGGCAAAGATGACCTCATAATACTGCTAATGGCATTAACACCACCAGAAAATAACATCTTCTATGTCAAGCCAGGAAGAGAGAAAGTCAAAGTCAAAGCCAAAGTATTTTCGTCCCAGCAACTCCCATTTTGTTAAAGCATCCATTTCCTTCACAGTTTCAGTGGCTGCGACACAACCTCTGTGATATACAGGAAGGGTAAAACTTCATTCGTTAAACTTTATAACAGCAACCATCCCTAAAGGGCATAGCAGCAACTTCCTATGATCCACCAATTCCAGATGCCAGAAGCAGGGGAAAGGATGTTCCTGTCAGTGTACCGCGCTCCCTCCACTATGGGTGATCTCAGCTACCATCGGTACTTTGAATTTGTAAAGTCAACGACCAATCTGAAGCCGGAACTTTCCTCTCTTACCCCACCCCAACAGAGGGCTCAGCGAAATACCACTGATTCAGAGCATACCTATAGGTCCAACAGTGGCTGGGCAACCAACTGCCACCTGAAATGTGGGGATGGAAGCAAAGAAATGGAGGAACTCTGGAGCCGATAACTACGTTGAACGCTCCGCTCTGGCTCCTGACACAATGTTCAGCACAATTTTTTGTCCGCGCACAACTGGATTTGCAGGGAAGTGTGGCTGTAGGAAAGCTGGACTTAAATGTAGCCTAATTTGCAGTGGCTGCCAGGGAACATGCTACAACAGTGCCCCTTCAGAATTTGATGAAGTCGAAGAAGAACTTTTAGATTTATAACTTTTTTTTTAACCATAAGTTTGATCTATGGAATTTTGCAATTTTCCGCTTAAGAATTAAGAATTTTTTGTGCAAATAAAATGGTAGAAATCCTGATTTTAAAAATTTCTTCAACTTTAACCCCTCTATATATCCTAAGCTATCCTACAGAAAAAATGCATAGGACCATTTTTGTAGAAAATATTGTCTAGTTTCATTTTGAATAGAAGGATTTGTTATGCTAGGCCCAACGGTTTTCGAGATATTTGGCATAAACCTACTGTATATAAAGGGGACCTTTAGACAGCTCTCCCAACCCTGCTAACCCCCACGCCCAGGGACTTTTAGTATGTTCATCAGGACATCTCAATGAACAACTACATACCGATTTTCAAAACTCCGTTATTTATTTTTCTATCTTTGCTAATTGTACTGGGCTATTGTGATACACGTGAATTAAAAACTTATTGTTGCCTTTGGGTTTATATTTAATTTTTGTATTATTTGGTAATTATGTTTTAGAATCCACCTTCCTTCTGCTTATTTTTGAAAAACCACGTGTTTCTTTTTATTCCACTGAGGAGGAAGTCCTCAAAGAATTTCAACTATTCAATGAACTTTCCTCTGGAACACAAGAAGGTGTCATTCAGAAGATATTAGGGTCAGGAGACGAGTGAATTAAGAAATTAGGTTGGCTATAAAGGCCAGGTTGATATCAAAGTAACATGAAGGACCTAGTAGGGGGTTTAATTGAAATGGAGATGAAGGACCTGAGTAGGCTGAGGACAATGATTCTAGTACAAGAGATGTTTCATTTTTCCCCCGAGTCCCCCTTCTTTTGTATCTTTTATGTTTTTTCCTAGTTTAATCATAGATATTCCTACCTGTAATGGATGTTTCGAAAAGTCAGGAGCAATTATCCTTAAGGGACAATATATTTTTTGATCTCAGGCCTGCCCTCCAAACTTCTCAAATAAGGTTGTAAAAATCATTCCTTTGAACTTTTTAGTGGTTTAGCCTTTTAAATTATGTCAACTTAATATTCCCTTCAGTTTTCAACCCCTTAAAACATGTCCTATCCAGTTTAAATGAGCACTTATCTCTAATCTAAGTGTATCATAATTGCTTTTACAGTTTGAATGTGTTGATAATAATTTAAAATTATTATTATTAGACCGTGTTCTTTCTTATGAGAGGTCCATTCTGTTTGTCAGTTTGTCAGTGAATTTAGACCACCAACGCATCCCGTCCTTTGCCTCCTTCAGTTCCCAGAATTTTCTTCTTTCCTTCATGTCATCCAATATTTGAATCCTTCTTCCTGAGCTCCTTTTTCCCTCAACCTTTACTTATATAACGTTGTGCAGAAGACAGTTCCTCCTAAGGATGTGTCTGAACCAGTTTGCTTCGTACTAAATAATTACGTCCAAAATTGTTCTCTTCTCACCCACTCTTCTTAGGACTTCTTCATTTGTCACCCTGTCTGTCCACCTGATCTTCTCAAGTCTTCTCCAGCACCACATTTCAAAGCTCTTCAAGTATTTATTTTTCATATTCCTATGAGCTCAAGTTTCTGCTCCATACAGGGCAATGCTCCAAATGTAGCATTTCATCAGTTTCTTCTTATGTTCTAAACTTAACTTGCTGGCCAACAGTAACCTCTTGTAGTATTAGGCCTACAGATAAATGTTGGTTGGTTATTTCTTAATCCAAATTAAAAAAAACACATTTATAGTTTGCTCTTTTCATAAATGACAAAACAAGAAAAGTTGTAGAAAATACAGGCTAAAAGGATTTTTAGTGAAAATACAAGATTAGGCCTATGTAAGAAAATATTTTTTATTATTATTTTAGTGAGATATGTGACTAACCATTAGACTTATGTGGGGTGTAGTGATAACATTAACTAACATAAAAATTATAACTAACATAAAAATTATAAGTTTTTTTAATGTTGTAGGTCCCCTAATCATATTTTCCCAAACTCAACTCTGTAGGTCTATAAGTTTATGTCAAGGACCAATTTGTTAATGAGTGCAGTTGGTGGAATATTTTAAAAATAGATTATTTCTCCAAGAGAGTGAAAAATAGAAGTAAATATTGTGGATATGCATGTCAATCATTAACTGAATCGTGTAGGCTTATTTGGGATATAAAGTGTGCCGACAGCAAGATTTTTTTTCTCTCTGTCAAATTTATGAGAAATTTAATGTTTTATAAAACTTAAAAGCAAATTTATGCTATGGTATGGCAAAATAAATGTTGTGAAATAGTTCTAGATTGTTCAAAAAAAAATTCTTAGAAAAATCACCTACATGTAATTGTTATTTTGTAACATGGTCTTATAAAGTCCTATTCTATTTGGCTGTCCTGATCATTTTTTCTAACCAAATTATTCTAACAACTATAGTTAAATCTAAATTTTTATTTATTCATACATGAAAGGTTAGATTAAGTTCATTAGGTATTTTTTTTTCACACACCAAAAGTTGGGTTAAGCTCGTGTTTTTTTAACATTAAAATTAATATTGTGCATCTATTTTTTTTTCCAGGTATATGTATTAAAATATTTCCTACGCACTTTAGATGTTTGATGATCTGCTCATGCACAGTTGATATGTGTCGATCTACTTTTGGTTGTTCAGTTCGAAAACATTCAAACTTTTATTAATCAAGATAATAAAACTATGAATAGCGCCTACTCATTTACAAGAATTAGGTTTGTTACTTAAAAAAGAAAACTGAAATACTTGTAAATGGTTAATGAGTATTAATAAATATGTTAAATCATCAACACAATGACTGACAGGTTTAGCTGTGGACAAACATCTGTGATGTGGGGAACTTAATCAAGTGAATTATGTGTGTTTTGTAAAGATTTTTAACGATTTAGAATTTTTTCACAATATTTATTTTTCTATAATCGGAAAATCTGGAAAATATTGAATTTCTTATAGTTTGATTTATTTAGGCTTACTTTAAGGCATTAGGAACTCGAAAGTTCATTGCTGCAAGTTTATAAAAGTACCCCACCTATCCCTATCTTGAACCAGTTCTATCCAGTCTACCTTCTCTTTCAGGTCCATTCTAATGTTATCCTCACCACTCTGTCTAGATCTGTATCCGAATAGTCTATTTCACGCACCGTCAACCCTTGACGTTCACTCGATAGTTGCAGTGGCAATCACGTGATCAAGTTTAGAATCGTCCGAATAGTCACGAAGTGTGCTGATGCACCCATCACAAGCTCTTGAGACCAAGGGTGACGGCAAATTACCTTTTACATGCCGTCGATGCGAAGTTTGGCTGGCAACTGTTTCATTTTTCGTCTGCTAGATTAATGTGATCTGTGATAGTATTTTAAATATACCAGTACTGCTTTTGTTGTTTTGGAAATGTCTAGTGAAAAGAAGTGGGAATGGATATTAAAACGTTGTATTTGTTTTCATTTCCTCCTGATAGATGTTATTTAAAATAGTTTCTAAGATCACTGGTAGGAACCAGCACTGCAGACTCAAGGGCGTGTAAAGGGTAGTTTGCCGTTCAAAAAGTCTGTCGCAGTCATCGATCTCAAGTGCGTGTAAAGTGTTAATTTATCAAGTCTGCATCAAGTCAAGTGTACTTGACTATTCGGATACAGCCCTGGTCTTCCCAATTATCTCTTTCCATTGAGTTTGCCAGTCAGTACCCTGAATAAGGGTTCTAGAATCTCCCATTTGTGTTGCACATTCAGTCCAGTGTAATCTGTGAGATTTGATTATCCTAACAATATCTTGTGATGAGTAGGCCTTGATGGTATATAAACTAACCTGAAGTCTATGAAAATTAAATTAAAATACAATTTTGGATGAAATAATAAACTTTACCGTGCAAAGTTGCCAGGTGTATATTTTGATAGAAAAGAACACTCAACATATTTTAATGGTTGACATTTTTGTCTTATGGAATTATTGGCCCAGTGAGGAAAGGTGATTTTTTTTGGCTTAACCATTTACTACCCGTGTATTTTAAAATACTTGTCTTTCTATCCCAGAGATTTTAAACAGATATTTCTCATTCATAAATATGAGAGTAAACTAACATACCTCATTATAAAGTAAAAGAGAGCTAACCAATAATTAACATTATTATATTAATATATATGCCAATTTTTAAAATTTATGAAGATTCAAGACTAATTGTTATTAAAAAATAATGTATTACGGTACCATTGTTGTTGGTAGTGCGGGTATTGGAGCATTTCTAACCTTACTTTAAAATTATTATAATAAAGCCTAGAGATTACATTCACAAAAACCACGTGGTATAGATAAATACAGGTAAAATTAACACGAAAATCTTGGCCGGATCAAATATCAAGCTTCACTTGGATTAACAGCACAAATCTAGTGAAGTATACAGATCATGTTACTAGTGATGGGCACAATCGAGTAAAAATAATCAAGTAACTCGATTGTGTTGTGTAATCGGGAGTACTCGATTCTTCCGGGATTACTCGAGTAACTTTACTCGGACCGTGTTATTCTTTTATTTTCTCTTTTCTTACCAGATAAGTAAGAATCGACCTTATTGGCTAGACTGTTTGCCACGCTATTTCCATTTAAAAGGTATATTCCCTTAGAGCTCATTTTTCATCAACAGTTTCCGCTGCCACGCAAAAATGACCCTTATGGTTTAAACGTTGCACATGCATTCTCAATACTAATTACTCGCAGATGTAAAGTACACAATCGAAAAGCATGCTACTAGTTAAGCGTATCACATTTCCGATTCTTTTCAAAAGTACTCGATGAAAGTTACTCGATTCTTTTTACTCGGCACCTCGGCAGTCTTATTTTCACAATCGCATTGACGAAACTAGATATTGTCTTTCTTAATTATTTTAATTTCTCCTTAGTAAAATATGATTATTTATAAATTGAAACTAATTAGAGTAAGATACAAAACAAAACAAAAAATTGTTTTCACTTTTAAAAAGGTACAATTATTATCAATTTCTTTAACATGAACGTTTAAAGAAAAGTTTATTTTATTAAAAAGAGCACAAAACAATTTTTATTTGTGAGACATTTCTTAAAACGCATACTTTGATATTGACTGTAGATGTAAAGTGAAACATGAAAATAAGGGGGTGGAGGTCAGTGTCGAGTGCCTACTACAGGAAGAGATTATGGACTTGTTATTATAGTATCGAATTCCATTGCAAGACTCCCGAGTAATATTGTTCAACCGATTGCCACGGGACGATTCGAGTAGATGATTTGCTAATAATTACTCGAGTAATTTTACTCGATTATTTTTAAAGAGAATCGAGTAATTACTCGATTCTTAGAATTACTCGATTGTGCCCATCACTACATGTTACTAAATAATGCAGATTGAATAGCTCCACATTTATATGTTGTGTAATCTACTAACCATTTTAACCAACATAAGAAAAATTAATAAAACTAATACACGAGTATGGTTCTAAAGAAAATCATAGACAGCATAGGCATAGTTCCAAAATACCTCATAGAAAGCGTCACAGAAAAGAATAATTCAATAAAATGTAATAGATAGCGCCAAACAACGAATATAGGTTTCAAAAACACCAAATTTATTCTGCTACAAGAGGACTTGGCTTTTCTGGAATTCTTATTAGAAGTAAGAAAAAGATCTTAAATAGCTGTGTAACCTGGTTCTTGTGGAAATTTTAATAAAATTGACTTTGAACTTACATCACACATCAAAATAGCTATTTATATCGCCATAATAAAATATGATTTTCAAAATGTTAATACTGTAACATGACTTGCTTTAAATAAGCTTAATCCCTTATTAAAAGATTGGCATAAATAATACCTAGTAGTAACATTTTGAAAACCATATTTTATTATTATTTTGTTCGTGTTATTACAATACTTGTAATGATACTGTTTTGGACCCCTCTAAAATATTCAAAGTCATGGATGAAGTGTAATTTTCTTCAAAGTGCTATAAGTAAAAAATCCTTTTAATACTTCATCCATGGAAAATCACGCGTTTTTAGAAATAATGTCAATTTAATGCGCTTCAAACTTTTTTTTATCAACTTCGTAGTATTAAAAAGATCTTATGACGTTGGCTCCCTATATTCAATAGGAAGCCAGCCTTCACAACATTGTATTCCCAGGAGTCCTTCTATTAGTTGGTTTTGACACTGGTGACAAGGGGTAGGTCATATATAAGCCACTTGTACGTATGAGCACACAGAGAGTGCCACTAACTTAAATCCATAGAGTACACAGAAAATGTTAGCGAGTAAAATCACAGAAAAATAATTTCTAGTTCAACTAAAACTGTATCATCTAATATTATATCTTCAGTGCTGAAGATTAAATTATCTTAATAAATCGTGTACAACATCAAAAGTCTTGTTTACTTAATATCGTTATAGCTAGTGTTCAATCACAGGGCATTATCACGATTATTATCTGTACCGCTTTAATTAGTGCTCGATCACGGAGCAAATATCAGCTAACTAAACGGTAACAATTTTAATTGGCGCTCGATCACGGGGTTATAAATATAATATTAAACCGTACCATCTTAATTTGTGCAATCGTGGCAAAATAGTCCGTTCCACGATATACCGTACGTTTACTATCAACTGTATCATCTAAGAGTTTAATGCGTTTTCACGGTGCCTATATTACTCAGATTGGTTTTACTGAAGGACAACACAATAAAATCTAAAGCAATGAAATATCTTTCTTTTGTTTATATATTTTGTACAATGCCACTTTTCTTGCAATAAAATCATTTTCTGAAAGTTGCAAATGAAGATTGAAAGGCGCGTTCATCTTGTTTCAAGTTGCTCTAATCGCTAGACAAGTTCTGTCTTGCACCATGCTTTTTTTCTGGCGAGGTGTATCCTCCCACAAGTCGATAGTGTGACTTAAGGTTTTTCAGAATATAATAGCTAGATGGAGAATTCCTCACTAAAATGCATAAATAATAGCTTCGGCTATTTTATTCTTTTTTAGCTAAGATGATTCAAAACTAGGTCCTGGAGAGATTACGATAGAGCATCGAGTAATCCCCTAAGGACTCACCACTCACAGCTTTCAAAACTAAGGGCACTGTTGTTCATAAAAACATTATTATTATTATTATTATTATTATTATTATTATTATTATTATTATTATTATTATTATTATTCAACTCCCAGCATTGACTTCTTTCCTTCAAGTAATCTAATATTTGAATTATTCTTCTTCCTAAACTTCTCTTTCCCTCAACCCCTCTTTCTATGAAGTCGTGCAGAAAACAGTTCTTCCCGAGGATGTGTCCGATCCAGTTTGCTTTGCACCAAAGAATCACATCCAAAATTGTTCTCTTCTCACCCACTCTTCTTAGCACTTCTTTATTTATCACCCTATCCACCTGATCTTCTCAATCCTTCTCCAGCACCACATTTCAAAGCTTTCAAAGTATTTTTTTCTATCTTCCTAAGAATTCAAGTTTCTACTCCATACAGTGTGAAGCTCCAAATGTAGCATTTCATCAGTTTCTTCTTCAGTTTTAAACTCAACTTGCTGGACAGTAGTAACCTCTTCTTGTGAAAGCTTCCTTGGCCATGACGATCCCTGACTTAATTTCCTTGGTGCAGCAAGCATCCTTTGTCAACAGATTTCTCAGCTACCTGAACTGCTCTATGTTTTACAACTCCTGGTTTTCGATTTTGATTTTCAGCGGCTCTTCATTTTTTTAAATCACTTTCAACTTCTCTATGTTGACCTCCATGACATATCTTCTCCCTATCTCCACCAGTCCATCATTTCCTGCAGCTTTTCATTATTTTTGGCCAGAAATCCTAGATCATCTGCACATTTTATCGTGTTGATGCCACATCCTCCTATCCTGAAAATGCCATGTGCATCTAGGGCTTTCCTTACCAACCATTCTACATACAAGTTGAACAGACTGGGTGACAAACAGCATTCCTGTCTCACTTCTCTTCCTATCTCTACGCTGTTGGTCTCTCCATCATTCAACCTCACCTTCACTCGCTGTCCTAGATACAGGTTTGCAATCAGCCTTCTGTTCCTCCAATTGATGCCGATCTTCAAATATGTCAATCAGTTTCTTCCATTTCACTCTATCTGTTGAATTATAACGAAAAAAGCTTTATGTTCAGAGGTTGTAGACCAATTGAGAATAACTAATTAACAGTTTGATATGTTTATTAATATGTAGAAATAAACATTAATACAGATTACGAACAATCCAACTGTACGAGAGACAACGCAAGCGTACATGCGCAGCAACAAGCATATTACTACTACTACCTCTCCTCAGTCTCTCACACACACAACAATATCGCTTCCACTGCGCACACACCTGCGCACCACAGATGTCGCTACATTTATATTAGCTGTAATATAAATTTACCTATACTTCAACACTATCGACTGCCTTTTTCCATTAGATGAAACCAATGTAGACTTATTCCTTAACCTCCAGCTCTCTTTGTGGAATTATTCTCAGCATACCAATAGCATCTATGGTTCCTTTACCTTTTATGAATCCAAATAGACCTTCTTCCATCACACTTTCTATTTTCTGTTCCAGTCACCTTTTGAGTATTCTTGTCACGATCTTCCCCACATGAGAGATGAGGCAGATGGTCCTGTGGTCACTGCATTTCTTGACTTGTTTCTTCTTCTTTAGAGCCACCATGGCTACGTCTAGAAATTCCTTGGGCTATTCTCCGGTTTTGTAAATTCTATTTATAAGTTTTGTAATAGCCATAACCCGTTGTTTCACATTTACTTCAGAAGGTCAGCTGGTATGTCATCATCTCCATCAGCTTTCCTTCTTTCCATGTATTTTATGGCTATCTCCACTTCGTTCTTTAAAATGCTGAGTCCTTTATCGTCTTCCTCTACCTATTCTTCTGTTTAATCTCTAGAGTTCCTGGTTGATTTTCCTCGTCACACAGTTCTTCTGAATATCTTTCCCAAATCGTAATAAGCTCTTTATGATCCGTCACAATCTAACCCTTGGGGTCTTCTATTCCTTTTGTTCGCACACCTTTTTTTTCTTTCCCTCCAAATTCCTTTGCTTTCTTGTACATGAAGTCATACCTTCCTTTTCGTTACAGTTCGATACCCTCATAGCCCTCGAAAACTGCCACCACTCCCACTATCGGCCAATTATGAAAACATTGGTGGTGTGACTCTAGTGTTAAAGGGGGTAAGAGGCGAGATCCTTATTAAACATATGTAATTTGGGGGGGAGGGGGGTTATAACCTATGATTAGCTCAGTCTTAAAATTGGTGAAGACACAGATCTTTCTCACTGGGTTCTCTGAGTAGAGCTAGAGTGGACATATATAAAAAAATTTGCAAGGAAATATGTTTAGTAAATGTTGAGAGATTACTAATATTGACACCACCAAATTAAGATTCAACTCAAAACACCATTTATTCTAATTCTCTATCTCAATACCTCCAGATATGTTTACAGGTTCCTTTAAATGTTATATTTTACAAATAATGTAATTTACAACAAAAATTGTAATAAGAACATAAAAAATAAAATTAGAAGTGTTTAGTCCCCCTTAATTTGTGAATTTGTGAATTTGATTAGTTTATATTTAATTTATTATATTGAAAAATTAGGTATTCATTTATTCTTATTTCATTTTTACAACACCCCGTTCCAAGCTACAAACTGCAAAAAAAAAAAAAAAAGCATTAATAGTGTTATATAGAACCCTTATATTTCAAATTTTCTCAGGGGAGAAACTCTGCAACCTCCACCCTTTAGGAAATCCTGGATACGCGCCGGTTTTCAACTCTTGTTGAAAACTGTTTTACACTTTTTTATAGACAAGAGATATTTAACACTAAAGAGAGTGTGATCAAAAGTGGAGAGGAACTCTTTTTTTTAGGGAAATAGTTATAATAGCAAGAGACATTGCATATTGTTCCCTTCTCTGTGGGTGGTCACAAGGCTCTCCAGGTAATACCTCCAGTGGTTTCCAACTTTTTTGCAGGGTTTGAGCCCAATATTTGTCTTGAGATCATCGTGACCATTTGATAAAGTATAAGCGTTCAAATACAAAAGATAAATAAAAATACTATGCCTTAATACCTATCCAGGCTCTTTTCATTTAATTACACCAATGCGGTAGAAAGAACTTAGGGGGAATATACCCTTGAGTGTAAAGGAGGAAACAGTTTAGGAAAAATCATCATAAGTACACCCAGCTGGAATTTGATTACCGACTTGCTCGTCACAGCCCATCCAAACTAAACAAGCGTGATATCAAGCTGAGTGTCCATTAATAATGGTTTCAATTATTATAAATTGTTTGTATGATGACCATACAAATGCAACTAAGATGGCACAAAAGATATGGTTATTTTGGAAGTATTGTTAGCAACATTATTCGCCTGAACCTGACACTTCTACAGCAAACTTAATCATCAAGTATCAACAATCAACTGTCAGAGGTGAATAACCAAAAGGAATATAAGGAGTAACTTAATATTATTTTTCTATTTTAGCTGGTTAAATTTGTTTGAATATCGGCCCTTCCTATAATAATTATAATTAACTTAAAATAATTAAATTTAAAGTAATAACTTCAACACTCATTGTAACCCCAACCAAAGACTGTAAGTCACTAGGGGGGAGGAAGGGGGAGGACAGATAGCTAGCTTTGAGAATATTCTTCCAAAAATTTTAAAATACCATTCCCTCATTGGTTCAAATTCAAACAAGATGGCAAATGGCAGTAGGGCTGGGAGCATGGCGTGGCCCAACCAAGGTTTTAAAAGAGGATGGACGAGGCCAATGGAGACACTTTCATAATAGTGTATCAATTTTGTTTCAATTTTCTCTCTTCAATCCAATTTCTTATAACGCTGGTTAAAACTTTGAATATACCTATCATTCTTGCGAAAATATTTAATTTATTGATCTTAAATTGTACGATCTATCAAGTAATAATGAAAGTGAAACAAAACAATGAAAATTAATTTGTTATGTACAAATCCCATTTGATCATCCTTTCAACAACCATTTATTAAAAAACAAGTATAACAAATTGTGGGGTATGAATAGCCAACTTTATTTTTCTAGAAATTGATATTAACTAACTGGTGCAAATAATAGTTTATTGGTCATAATAGTAGTGTTGATTCAACACCGACTAGATAAGAAATCCTGATTGTGATCCAGGAGGGCTTAAGCCCAGGTGATATCACACTGTCTTTCTCTGGCAGATTATGATTTACTTTGACAATTTAATCACATTACAACTGATGTTGACAAGGCACAACAATGCAATAATAATATCGGTTCTATTCTTTTTTGCAAAGGTAAAAATGCTGTCCAAAATATTAAAGAAAATCTAATTTAAAGCATTCATACAAAATATTAAGTTCCAACTAAAAACATTTATTTTATAGACAATAGTTATTACATTTTAAAATTAATCTTTTAAGATATTTACAAGTATTTTAGCTTTTTTTTTTAGCACCATGTCTTACTACCCTTTTGGGTTATACACTTATGTACTAATTACGCTAATAGTTTTAGGGATTAGCGAGGTATACTTATAGGAAGTGTACCCGCATTTGTGTGGAGAGAGTGAAAAACCAGTTTAATAAAGAACACCCCGACAAAGATTCAAACCTCAATCACCCAGTCATTGGCAGTGCGAGAGTAGCGCGTTAGACCACACGACCATTGAAGCAGGTCTTTTTTTTATTGATTGTCTACATGTAAAAGTACTAACTCTTAACAATAAATCATAAAATAAAACTAATTAAATACACAATAAAATCATGATCTTGATATAATATTTTAGAAAACATTCTAATTGAATCTTTCATAAGGAGTAAATGAATATGATATAAGTTAAGACTTAGATATTGTCATTTATAATTGACAAGGTATGAGTTCAAATTAATTTAATTAATAGATTGAATAATGAGGATAAATATCGTTATGATTAACCCTTTACAAGTTATTTATTCTCACTTTAAATTCGTTTTTCCTTTAACACACTTTGATATTCAAAATATTTACCTAGACTAAATTTATTATATTATGAGTCAAATTGGTCCAACTAACAAACATGATATAATACATAAATAATTGACAAACTAGTTTTTAACGAAACTGAAAATAAAACATATTAAAATAACAAGTTAAAACATATCTATTCAAAAGTTGATGATTTTGCTTGAATTGTAAAAGTTGCAATATCCAAATTATTTTCTTAAAAATATTTTGAGCCCATTTTTTAAACTATCTAAGTCTTCGCTGAATGATTTTATTCCCCGTTACTCCTTTTGTTGTTCCAGTATATTATGGAGATTACTGGAACCTTAGTTAGTACTGCAACTTTTACAATTCAAGCAAAATCATCAACTTTTAAATAGATATGTTTTAACTTGTTGTTTTAATATGTTTCATTTTTACTTTCGTTAAAAACTAGTTTGTCAATTATTTGTGTATTATGTCATGTTTGTTAGTTTGACCAATTTGATTCATACTATAATAAATGTAGTCAAGGTAAGTATTTTAAATATCAAAGTGTGTTAAAGGAAAATCAGATTCAAACAGAGTATAAACAACTTGTAAAGGGTTAATTATAACGATATTTATCCTCAATATTCAATTTATTAATTAAATTAATTTGAACTCATACCTTGTAAATTATAAACGACAATATCTAAGTCTTAATTTATATTATATGACCTTGATATATTTAAATAAATTTGGACAACAATGTCTTAAGTAAGCTTGCATATCATATTTGGCATTTAAATTTTCTGTTGTATAAAATATGTTAGGATGTTAGTTAATCTGTTACAATTTTCTTAGACCTACCTACTTCAAATTGAAACAAGTCCTGCACTTCAAATACTATTATCTACAACTAGAAACCTTTATTTGTGGTAAATGCCATGATTGGATTTTGTTAGATAAAAAGTTGGATTTAAGTTTTAAAAGTTGTTAAATAAAAGGCATTTTTTGGGAAAAAATAGTAAATGGAACTCAAACATAGATGGTATTGTGATGTGGATAGAAAAATTACAGCTAAATTTCAAATTGATTTGCCTTTGGCCACGATATGACTGTCATAATGGCCAGATTAAACACACATTTTAATACTCCTTTACTAATAGTATTTGGTTAAGAGATAATTTTTATGGACTGAAAACTTTGACTTGTTATAGGAATATTAAGAAGAGAATTATAATAGTGGAGTTAGTATTATTTTTTCTGGCAATTTCAGCTAAATAACAATTTCATTTGCTACTAAGTAAAAATGTGTATAGTTTAGATATCGTTAATGCTCATCAAAATCAATATAATTGATCATTATTTGCATATAAAAAGTCAAGTAATCAATTCTGCAAAAAGATTCACTTTTATTTTATTTTGTGCATGTATAATACATTTAAAAATGCTTCAATGATATTAATTTTAATGTGCTAGGTAAAAGTTTTGTTGAAACATGTCTTGCGATATTTCGGTGTCCCCTTGATTAAAATTAGTGGTCTGCTTCTATACAAGAAAGTCAATAAGATTTTATTTATAGATTTCCATTTAAGTATCACTTTTTAAGTAAATTAATGCATAGTCCTCCATTGAAACTTTGATTGATAATATGACAGCCCGTACAGATGAAAACAATAATGTTATCAAATTAATAGAATATACAAGTTAGTATTTGCTACTGTATTGAGTACAATATCATCACATAATTATATGTTTTTAATGAATAGTCGTAATTTCATTTCACTTAAAGCAACAAACTTTGTAACAATCTGTAACTTTGACATCAATTAGAGATCAATGAACATAATTATTCGGCTGTATATATTCCATTGATCTCTATAGTATAACTGGATGGACATACACATGCACATTCCAAGGACAAAAGCGTGACGCTCAAGTGTATCGTCTGCTACACTGAGGGGGGGAAAGATTTAACGGTTTCTTTAAATGTTCTTATGCGAAAACATGTCTCTGATGAATAAAAGTGTTATTGTTTGAAAATAGTGAAGTATTATACCATACTTTCCTGAAGAAACATTTACATTAAAGGATATACAATCCAGTTTTACAGGTAATTCTGTACAAATACGAATAAAACCTTAGATATTTCAATTTTTATGTAGTTATCATCAATGTTGTTTACAGTCTGCCACGACAACACTTATATTTAAAGTTGGTTATTAGCTTGTATATTGGTTTCAGAAACCATATTTTATTGAAAGTTCGATAAATATAATGAACAAGGTATCTTAAAAATTGTTTACTTTATTTGAATGACAAACTTTGAATAGTTGCCATGCATTCAAACTATCACTTAGGTTATAGGCTTGTGGAAAGTATTATTGTAATAATACCTGTTTTTTTAAGTTGGCTCATATCTTTCAGAAACCATATTATGTTGACATTTCGATAACTATAATGAAACAAGTTAGCAAAAATCTGTATTACATTTGTTTGAATGACACACTTTGTGTAGAAGTCTTACGTTCAAATGATAATTTATAAACCCGGATTTTAGTAATAATTCCAATCTGTAAGGCTTTATTTCGTACCAGAATACTATCATATATATAATATTTTGGTAGGATGAACGGCAATTTAGAACAGAAGTAGAAATTTCCTTCTGAAAGGTCTTTTATCCTAACTAGACACAACTATAGGGTAGGATTCTGGTACGAGATAAAGCCTTAAAAGTAAGCTTCCTTCAAAAATCATCGTACATATTAGGCTACACCAACTTATTTAAAGAAAAAACTAACCAGTTTTGAACTTTTATATGCTCTTCAAAGCTTTAACTAACATATTTATTTAATTTAACCACTCTCACATTGATGTATCTCATATATTCAATCAAATTAATGAACGATGTCAAAATGCCACATTGCCTTGTATGGGTGAAAGAGAGAAAGAAATACCCGAAAATTTCTTTCTCTCTTACCCAATGGTATGCAGACGACAGCTCGAAAATTTCAGCCACAGATGTCCATCCAGTTATAGTATAGAGATCAATGATATATTCTCATGCTTTCAAGTATGATTTTTTCATATATGATAGTCATTTTTATTATGACAAATAGCAGCCACAGCCAATTTTTTATTACCAAGGGAGCTCTAGTGTTAGAGTGGGTTACGACTCCTACAATGTAGTAACAAGTTCCTAAGTTGAATGTAAAATTGTTACTGAAGCTTATGATCCCTTTCTGAAAAATCACTTTATCTTTTAAATTTATAAAAGTTAAATATCACATTAGTACTGAGAATTTTAGTAAATTTATGATACAAGGCCAAAATGAGTTTGGTCCAAACCATGACTTTTCACATTATTCTGACAGCTGCTTTTATTTTAATTAACTGTGTATGATGGGATATCATAAAAATACACATTGAATGACATCAAGATATTATATTTATATTAATATGCTAGGATGATAATTAATTGGAAAACCATTAATTGTTCAACTTATATGGAATACACAAGGCTCTCTGACAAACACTTTATGGTATGTTTTAAATTTTGCGATACTGTTACTGAAGAATTAAAGACACTCCGTTTACAGTGAAAGGTAGCTTTTTGTTAGCAGCATGTCTTACTACCCGTCCGGGCTATACGCATATGTAAGTTATACTATTTACGGTGCGTAAGGGATTAGATTGAATTAAGAATAAGTGCACCTGTGTGGAGGGAGAGTGGAAAACCATTTAGGAAAAACTACCCTCGGTACACCCGACTGTGGTTCAAACTCCGCCTCGTCATCAACAGTTTGGTCTATTGTGAGCGAACTTAGACCATTCGACCATGGAAGCGGCTGGTAGCATCTTATTTTGACCTATTACACTACGGTCCTATCTTATTCACCATAGTGGGACCAATTGAGGTAAGCTTGATATATATTTCAAAGTAAATTGAGGTCTCCCTGCAAAAATTCAGACGCGCTTTAGATTAGAAGATAGTTTTGGACAATATCGGCAGTTGTCAGGAGCTCATTGTTGTGCGAAGATACAAATACAATAGATTATAAAAATTATAACTTTTAAATCAGACATTTTTCCTATTGATTCTTTAAAAATACTGACAAGCTAGAAAAAGTTTGAAATTCCAAAAAAATGTAAACCAAAGGGATTAATGTTGAAGAGATTTACATTTCAAGTGTTTATAATATTAATTGGATTTAATAAAACTTGAGTGGCAGTGATGTTACCAAATTAAAAAAAGACAGCTAAATGTACCAGTATTTATTTAAAGAAAACTTATCAATTGATTTAACTTCCTAATTCTATCATAAAAATTAATCAACAAACTTGATTGAAGTGGTTTTATATGCCTAACTCCTAAATTTGAAAATACTCTCTTGTACAGTAAACTATATTGTTGTTAATAAGTCGTATACTAATTATGAATCCTTTTTCCTGATGAAAAATTAGCGAAAGTTTGTAGCTGATACGACTTACAAAATACTTTCCTATTTTTTAAAAACTTACAGCCAGTAAAGTGCGAGCGAGTGGTCTCTGCCAACCAAGTATGACCATAGTTCATGAGATACACGAGCGTGCTCGCTCAGGCTTTCTTATCTCGTCGGTTTTTGGTTAAGCCCACATGATCTAATAATATAATCCCATAAGAATCATATTTTAAGCCCTAACTTAAAATTTATCATCTTATTTATTCATTTTATATCTAGCGCTCATAGGCCATAGTATTAAATTATTTATTTACATTGCTCGCTATTTTGTTATTTAAAGACTAAGATATATTTCAATTTTCTATTTAATACATTTTTGCCTTTTTATAACTTGATTTTGGTGTTAATTTGATTGTCTTCTGGGCATTGGCTGATTTTTACTTGGTATAGACCTAAATATCAATAACAACTTTTTTTTTAATTTTTCTGCATTTTATTTTTTCTGGCTAGGGCTAAGTAGACTTGAAAATGATCTACTAGTAAAAAAAAAAGTAATGTAATAAAAATGGACTAAAATATTAATTTAAAAAAAAATTACATCATTTCCAAGTCTTATTATTTTTGTATTGTAATGCTCCTTACTTAATAATTTTTTAGAAAGTTTCCTAAAATGTTAAGGACTAAGTAATTAGGTTTGGGTTTATTTCATTTTTGTGGTTTCAAATGACCTCAAGAAATGGCTTTCTTTTCCAATATTCTGATCCATAAATGGGGTGCCATTCTCTTTCCAGAATCTCAATGATTGGACTCGCCAACTCGGAGGATCTTGGGCTCCATCGCCCGTCGTCAAGAGTCAGGCAACCAGTTTCTTCGCCCCAAATTCTGCCCCATCACCTGAGGCCAATGTGATGGCTATAATAAATTTAGAAAAACTTTCCAGCAAGACTATCTGCTGTATGGTAGAGTGATATTCATTAGGCTTGCTTGGTAATATTTAAAATATATGTATTTATAATAAAAAAATCAGACTTTTAATTATATTTAAGGCCAAAAAATTAGACTAAGCTAGGTTTTGTTATTGCGCATCTGGGCAACGTCATTTGTAGCTCAGCAGTGGAAAGATTCGCCAGTACTAATGTACTGTTGCCCAGGGGATGCACAAAGGTACTAATTTGTACATATTTTCCGTGGAGGCTCTTTCCATGTCCTGATGAGACATGTGATGGTGATAGTCGAGTATGAAGGTGTGGAACCAGTGGAAACACATAAACCTGACTTAAAACTAACTAATCAGACCCTGCTGAAGTTAGGGTAGTTCTTCTTTCGGGAAAAATACCCAAGGTACAGCCGAGAATCAAACTCTGGACCCTAGGTTCATAGCTAGGTGCACATAGTGCATGACCACTACACCACGGGGTCGGTTACCTAGATGTTAACCTACCTATACAGCCTATGCATTTTTTCAAAGTCCATCAGCTTAATTTGGCATTGTGTCATACCTTAACGGGTTATTTCAGTGCAAACATGTCAATTTTCAACGTAGGTACCTTGACATATTTTTTTATTTCTAATAAAAGAATTATAAAAATTAACTACTGATGTGCGTAAGTGTTTGGAATAGTGTTACATAAAAGTAAATAGCTATGAATTGCAAACAAAATTCCAAGAATTAGTTTACCAAGAATGTATTTGTTTAGTATCTTCTTAATTTAAAGATTAAAATGTTATATTTTAACACCACTTTATAATCGTAATACTGTATGTTGCCATGTTTTAAAATACATTTCAAATTTAGAGGGGGAAAAAAACCTGTTCTTTTACTAAACCACATTATTTTTTATTGAGAAAGAAGGGAAAGAAAATTACATTGATTATAAAGGCCAGTGATTTGAGCTTAAATACATTTATCAATGGAAAAAGAAAGGCCAGTATTGTATTAGAAACAAATTAATGAGAGAGTATTTAAAAGGTAAATTTAGCGAGTTAGAATCACAAACCAAAATAAGAACATCAGGGAATTTAAATAGGTATTAACGGATATAGGAAAAGTTATCAGGCTAGGGTCAATTTAGTGAAAATGAGAATAGTAATATTATGGCAGAACGAAAGCAATGTTTTGAGTAGATGGAACAGCACACTTCAGTCATATTTTGAATGTTCATGAAGGATCTGAATTAGATGAAGTGATCGAAATCCATACTGCTGAACCATTAGTCCCAGAAACAAGATTTACTGAAGTCAAAGAAGCTAATATTGTTTCGATTGTTGGTTCTGTTTACGGCTGACCGTATTAATGGTTGGCTGCATTCCCGTGGTATGAAATCTCAGGGCGTGTTGGATGGTGATGGTGTTATGTTTAGTTAAAAAGTGAGATCTACAGGTGATGACCTCACTTTAGTATGGATACAAAATCCCCTGGCGTGAAAGAACAAATGAATTGAAGGGCTGTGTGGAAAAAAGGGGGATAAATAGGAAAGGAAATGGGGTGAGGGATTGGGAAGCAGCCATCTGAAGGGGAAAGAGGGAAAAGGATAATAGGGGATCCTTGGGAAGCAGCCGAGGGATGGCACATACAAAGGAGAAAGGATGGAGAGATAACTATTAATAAGATGTCAAATAAGATTGGTAGCCTTACTTTTTAGTGTTAAATATAGGTGCAAGATCGAACGCATAGACTGTACATTTGGGGGTGATTTCCGCAAGTATAAATACATACTATAAGTGAGTGTTAAAATTACAATTAAATGTCATATTCTTATTATCTTACTTATGGACTAAAAAACATGGCTAACTTACTTAACTTATATTAACTAACATATTTACATGTTAAACTAAGCCTGGATTTACAGAGAAACATAATTTTAGAATTATTAAATTCCCTAAAACTAATTTAACAAAGTGGGATGGAGAGATTCAGTTCACCTTGAAGGTTGGCTCGGACAAGGGTGAGTTTGGCCGGTCTCGGCGACTCTGCTCCTCTTGTAATACATCTTGAGTCCTCTAGAGCGATCCCACCTTCAGTTTAGCATGGATCTGATGGAAAGATGTTTTGGGGTGTATCAATATGAAGTTAAAGACTCATAAAGTGCCAGGTATAGATTCAATTTCAGCAGAGTTAGAGGAAGTCAGTGACCTGGCGGTCTAGGGGTAAGGTGTCAGGACTTCTGTGCTGGGGTCCGGGTTCAATCCTCACTCCTGGCACAGATCTATCTGATTGCAAAACACTTCCTTCACCTCTGACAAGACGTGTATTAATCACACTTGTGAATGTGAGGAATGCCAGGCCTCCACCGTGGTTCGGATCCCACGTTAAACTGTAGGTCCTCCATTTCATCTCACAATCACCCTAACATTACACATTAGCGTAAGTGCGTATAACCCGAACGGGTAGTAAGACGTGGCGCTAATAATAATATATAATATAATAATAATTTGAGAAGTAGTAATAGAAAATTATAATAAAATGCTATGTATTCATATGTAACCATAAGCTTTTGCGACAATAATGGAAAGAGGCATTATAATATCCATTTTCAAAAATATGGGGATAAAACAAGTGTAATATTATAGTGAGGTACAATATCTCACTACTACCGACATGCTACAAAATTTTAGTGAGATTGACACCATATGTATAGGATATAATTGTATAATAATCAGTGTGGATTCCAACGAAATAGATCAAAAGCAGAGCAGATTTAAATTTTTGGCAAATATTAAAAGAAAAAAAAGTGGAAAATACAACATGACGGTTCATCACTATACATAGATTTTAGAAGGTCTATAATTCAGTTAAAAGAAACAAATCATATGAAATTTTAGTTAAGTTTGGGATACCCAAATAACTTGTCAAGCCAATTGAAGTATGTTTAACTGACATGGGCAAGGTACGGGTTGGATGCCCCTTATCAGTTACTTTTGAAATACACAATGGGTTGAAACAAGGAGATGCACTTTCCCATTTCTCCTTAATCTAGCCTTATAGTACACTATTAGGGTAATTTAAGAAAGTAGGGAAGGGTTGACATTAAACAGTACAATTCAGCTATTAGGATACACAGATGATTAGGCTTTATTAGGACAATAGTAAGGAAGCTTTTGCAAGAAATGCAGAAATTTCAGTGGAGGTTAGTGAGGAAATAGGTTTAGAAATTAACATTGAGAAGACTAAGTATATAATCATAGAGGGAGCACAAATTGAGACGATAATTTATCATGGCTAGTTTAAATATTTAGGAACAATTTTGATTAGCAATAACGATTTTAGATTGGAAATTAGAAAAGACAGTCGGAAAATGCTTGCTATTACTCGGTCAGTAAGTTGTTGACATCTTGCCCGCTTTCAAAGAATGTAAAACTCTAAATATACAAAACAATAATTTTATCAGTTGTCCTTTATGAATGTCTAGCATGGTCTCTTACCTAACATGACAAAAACAAATTTGGGGTGTTTGGAAACAAGGTGGTTAGGAAGACATTTGGTCCAAACAGAGATGAGACTGCTTGGAGTGGAGGAGATTACATAATGAGGAGTTACATACCCTGTACTCCTCACAAGATAGTGTTAGGATAATTAAGTCTGGTAGATTAAGGTGGACAGGACATGCAGCGCGAATGGGAGAGTCTAGAGCCTTGTTCAGGGTACTGACTGGGAAACCCAATGTGAAAAACCCATTGGGAAGACCTAGAAGATAACTCTATAATGAAGGTGAAAGAGATAGGTTGTAAGGAGGTGGACTGGATAGAACTAGCTCAAGATAGGGTAGGGTGTAACGATGTGAGCTTGAGAGAACCAGCTCAAGATAGGGATAGGTGGTGTATTTGTGTAAGTGCAGCAACAAACTTTCGAGCTACTAATGTCAGAGATTAAGTAAGCCTATGTATGTCTGGCCCTGTGAAAGTTACAGCCGCATCTGACCCTGAGTCACAAGAGGATGGCTCCAGAATGCCCCTTGAAGCCACAAATGGAGGACACCACCAACTCCAGCTCCTAAATAATACAAATATTCTAATTTATTATCAAAATGTTTGCAGTCTTTTAAGATAGTGAATTGTTTAGTGATGTTTGAATGGATTATCTTTTATTTGTTTGGATGAAACTTGGCTTTATAGTTATAATGTAAATAAAAACTGAAATTATCTTGAAAACAATATGGAAAGTATATGGAATGAAACCAACCTCGATAACCAATGTAAATTTTCTTCCCAAACAAAGTTGAAATATTTAATAGTTACTTTATAGTTCTTGAAGATACTTTGGCTAACTACATAGTATTTATTTATTTGAGGTATTTATACGTGCAAATTCTGAATCAACTGATTACATCAGCACACAGAATTTTTACAAGTGAGAGCAGAAGGGCCTACAATTTTGACAGGATAGGTGTTTTAACGAACCTTCCAGAGTTCTTTTACAAATCACAATCAACATGGGACCAACGGCTTTACTTTCCCTCCAAACAAAGTTGTGCTGAGGATTTTTTCACTCAAGAAAAATCCGCCCACTCCGGCTGGGTTTGAACCCATGATCATCGGGTCCTAAGGCGAGCACTTTATCACAAGACCGAGGTGATTTTAACTGCCCCAAAATTATGGAAACTAGAATCATGTTCAAAGTATATTTCATTACTACATAAGATTAAAGGCTTGTCATTATCTTGCATTGATTGTTATAAACTGATTAAAACAATTTAAAAGCCTTTAGACCTTGTTTTTGCTCATTTCCACCACACTTTGGTAGCACAGCTTTCAATTGTTAGTAAATATCAATATTTCATATCTGCCTTTGCTGATTAGGCCTACACTAGATGTACCCATGATTATTAAAAATAATGCAACCCCATCACACATATTCATTATGCTCGTGATGATTATTTCATTATTTACAATGATCTGGTCAAAGCTGAATGGTCTTGTGTTTATTAAACTACTAAAGTTTTATTGGCTATTCATAATTTTACCAAACAAGTCCAAAGGATCATTTTAGTACCCATATTCAAGTTATTATTCAAAATACCTCAAAGTTTCCAAATTGGTTTTCATCTACAATTAGATACTAAATTAGTAAACAAAATCACTTCAAATAATTTTTAAAAAAGCACCAAATAATAAAAGTGTTATTCATGTTTTTCACACTTTTATAAATTAGTTAAAACAGTGTTAGCTCTAGAGAGAGCCATTTGAATGCAAATTCAATAGATATGTCTTATCAATCTCAAAAGAAAGCCCATGGATTTTTAGAAATAGTCTAAAAATTATCAAGTAAATAAAGTCTCCCCATCGAACTTTGAAATTAATGGCTAATCTTTTTTTTTTATCGTATGGCACATTTGACTGATGAACTTTTGACTGCAGCTCAGTCACCTTATGTGTAGACTATTAGCTGCTTTGTTGGCACAGTGTGTTGCCCAGGGTACACTAAAGGAGGTTGTCTACACATCGTATTCTCAATGATATGTGATGATAGTTATGTTGTTGTGGAGCCAGGGTGTCTCTTAACCTAACTTAAGCCTAATTAACCAAACCCTGGTGACCATTGTAATTATTCATCTAAAGAGAAGAATACCAAAGTTACTGGCTGGGAATCGAACCTCTAGGCTTGTAGCCAGGTGCACTGACCAGTACATTTACTTTCAGGACCGTGTATACAGTAGCTCTACCTTACCTGTCACATTGTGCCCTGTTTATGAAACTAGTGTCCTTGTATCCTTCCTCGTCACATTAAACTCATGGATGTCGCTGTTGCTATTAAAAAGCCGAGTTCATCTAGATGTGCCGGTATAGATGGAATTTCAAGCTTTATTGTTAAAGTATGTGTCAACATTCTCAGTCCATTGTTAGCTTATATTGTGAACCTTAGCCTGTCAAATGTAACTTTTCCCCTAGAATAGAAACAATCTACATATAAAAAAGGGGCAAAAATAAATGTTTGTAATTATAGAACTATTCACTTACTTTAAGTATTTGAGAAAATAGTAGGCCTACATTAACATACTTTTCACAATATAAAAAAAAAACTTGGATAATCAACATAACTTTGTTTAAAATTAATCTAAAGTCACTAATCTAGTGTCCAGTTTTTTGAGGTCAAGTTGTACCTCAAGTCCCTGTTCAAGGTCAGATTTTGACCAGACCATATGTTTGCATAGTATTATTTTCTCAAAACTTAATAAATTTCGCCTATCTTGTTTGTATGTCAAATGCTCCAGTAGCTATTAGCAAAATCGATCATTTACCATCAAAATAAATTTGCAAACCTCAAACACTTTTTTTAGCCCCTTGTAGTATACAGCAGGGTCCCAATTTAGGTCCAACTTTCTTTAATATCATATTCTGAAAATTTAAAATGACACCTGGACACAGGAATCGAACCATAGACCTCTGGCTTAGTACGCCAATGCTCTAACCACTGAGATATCCAGGATTCGTCCCGTGCCCAGGGTCATTCTTCACTCATATTTTAAGGCAGAGTCTATGATGGACATGCGGAAATCGTCGGCTACAAATATGTGATTATGGAGTAATTCCCCTAATAAGCATAAATAATAGCTCTGGCTATTAATTCTTAATATGTGTGATCCCGTACAATTAAATAATTGTGCAAAAGGCAGCAAAAAGCCAACTACCAAGTCGCTGATGGCTGCGTTATCCGATGGCTCGTGATATTAATATAATCACATATTTGTAGCCGACGATTTCCGCACGTCCATCATAGACTCTGCCTTAAAATATGAGTGAAGAATGACCCTGGGCACGGGATGAATCCTGGATAGCTCAGTGGTTAGAGCATTGGCTACTAAGCCAGAGGTCCAGGGTTCGATTACCATGTCCAGGTGTCATTTTTCAATTTTCAGAATATGATATCTATATGGAGTAATTCCCACTAATAAGCATAAATAATAGCTCTGGGCTATTAATTCTTTCTTTAATATAATTATCAATTGCATTGATAATTATTAATTAAATTTGTCTAGTTAATTATGTTTTATGGTAGGTTGCAATATGTAAAGGTAAATATTTCAAATAGCAAGTCAATGAATACTGGCGTGAATTAACCGTGATATTTTAAAAAAATACCATATCTTACTACTGTGCAATTATACGCATATGCACTAATTATACACTAAATTAGAGGAAGTGAACCCGTATTTGTGGGGAAAACCATTTTTAAGGTAAAACACCTAAACAGTAAACCAGACCGGGTTTCAACTTTGATCTCCCAGTGATCGACAGCCTAATCTATTGTGAGTGCGAAGCCTTAGACCATGCGGCCACTGAAGCTTTAAATTTGCCCTTTAAAGGTAGGTATTCAAGTTCCTTATGAGCCTCTTGAAATTCAAAATCATTCTTTCTCAGTTACTCTCATAAGCTAAGCCCTCTTAGCTGTTGTATTCGTAGTGCAAACTTAAGTGCTGCTGAATTTGACTTGGATCATAAAGGAAGAGCTTAACTCTTGGGAGTTATTCAAGGAACTCTTACTAACTTCAATATTGTCACCCACTTCTGTAGCCATGTTCTAAAGTGCTGCTCTTGCAAGAGACTAGACTGCCAATGATGGGGTAGATCATGGTTCGATCTGTCGAGTGTAGCGAGGATGGTTTTCCCTAAATGGTTTCCCACTTTCTCCTCGATATGTAAGTACACTTCCTTCTAAATTCAACCTTCCTCTATCCCTAGTCCATTAAGCATAGTTAGTACATAAGCATAAAACCCAAATAATAGTACTAGCGGTACTAAACATAAATAAAAATTATTTAGCTATAATTTGTTTTCCTATGTGATTATTATTTATGTTGTGTTATGTAGCCTATGCCTCTAGTCTGTTCATGTTTGATTCGGCACTATTAGAAAGGAAAGTGAAATTTAATGTTAGGTTGAATAAGAAGGATATTATTTTTATCATTTGTCATTTCTTTTTAAGGGTAATGTAAGATTGTTACTGGTTCATCTATAAATGTTAAATACACTTTAGGGAAAATACTACCAGGAGAAACAACTTAAGGATGAAGTTATCCGGGAAAGAGTGGGGGTACAGGAATACAAGCGATAGTTGAGGAAGCAAGACAGATGGTATTGGGATGTAATGAGGATGGAGGAGGAGAGGATATCAAAGAAAATGTGGAGATAGTATGTAGGAAAAAGACTGCGAGGGAGGCCAAGAAAGAGAGGAAGGAAGAAGATAACAGGATGTGTTCAAGTGAGAGGAGAACAATAGAAGAAATTGAGGAGGAAGAGTGGTGGAAGGGTTAGAGGAAGATGGAGGGATTTTACTAAACTGACCCGGCCACAGGCTTGGAAACAGTTGATGATCATGATGACTACCAGGGTTCCAAATAGGGTTGTTCCGTATTCCTATGAGGCCTGAACTGGCCTAGAATAAATGTGTCCCAACCAGGGATTGTCGGGACACCTTTACACCAGGAAACAGGAATATAAAGTAAAATGTAGGCTTACAAACTAGATGTACAAATTATCACAATTTGACAAATAATTTTGGCAAAATAGGTAAATTTTACAAGAACCAAATTAAGTTGACCTAACTTTGACAAAACTTGCATAAAATTTAAAGTATTGATCGACCATCAACTAGATTAAAACTGCCACAGGTGATACAAAAATAGTTTTGGAAAAAGTATCTGTAACTTCGATTGTGACTAATTAATTAAATGTAAACCTGGGAATTCACAGGATTAGCTATAAATTATATACACAAATTAAGTTAATGCCTATGAGATGTGAGTTAAAAGTTTAGGCCTAATCTTGTACGTAAACAATTTAAGCTCTCTAGCTTGGCATCGACTCTGCAAAAATTGGCAACTCTAGTTCTGAGTCACAAAATATTTTAATGGACCTATAGTAAAAGTATTTTAATATTTATAGTATATTTAGTGTACAGAGATACCATAAACCTATTTCATTGTTAGTTACATAACCAAATTGCATTATAATTACAGTATTTTTATTGATAAATGACATCCGCAAAGAATTAATACGGTACTTATCAATATATTTTTAAAGTAAAATTAATTCAACTTCTTAATTAACTATAATTGTAAACTAAAATACTCTTCGCCTTGCTCCCACTGTGTTTAGGCCTATATTTCATTCTTGTTTCTTTAAATTGATTACATTGTACTTAACATGATTATGTGTGTTAAAAAGTTTGCTTTATGTAAATCATTAGAATATACTGAAAGGTTTTTTACGAGATAAGAAAATAAGGTTTTTATAGAAGCTTAGAAGATTAGGAACAAAAGTTATTTACAACACATTGATACATTTATAAGGATGGACAGTTACATGAGTTATAAGGTTCCAGGGTGTAAACAATAGGCCTACGACAAAACGTGTGCATGAAGCAAAGAAAACATATTTCTGACATTTACACCCAAGTGTACTTACCATGATACACGATGCCTTGACTCCTATATTTTCCTACTGTCCAACTCCATAAATGGCTAATATATAATAGTAATAACAAATTTACCACAGTAAAATTCTTCAATACATTACTTCATGGGAAGCTTCTTTGACATTGTGAATTTAAATTATATTTAAATAAAATTGTCAATCCAAATTACAATATTGGTTATAAAAATAAAAAAGTATAAAATTAGAAAAACCTACCTGTATAATATTATAAGTTTTTATTTTGAAGTCTGAGCTTGTACATTTTTACTATTCCCATACTAACTTAAATAACACTTACAATAGTGTTTAAAACCAATAATCTATATTTATTTACATTTTAAATGAGAATTTACAATACAATTCTATTTTTAATTAAAATGTGTTCTGACACCAACAAAATTCAAATGATTAAGAGAGACATTTATTACTGATAATTTACACATTTTATATCAACTCACTTAAAATACTTTGTTTAAAATTAGGGAACAAGGAGCAAAATGTATATTTAGTGTACTTGGCAAATTAAATAAATAATCTTCAATTAAAACCATACACATTCTCATCACTATAAGCAATATACAAGAAAAAGTCTTCTTCATGATGTTCTTGGTACAAAGAGCCCAAGGTAGCACTGGTAGGTGGGATCACATTGTTTACGAAGAAGAACAGGGCATCTTCTGGACGCAAATGAATCCTCTTCCTGATGAGAAAATAAAACTGGCCAATAGTTAGGTCTGAGGGCACCAAGTACTTTTTCTTGTCTAGTTCTCCAATTCTTGTTTTAGGTGCCTTCTCAACGATGACAGGAACTCTGTCAGGGTATTTTTTTCTGATTTTCTCACCTTCAGCTTTCCTTTTCTCGAAAGAATGTTCTTCCTTATATTGAAACTTCATGCTCAGGCCTATATTAGTTGTAACTAAACACAAACACCAATCACAAAATTAACTTCGTTTAAGAAGAATGTTTGTTGTGGGAGAGAAATCAAAACTAGAATGATATTTATTGGAATTGAAGAAAGAAAATTTCAAGTAATAGAAAGTTCTCACTCGATGAAAAACACTCTTTGTTCCTTTGTTTATCTTTAACAATGACAAACAGTTGAAATTATCAAACGTCACAACTCGAGGATATGCGCAGTATAATTAAAAACAAATGCGTTGTATGTCAATTATAATGACGTAAAGGTCAAATATCAACTTAAGTTTAAAAAAATAAAATCTATAATTTTTTACTATTCATTTTTAAATATCTCAAATTTAAAGTAATACAAAAGGCTTATAGTATAAAATATGGATATTATTAAATTATAATCTTCATGGTTATTATTAGGGTACTACCTTCCTTTCATAAAAATGATTTCATGTTAAAAGTTTAAAGATTTGAAGGTGTGCGCTAGTGGCAGTTTAGTTTAGAGTAATTTTTTTTATTTTTGCATTTGCCATTTTAGTCTAGGAATTATATGAAAAATAATTGAAAAAAGATAGATAGCTGGATTTTGGTACAAATGCTAATTTAGACGTGTAGTTTAACATAATCCTCATGAATACCGTGTGAGATTTTGCTGCAGTGACCTTGGAAAGGTATTTAAATGCTTTTTTTTTGCGTATGTCTCATAAACGGCGGTATCTAGAGAATTATGTTCAAAACAAAATGGTAACTCGTTCAGTCAGGATTATTAAAAAACGTGCAGTTTTTGTTGCTGTAGGAAAGTTCACGAAGTGATTGTGATTTAGGTATGACAAACTAATTTTGTGTGTGTGTTTTATATTCTTATGTTGTATGTTAAATGCGATGTAGCTTATGTTGTGTAAAAACTTATAAGCATATAAATGGAGTCAAAAGAGGAAGATTGCCTACTGTGTGGAGATCGTTGCATTGCAAACGATTTTGTGTCAGTAATGTTAGAGACTCACTGAAACTTATTGCGTGAGGTTGGCGAGACTGGTGACTACAGGACAGTCAGTGCGTGAGATGGCGGTGGGTAGACGTGAATAAGGCGTGTGCGAGTTAAGGTCGTGAAAAGGGGTTGTGTTCGTACATGTGCGTAGCACAAGTTATGTTGGATCACCAAGTGTAAAATAACTAGGCCATTTGTGGGTATAACAAATCAGAAGTGGGATGAACACAAAAAAATAATATATCAAGTGCTTCGTTAAACGCGTAACCGGTATCCCTTGTGCTTAATGGCGTAAAACACCTGACGCGTTATCTAAGTTTGTGATAAACGATTGTAAATTTCATTAAAGTATATGTCTTGAATTTAAATAGTAATATTAACGGGTTGCAATTGCAAAAAAATATATTATAATAATAATAAACAAATTGTCATGGATGATGAGCGATAAAATAAGACTTGAAAAACGTGGGTACGCCGTGGTCGCCATCTTACTAGCGTGGAAAACATTTAAATAATTTATATATATGTACCTTGAGTTACGAGTGTTTGAAAATGAACAAATTGTGATTTAATTTCCAATAGCCCTTCAAAAATCAAATAAAAAAATGCAACAGCAAGACCAAAACGATTTGGAGGAAGGAGCTATAAGCCATGAGGAGGTAGTGGCAGAACATCAGACGGACTTGGTTATGTCTATGCAGGATGTTCTGAACCTAATTTTGGAAAGTAACCGCCAGCGTGATCAAACTCTTTTTGAAATGATGAGATCGCAACAACAGCAAATACCAGAACCAACTTATAATATAATGCCTGACTTAGCGAAAACCATCCCCTATTTTGATGGCGAGTCATCAGGAATGAATGCGTCTGAGTGGCTACAAATAATCAACACCACGGCAGAACTCCATAAATGGCAGAATCCATTCAAGTTAGAATCTGCTAGGACTCACCTCATAGGTGCAGCTCAACATTGGTATCGATCCCGTCTATCAGAAATAGTCAGTTGGGACCAATTCGAACGCCAATTTCGACGGACCTTTGTGGGAACTTTAAGCCTCCCAGAAAAATTTGATCAAATGAAGAACCGTGTGCAAGACAAAAATGAAAACACGCATTTTTATTTTCACGATAAAGTGCGGCTATGTAAGGCCCTGGGATTAGAGTTCACAGACACTAAGAAACAACTTGCAATTGGCCTGTGGTCACGTGAATTAAGTACTCTCGTCATGAGCAAACACCATGAGGACCTGGATGACCTCCTTCATGACATAAGGGATTTCGAAGAAGTGAATGCACAGCGATCAAAACGTGTTACAGATCGTCCTGGGAAACAGATTTCGTGGAGATCAAATGAGCAACCTAGGCTTGGCCTACAAACCGGAAGTGACATGACCAGCTCACAAGAGACTAGTCAAGCAAGAGGCCGACCATCTAGAAGTGAAATAAAGCATGAGCGGCCAGATTCAGTGTATTATCAAAATGAAAAACGGGAGCCACGTTGTTTTAATTGTCAAAAATATGGACATATTTCTAGAGACTGCTCGGAGACAAGAAGACCTATAAAATGTTTAGCTTGTGGCCAAGAGGGCCATACCAGGCGTTTCTGTACTAATCGAAACAGGCAAGTGGAAGAACATATTCAAATCACTAGCACCGAGAAGAACATAACTGCAGATTTGGAGAAATACCTGAAAGAAGTTAAGATAGGACCTGTATCATTTATGTCGTTGATAGACACAGGCAGTTCATGTTGCACAATACAAGCCACAGCAGCCATAAAGTCTGGATTGCCAATTCAACCTTGTAAAAAGAGTTTACATGGGTTTGGGAACACAGAAAATGTGATCACTTCATTGGGTAGAATAGTTTCGGATATATCTATGGATAGTGCAGTAGGGGGTGATGTGGAAATGCTGGTTGTCCCAGACAATGCACAAAGTATTGAGGTCATCATCGGAAGGACTTGGACAGAACTGCCAAGTGTGGCATTTGTTAAGTTAGGAGAACATTTAGTTGTCGGAAATGCCGACGAAGATCCCTTCAAGAAATTAAATCTACCAATATTGACAAAGGATAAACCAATAAAACTGCGGACACTATCAGCCAACAAATTGCAAGGGAATAGCATTAATTTTGTTCAAGTCGTGTCAAATGTACCTCGAGACGGCCAGCTAATGTTTGGTGGCGCTGTTTATAAGCCAGATGAGAACGGGGAGTTCTCCATACAAATCATAAATACAAGTACTGAAGAGAGGTACATGAAGAAAAATGTCAGTGTGGGTCGTGGTGAATTAGTGAACATAGTGGATGTTGACCTATATAGGCCTACACAACATATCAATGACAATGGCTCAACACGTAAGATTATCGGGAGAGAAGACCTCCTTATTGATGATTGTGCTAACGAACAAGACATAATTTCATTAGTGAATTTGGTGAATGAGTTTAGTGATTGTTTTGCTTCCAACCTGTCAGAGTTAGGATGTACTGACTTAACCAAAATGAACATAGTTGAGGCCCCTGGCAGCAAACCGGTTGCATGCAAACCGTATCGAACGAACATACAAGAAAAGGAAGCTATCAGAGAAATAGTCAAGGAATGGAAGGATCACGGCATTGTGACGGAAACTAAGTCGCCGTATGCGAGTCCGGTGCTACTGGTAAGAAAGAAAACCGGAGAAAATAGACTGGTTGTTGATTATCGACGGCTAAACCAACAAACCATAAGGGATAGATATCCATTACCCCACATTGACGACCAATTTGAACAACTTTCTGGTAGCAAGGTGTTCACAGTACTTGACTTAGCCCACGGATATTTACAAATTCCTTTGACTGAGGAGGCGAAGGAGAAGACTGCATTCGTTACACCAGAGGAAACAGGTCAATTTGAAAGAATGGTATTTGGTTTGACTAACGGACCAGCCGAGTTCCAGCGTGTGATGAACCGTGCATTAGGTGGATTACGAAATACAATAGCGATGTGCTACTTGGACGACATCCTAATCCCTGCAAAACATTGGCCAGAAATGCTAGATAGGTTAAGACTGGTCCTCGAAGCCTTGAGACGGGCTCACCTTACATGCAAGCTAAGCAAATGCGAGTTTGGGAAGAAGACCATTGAGTACTTGGGGTTTGTGATTAGAGAAGGCACCATACAACCCGGGGCACGTAAGTTATTGGCAATCAGCGAGTTTCCCAAGCCCAATTCTGTCCATGAGGTAAGAAGGTTTCTAGGGCTCACTGGATTCTTCAGACGGTTCACACCTCGCTATGCCGAAAGAGCTGAACCACTCAGTCGCTTATTAAGGAAAGATTGTCAGTATATGTGGGACGAAGAGCAGAATAAGGCATTTGAAGACCTCAGGACTACTCTCATCCAGGAGCCTGTGCTTAAGCTTTACGATCCTAATGCAGTCACTGAACTACACACAGATGCAAGTGCTCAGGGGTTGGCTGGAATGCTCCTACAAGAAGGTGTAGATGCTCGTATGCACTTAACATACTGTGTGAGCAAGAAAACTACGGATGTGGAAGCTAATTACCATTCAAGCAAACTTGAATTAATGGCTATAGTGTGGTCCATGGACCGCTTGAGACAATTCTTGCTAGGCATTAAATTTACAGTGGTGACTGATTGTCAAGCATTAGTTTACATGAATGGAAAGCGAACGACCAACCCACAGATTGCTAGGTGGTACAATTTGATACAGGAATATGACTTTGAGGTAAAAACATAGACCAGCTGAGAAGATGGCCCACGTGGATGCCATGAGCCGTGCACCAGTGAGCTGTGAACAAGATACTATGGCAGAAGTGATTAGTGATAGGTGTGAGGTGTTTTTAACCCTATCTGTTGAGGATCAAGTACTAGCAATGCAATATAGTGATCCAGAATTAAGGGATATTATGCGCATACTTAAATTGCCCCAACAACACAGAAATAAAGCTGAGCATAACAAGGTAGTTGATTTGGAACTTGTAAATGGGAAAGTGTGCAAAATTGAGAAACATAATCAGCAGACATCCAAACTTTTTGTTATCCCTAAAGTGATGAGAAAAAGTCTTACTGTTAAATTTCATGACTTGTCTGGACACTTCGCAGTTGACCGTACTGTTGCTAAGATAAAAGAAAACTATTGGTTTCCTGGCATGAAACGATATGTTAAGCATCATATAGCTCACTGCTTTGAGTGCCTCTTGAGTAAGGTCCCAGGGGGACGAAAAGCTGGGCTGCTTAACCCAATACCTCCAGGCACTCGTCCTTTTCAAATAGTGCACATCGATCATTTAGGACCTTTTCCACGAAGCTCAAAGGGTAATTGTGAACTACTTGTAATCGTGGATAATCTGACAAAATTTGTGCATCTCTATGCAGTGCGTGATACATCCACCAAAAGTGTATTGAAGTGCCTTGATCTTTTTTTTGATGAGCGTGGTCTACCTGAGAAAATAATCAGTGACCGAGGAACGTGTTTCACTTCACATATATTTGAAGAATTTTGTGTTTCACGTGGAATATATCATGTACTAAACTCTGCCAGGCACCCCCAAGCCAATGGGCAGGTAGAACGAGTGAACCGAACCTTGACACCAATGATATCGGTGTCATCCCAGCGAGCAGACTTAAAGGACTGGGATAAGAATTTGAAGAAGATTCAACGTGACCTCAACACTGCTATCAACAAGACGACGGGGATATCACCCTTTGAGGCACTTCACGGGTATCGACCTCGGCACCACGATGGGGCACTTAGGAGTCTCACCGACGTACCTGGAAACAGCACGTACCAACCGCCCGCAGAAATACAGGAAACAGTACGCAACAAAATCATGGCAGAACAGCTCCACCAGAAGGCATATTTTGATAAGAGAAGGTATACTCATCCAAGTTTTGACATTGGAGAAGTGGTGATGATGCGACGTTCACCAGTGTATACTGGCGAACCAACAAAGGGGCAGTCAAAGTACAGAGGTCCTCTTGTGGTGTTGAAAGTGTTCCCAGATGGCAACACTTATCGAGTTAGTCAATTGACAGGAGATGTTAAACAGAAGCACTATGCCACCACTGCGCACGTTTCTCAACTCAAGTCATGGGGTAACAAGGACAAGATTGATGATGGTGAACCTGTGAGTGATGAGTCAGAAGATGATAGGTCAAATGGAGCGGAGCTGAAGACAACCAAACCTGATAGCAGTCCTGTGACATCTTCAGACAGTTCTGATGTTGATGAAACTGGAAGAGACCATGACAACCCACGGACTCGACCTATTCGAGAAAGGCGTCGGCCCAAGTACCTAAAGGATTTTGTCACCGGAGTGTTGTGATTAGTATGACATTGTGTGCCAATGTCTATACATTGTATATATCATCATCTAGTAATAAGATAGTTTAAGGATTAATTGACAGTGTATTTGTAAATTACATGTGTGAACAGACTTCATCGAGGACGATGAGTGCTACAGGATGGCCGAGTGTTAGAGACTCACTGAAACTTATTGCGTGAGGTTGGCGAGACTGGTGACTACAGGACAGTCAGTGCGTGAGATGGCGGTGGGTAGACGTGAATAAGGCGTGTGCGAGTTAAGGTCGTGAAAAGGGGTTGTGTTCGTACATGTGCGTAGCACAAGTTATGTTGGATCACCAAGTGTAAAATAACTAGGCCATTTGTGGGTATAACAGTAAGTTTAAAGCAAACGGGGTTGGGTACTCTTATAAGGACAAGCAAGGACAGAGTGACGGTAAAGGGCCATTTTTTTAAAGAAAGGTCAACCATTAGAATGGAAGTGATTGTGTACCCTATCTGTAGGAAAAATTACACAAGAAAATATACCATTGAGGCCTACAAAAAAGTTCTTAAAAGTTGTGCATCAACGTCTAAAGTAACTCCAGTGAAGGAAATATTGAGGAGGGCAGAGCCAAAATTTTAATTCAAGGAAAAGTGCTTTTTTTTGTGGTCGTATAGGGAACGATTATTTTATTCAAAAGAAAAAGAAGAAAGCAGCAAAATATCGCGAGAGAGTTGTGATAGTTAAAAGCTTGGAGGTGAAAAATACCATTGTCAAAGCCGTAAATAAACGAAATGACAAATGAGGTAAAGTGGTTTGTACCCGTTCAGCCAATTTAATTGATCTAGTTGCAAAAGAGGGAAGATATATCTACTTTTGTTATATAAAATATTGTGCTTCAAGAAATAAAAAGAAGGAGGAGAAAGGAAGATCGGTAGATGAGAGGCTAGAAGACATTATGGAATAACTTTATACTTTTTTGGAAGAATCTGAAGAGTGTCAGTTTTTAGCCAGTGAACTTATTGAACAAATGCACGGTTATGTTCCAAGTGAGAGAACAGTTGTTAAAAAACTGATAGTGCATTATCAAGACAATATAATTATTGCGAGTAAGAAGAAGAAGAAGTCAGTCATCCATTTAAAAGGTAGAGCCATAAAATTCTAAATTCAACATGGTATAAAGAACAGGAGAAGAATGAACAGGATGAATGAACAATAATAATTGTGCGAAAAGCGGCAGAGATGATACGGCAGGTTATCCGTTGCAAGAATTTTAATCTTACAACATACGAGCACATGGGAAACTACTTTCAAGAAATAGAAGAATCTGTTACCCCTTCCCTAATGACTCTTACGCAAGAAATAATCTTGAAAAACAAGAAGGGTGACTTGAGTGAGCATAAGCTAAAATTCACAATAATAAATCATGCAATTATGGAAGCCACTAGACCAAGTTCGTTCCTTTCACCCCTTCAAATACCTACGTACACAGAACATTTGGCTCAAAAGTTTAACAATTGACCCTACACAAGTCTGGATTATCTGCACCCTACCACGAGATTCAACGTTTCGAAGCAAGTATTGTACTTCAGGAAGAGCCTATTATGTCACTTGATTCATTTATTTACTTAGTATTCGATAATGTGGACTTCAATGTCAACACAGTTGATGGCTTCAACACTTTTCACAGCATGGGAGATATAATGTGCATAACTTCGTCATCAAACTTGACTCTTCCAGAAAGTGTGAATAGATTGGAAGAGTTACCAACTGCAAACTATATTAGTAAGAACACAGTAGTTAATGTGATTTTTTTTGGAAAGAAAGCGATTGGCACAGTGCATTGCAAAACTTGAAACTGGATGATTTTACACATAAAGGTTTAAAATCTGAACAGACCCACTATTATTTTTAATGCTTTAGCCCGTTGTCCACTATCTTTTTCTATTATTATTATTATTATTATTATTATTATTATTATTATTATTATTATTATTATTATTATTATTATTATATCATCACTTCGGGTTATACGCACTTACGCTAATGTGTAATCGTAGGGTGATTGTGAGATGAAATGAAGGACCTACAGTTTAACGTGGAATCCGAACCACGGTGGAGTCCTGGCATTCCTCACATTCACAAGTTGTGATTAATACACGTCTTGTCAGAGGTGAAGGACCTTACCCTAGATCACCAGGTCACCCTCTCTTTCTAGCATTTAAATTAGTTCCAGATTTATTTTTCCATAAAACTAGCTTTACTGTCATATTTCTCTGTAAAAACATCCTTTCTTTAACTAAACTGCCAATACTCCAAAATTTATCATGGAATGCTTGAACGTCACTCTCCTGTACTTGGCCTACCTTACAAAAACTAAACTCACTTTTATGCAAACAGGAAATTTGATACCCTTTGTCTTTTACCTTACGTTTTATCACTTTATCTTGAGTTATTTACAATTTTTCTGGACAGCTTTTTCGTTTTTCTGTGGTTTACCTAATCTCGCATGGATTCATTAAGACGTTCTAAGTTAATGTCATCAGACATTATTATTATTAAAATATTACACAATTAAAAAAATTAAACAAAATAAAATATATAATATAAACATATGAGTAAATATGACACTTTTATAATAAATTATAATAGTACAAACATAATTGTTTTTCACTACCACTCTTGTTTAGAATAACAGCAATAAGAATATCACTTCTTTTTTGAAACAGCTATTTATAATCTAATGATTGAAAACAGGCTTACATACTTAAAACATAAAATATAATTATGTTCCTTCTAGAAAACTATTAAAAGATTTTCTTGATTCTATCTAAATGTTTTACAACTACTAACTTAAAAACAATATATTCTAACATTTTTTGTAAATAAACAATAGAACGATCTAATATGAACATAGATTTTAGCAGATATTGGAAACAAACTAATATTAGCATGTTTTAGAAGTAAGGTACCAATGGAAATAGCATCTTATTGCAATGGAAATGGCATCTTTAGGGAAGAAAGGTTGACATTCTGGAGGATTTTACATAGTGAAGGGTATTTTTTTGGAAACAAATAGATTCCAAAAAATATATGCGAGTGGAAAAAAAGAAAAAAGTGATAAAAATGTGCTTTAACAGGTTATGGAAACGGACTTCTCATTTGTGCGCCAATTTCAAAACAGCATCATTTCTTATGTTAGATCTAAACGAGTATAACTTCGTATTCAGTGGATTTTAAGTTTTTGTAAATGGACAGAAACTACTAGCTAGAAATACATGGCAGTAAGAAGGTACCTACTTAAAAACAGTTTAGCTCTGGATAAAGGTGAGTTTTATATGATCTAGGCCTATTTATTATTATATACGTACCTCAAGTTTTGCTGAAATATTTTTGGATAGATGTGTTTAGCAGAGAGTCAAAGATATACGTAGTAGACCTTAGTGTAGAATAACCTAGATATAATATAAGGAACGCAGAAACGCATCGAGGTTACTCTAACTTAGTGTGTACGCATGCGCTCTCTATGGAGGTTTTGGAACACAATTTTTTTAACCAAATTAGTTGTTACTTCTTTTCTTATTATGGATGGTTATATTATTATTTTTGTTGTGGGCTTAATATGTATATAAATCTAATAATCATTCATACATACATTTCATGCATATGTACTTGTGTGATAATTAGATTAAAGGTGAAGAAGGAGTTATTTTAGAACTGTACATTTATTTTGTAAGTTCCTAATTGAAATTTTCTCTTAAACTAATCCTACTTATGGCGGGTATTTTATTCTAAAATTGTAATAAAACTTAGACATTTTAAAATCAAATTATATCACCAGTACTATGTTGCATGTTTTAAAACACTAAGTAAAATAATAAAAAGTAAGAGTTGAATATAAGTTGGACAATGAAATAATACACCTTGAGAAATAGGCCTCACTTAGCCTATTCTTTTATTAGGACTGTTGCAAACAAACATTAGCTGTATCCAAATAGTCTCCAGAATTCTTGTAAGGATCTTTTGAGACGGAACCTAGGAACTGTACATATTAGGTGATTTTTTTATTTTAAAAACTCAAAAATCACAAAGTTAATATTAACATTAGCTACACTCACAAAAATGCAGGAAATTCAATTATACAAAATGTGAGATTATTAAATTAGGCCTACTTTGTTATTATGGACAGTTCAAAACCAAACTCACTTAAGTAGTAATGCAGGGACAAATATTTTAAAATCATTTGACTGAAGTTTTACATAGATCAAAGAGCAGATTAATGCACATTCTTTTGCAGCGACCACACTTCACTCTTTTGCAACAGACAAATTTCATGTAAAAAGTTAACTAATCTTTTCATATCCAAACGAAAACAGTGTTAAGTGTCCATCCACTAACCATGTTACATCCAGCAAATTTACTAAACTACATTAGAACAAGCGTATAACCCGAACGGGTAGTAAGACGCGGTGCTAAATATTATTATTATTATTACATTAGAACAGAACTGAAAACATAATAGGTGATAGGTAGGAATGGGACAGTTTTTATTTGGAATTTTAAATATTTTGATAGCATATTATTAAATTACAGTCTATTTTCTGCCTTTAAAATGTGGATAAAATATATTTTTCATATAATAAAACAGCATAAAAATTATTCTAGTAAGACAGTACTTTGTCCTATTCCTCCTGCATGCAGGATAAATGGGACTGTCTGCAGACGGCGTGGGTCAGTTTCAATAATAGGGGCCTACTGTTGAAATGTTACACAATTGTATAATATTGCTTATATTGAAAAAATACCACTCTCACATGTTCATAACAGAGAACAATACCCATTAAATTTTAATAATTATGCTCCTTAAAGTGTTTAACATTATTTTATGGAATTACTTGATAGTTTAACAGCAAATCAACTTCAAAGTTAGAGAGTAAGTGCGCTTTCTGTACCACCACACCTATGAGGGGGTGGGTGCTTCATTAGTATGTCACGTTTATTCATCCACACTCAAATCTTCTCTTTCAGGAAAATTAAAATCCAGAGAAATTTGTAGGTCTAGCTTAAGGTAGGCCTAAATGGTATATTTGGCTGTTTAGGGGCTAATAAATCCATCCTATAGCCCTACAAATAGGCCTATTTACTGCTTTTATAAAATCTAAAAATTTACCATATGTAAACATTTTTTTGAAATCTTTTCAAAACTAATTTTTTTTATAACAAATTCTGTACATATTTTGATAAGGCCTATTTATAAATCTCACTATGGCTTTTAGTCGGTGAAATTTGGATTTTTGGTTCAAGAAAAAGACAGGAAATTTTATTTCCAAGATTTTGTGGCCACCCTGAGAGTGAACAATGTCTTATGGTTCAGTTGACCTTGGTTCTTCTTTAGAAAGAAATAGAGGCCTGATCATCTATCCCTGAATGCATGTTTACAGACTTCCGTGTGGCGATTAAAGTTCAGTCCATCTAACTTTTATTCTTTAAAGGCCAATTTGAGGAATTCACCGTTCCCAATTTTTATTTTACTATAAGCTACATTTTTTAATAATTTACTTCATATGCCTACTTAATAAAAAAATAATGGCATAAAAACAAATATTTTTTAAATACTGGTACTATCCTACACAATCTATATCCACTTAATTTATATATATGTTTGTAATCAAACATTAAAATTAATGTAATGAAGGGTTTGGTAGGCCCTTTTAATTATTTCTGTAAGAAACATGTTTTATTTGTAATAATGCACTTTCCAAGGCATTAATAGGGACACACTGAGAATAAGAACATCAAAATTATGAATAAAAGTTTATTGGATCTCTAGTATCAAACAATAAGCATAGTAATTTTTGAATACTAGGTTTCTTATAACAGTAAATACACTTTTTATTTATATTACTAATAACAAAATAAATACTCTTATTATTAATACATACAAGAAGAATACGACAGGTCTAAGGGCCATATGAAAGAACTTCACTAAGTGGATGCTTTGTGGACACTATCGTGGGTTTGTTTGCATCATTGTAGTTTAAAAGGTGGAGTGATAGTATGCTTGGGATCACACTTTTGGTCAACTAAGCATTCACTAACGTTCTTGCACACTGCCCTAACTACTAATATTAAGATTGTTTATAGTGTACCGCACTGCAAAACCCCTCCTTCTGCCACCCCCATCCTCTCTTATACACATACAATATTTATTATTATTATTATTATTATTATTATTATTATTATTATTATTATTATTATTTAAAGGATAAAGTTAAAGAATTTAAATACAATTCTTACAAAGAACACGATCTAAAATAGGAAAAAAAATCAAAACAAGGTGTGGATCAAAATATTAGGCTAAAAAGAAACTGAATAAAAAGCAATGTTCCCTGATCCATTAAAAACAACCAAAGTTTAGAGATCTTAGGGGACAAGGATGGAAACTAACAAAAAATATCAATAATATGTTATTAGTAGCCTAATTAAAATAAAGACAGCAAATCTCGACTTTGAAATAATTAAACCAGTTTATTTAAATGGCGCAAAACAGATAGGTGAGCATATTAATCCTAATTTAAAAGGTGCAAAACAGATATGTGAGAAAATTAAACAGAATTTAAAATGGTACACAACAGATCTGTGATAATATTAAACCTATGCCTACGACACAATTTGCTTGCAGCAGAAACCATTTTGAAACTAATAAAACATCAGGCTACATATTTACTACACAGTTGAGTATTATAAAACACAAAATAAAAGAGGGGGAAAGGTAATTTACCTCTTTTCCAACACACAGGATAACAGATAAATCCCAACCATGGATCTCAAAGATTCATTTTTAATTGTCACTATTCACCTTGCTCTAATAAATATCACAATTTTCTGCTGACACACAGTTACATGATAAATGATTAGTACCTAACTTAATATGAGATGTCAAGTTGGGTAGAAAAACTTTTTACAGCTTGTTTATGAGCTTTCAAATGATACTTAGTATAACTTGTTTTGCAAATTTTTTAAATGTCAGGGTGACACCATAACAATTTTGATCAAAAATCTAATTTTTATAAATTTTGATAAAAATCACACTTGAACTTAAATATTTTAGCATCATTTGAGAAATGTTTCCTCATGGGATCACAGTGGGATCATGTGTTGTTCAATTAAAAAAAAATACTATGCAAAGGAAAAAAGGAACATTGTATTTTCAATCCCTTAGTTCAGGACTTTGCTATTATACTAGTATGCTAAAATATGTTAACTGAGAGGAGGGGCTGAGAGGGGGAAGAGGGGAGAGTGGGTTGACTAGGTTAGGAAAATAACAAAAATTCTTAAAATAAAATAAAATGTATTGAAATTTATAAACAATTTTACCTTTCTGCAAGTTAACATTGTCACAATCCCTTCCATGTTAACAACTTCAACAATCAACATTTTGAAGAGCTTTGGTTGCTGCATCCATCTCTTCTTTGCAAAGATAGTAAGTGCGGCCAGTGGGGCATCTAGGTTCTAACAGTGTCAGGATTTAAGAGCCTGGCACTGAAGAGTCTCGTGGGCTTGTAAAGGATGTAGCAGGACCTTAAGGGTGCAGGAACTTTACTTACACAATCTCACTTGTCTCATTCTTGGCCAAAACTACACCAAGCCACTTGTTGTCCTCACGTGTTACATATCCTTCCACTTCTGCTATTGTATGCATCTGTTTCAAACCTTCTCCTGACAAAGAAAACTTGAAAGATTGCTCACTCTTTGAAAATACCTTTGTCAGTACATATCTCTTTTTCTGACACAAGGAGGAAACTGTAGAACTCTCTTTATTTTGCCTGGTATTGGTCTTGCAACCAGAAATTTTTCATCAAGCACTTTATCTTCTTCTTTTTGTTGTTCGTCATTAAAAGAAAATAGCTCCATGGATTAACAGTTGGCCTGACTCCATGTAAACAGCTTTGGTGGTGTCATAATGTGTTCTTCATAGGGGCGTTGGGAACTTGCCTTTGCTGCAAGCCTTTTCATGGCTCCTCCCATATCCTCACATATGCCTTTACCCTATGCTGTTGTATAGAAATGTCACTCAGCCTTGATTCCACACTAGTTTTCATGTTTGCATATGTTTGAGCAGTTTTATTCTATTTTAAACTGTGCACCAGAACCATTGTAGAAGTAGATTTTTTTTTTTTTCAAATCTGGTATCAGTCCAGATTTAGATATGAGATTGTTTTTTTCTGAAATAAATCAACAGCAACTGTGTCAAGTTCAAGATATTCAGTGATACAAATAACACTTTTAAATTTTAAACCATCAGAATCCTTCTAATAGACTGCTATTGGGAACAAAATGTTTTCCGGTCATTCATTATTCCAATGAAAAGACTTAGCCTCATCTTGTAAAACAAAGGCATAATTTTCTGCAAAATCACAAGAAATTTTCTTTGTCATTCTCCTTCAAATGTTTCTAGTGCTCATTTTTTTTTGCTATAAAAATGTGTTTTTAGAATCAACACCTTTTCACAGTGCTTCCAAAAACCCTTCTAGGGTTTTGGTGAATGTTTCAAAAGTACATCTGTCAACAGATACCTATTGCTTGTAGGTAATATGGTCTATAATTTATTTTTTCAGCTTTATGTTTAACTCTTGTTTCAAATATTTCACCCAGGACATGAAGGACTTTCATATAAGGTGGCACACTGTTTCTGACTCATCATCAAATCTTTGCTAAATAAGCTTTATAATCACTCACTGCTCTATTCTCATTGAGTGAAATGTCCTTTAATATAGCCCCTTATATCATAAGCTTCACATTTTTATGTGTTGTGTTCAAACACGTACTGAGTACCACTTCCTCCAGCTAACATACAGTGCTTGGGTAGAAGTTGAACAAACGTTGAAAACCCTATCTTTCTGTAACAGGTCTGATTTTTTTAACACCTTGGTGTTCTCCTTTGTTAATAGGGTTACAACAGAAAGCACTAGCAGTTTTACTAAGTAGGTACTACTTTTTCATCCATAGTGTAAAATACAGACTCTCACACACCACCACATTAACTGGGCCACACACTTAGAAATTAAAATACAAAAAGGTTAATGCAATCTGTCTGCACAGTGCACATTCACTCTAGGTGAGTTAACTGATTGCTGGCTGTTGAATCTTCACTCTACAAGCAGCAAGATATGCAGGTTTCAACATGAAATACTCAGGCCTGCATCTTGGTGCTGACTTGCGTCTTGCTTGTACAGACATGACTGCACTCTGCTTAGTCATACTGTCATGTCTTAACTTGTCATGGTTTGTGGTTTTCCTAAGCTACCTATCTCACCCCCAGACAATCTTTCCTTCCCCTCTTAACTAATTAACTTAGTTTAGGTTGATAATATAATAGCATTATTTTGAACTAAAAAAAAATGGGGATCTTGTATAAAGGAACCAAAAATTGTGAATTAAAATTATAATTTTCCTTTCCCATGAATGGTTTTTTCTTAGCATTATATATATATTTTTAAATTGACAAACAAATGATCCTACTGTGATCCCATGATGAATTTTTTCCCAAATTATGCTAAAATATATTATAATTTTATAAGTGCTTTTTTTCAAAAATTAAAAAAAATTAGTCTTTTGAGAAATTCTAGGTCAAAAAATTTATGGAATGACCTTAAAATTAAAAATGGTTAAATAGTGATTCTAAGTATCATTTGAAAGCTTATAAAATTAGCTACAAAGGTTTTTTTTTCCCTAGCCTATCTCATTTATAGCTCGAGTAAGCCTAATAGTTTATTTTGTAACTGTCTGTCAGCGGAAAATTACCATTTTTTTTTCAGAGGCCCTTTGGTATTGAGGAAAGCTCTTCTTGTACCTCGGAGACTAATTAGGTCTGATTATATTTCTTTTGATTTTAGGTTGGAAGACATCAAATTCTACATTCATGGCAACTTTGACTTTTTCCGACTCTTGAAAATATACTAAAAACAGTTACATATTCATCTGCCTCCTAAATTTGGAACTGCTTTTAATATATTTTCAAGAGTCAGAAAAATCCAGAGCCATTGTAAAGGAACAAATAAATGTCTGGCCCTGAGTAAAATCAATACTGATAATTGTGAATTATTTGTAACACACAGTACTATTTCTTGTTATTCAGGCAGAATTAGTTGAAATGAAGACTAGAAGTACTTCAAGACTGACTTCTCAACATGAGAAGGAGATTCCAAGAGCGCACAGAGCTTCGGATTCATTTTTGAAGGCAGGGCCAAGAACAAGATCTTCGTCCCATAAACTGCCGACTTTTCAAAAATCCACCTCAGAATCTTCTGATCTAGTTTCAAAAAAAGTGGTCAAAAATACATTTAAAACACCAGAGAAAGATGGAATAACACCAGAGAGAGATGGTATTTTACCGAGTTTCTCGGATACTGAAAAATTGTCACAAACAACAAAAATCACCCACAAACAAACAGAGGAAAACTCTCAGTCACTAAAAGACTATGGGATTTTACCAGATAATTCTGTTTTAGGTTTTACCAAACCAGGTAAGTGGGGCATACATCTAAAGTTAATTTTAAATCAATGTTAATTATTGTTCTCGAAGTGTTATAAGCCTACATTAAATGCTCAAAATGAGCTGGAATCATAGGTCTATAAACTTAATATCGCAGGCTGGAACCAGAGGTGCTCCAATTTTCCATTCATAAGAAAATCAAGGTAGGCCTAAACAACCTTCAGATATAAGAAATTATAACGTTATATTTATTATGATACCATATTTCACTGCATAATTGTCGCATTTTTATGCCTAATTGTCACATTTTTATGCCTAATTATTAGGGGGGGAATTAGGATGTTAGCATTATGTGAAGCTTTTTTTTAAAAAAATATTTCTTTTTTTACCTAATACTGTATTGGCCCGAATATAAATCAGTGTTTATCTTCTAAAAATACCATTTCATAAACTGTTATCGCATTACAGTAAAACCTTGGATTGCGAGTAACTTGGTCTGCGAGTGTTTTGTAAGACGAGCAAAAATTTTCAATAAATTTTAACTTGATAAACGAGCGATATCTTGCAATACGAGTAGTACTACGGTTATGCTTTGTCTGCCGAGCAGTGTCATTGGATAGGTTCTTTGTTAAAGTCGCACAAAAATAAAAATATTCCAGTGAGCCAACATATAGCAGTGATTCCGTTAGTGACAGTGAAAGTCGTCCTAAACAATAACCCACCTCTTCCTCTCATCTCTCTCGTCCACCTCACACCAGCCACCATTAAATTTAATAAATAAATTTTATTACAGTACAGTTACATTTAAATAACGAAAATAAAAAAGGTATTAATCATTTTTAGATTAAATATTTTTGGTTTGTGTGTGGGACGAATCATCTGAGTTTCCATTATTTCTTATGGGGGAAATTCACTTTGATATACGAGTGCTTTGTATTACGAACACGTTTACGAAACGAATTATGCTCGCAATCAAAGGTTTTACTGTATATGCGATTAAATTTAGTACCTAAGTCGTACTTCATAATACATCATAATACATTTTGCACCTTAAACTTGTACCAAAGACATTTTAGTAAAAAATGATTACTGTATTGTCCCGAATATAGTACGGTCTCAAATATAATATGACTCCAAATTTTTGAGGTGTTCAACATGAAACATAAATGGTCTAGAATATAATACGACCTGATATTATGACAGTAATAGAGGTCAAGTATAACAACTTTAGTACTCTTTTTTTTACAGTAAAAGTTTAGTGTGAAATTTTATAAATCAAGATTGAAAAACAGGGTGCGACCATTATGCGGTGGTGACTATTAAGCAGTGAAATAGGGTGTGTAATCTTGAGTATGTTTAGCCATACAACAATTTGTGTTGGTTGTAAAAAACTTAATCAGAAAGAGATGGAAGGAGAAGATAAAATAAAGTGTGAAAACGAGAGTATAAGAATGGAAGCAGAAGTGGAAGAAATGGTGGAAGGATAGAGGCAGATGGAAGCATTTTGCTGAACTGACCTGGCCACAGGCTGGAAACGGATGATAATGATGATCAAACATAGATAGGCCTGCCTACCTTTCAATAGTGCATTTATATCTATCATGGACAGCCTAAATATACCTGATGAAATACCTTAGATTCTTATGGTGAAACACGTTCCGAATAACAAACAAAAACCATAAACAAAAATAGTTTGAATTTTTTAAACTATTGGATAATCAAGGGGATAATGTTGAATGTTTTGAGTCTATTGATGGGACATTCTTAGTTTATTTTGAGGTAAAGAAAAACTATTTTATTTGATCCTACCTAAAACATCTTTAGCGTTTTGAAGTAAACAGATTGTGTTCCTAATTTTGGTAATTTATGTTAAATGGTTTTAAGCAGTATCAATTTTTTTACTACACTGTATTTTATTTATTTTTATACATCTGGGTAGGTAGGCTACATATATGGATCAATAATCTACCCATTTAATTTTATTTGTGTATGAAATGTTCTGAATAATACTTTATGATAAAAAGGTTCAACTTTTATCTTAATGCTAAAGCACTTACTATTTAATATTCTATAAATTCTATACACTTTGTTTATTACTGTAATATAATCTAGCACTTGTCAAAGTCCTTTGTGCTCCATCATCTCAATCTTCGACACTGTCACGAATCATTGTTCATCACAGAAAATGTATTGCCTCATGCTTTTCCCTAGTATTGTCAACTGAACACTTCACTATTCCTCCCATGAGCCTCCTTGGAGGTTGCTTCTTCCTTTGCGGCCCTTGAGAGACTCGCGCTCAGTTGTGGTCCGGTGAAGCTTAACTTGTATTCTCAAAATTTCTCCACCTTTTTCCTTTTTATTAAAAGTAGGGGGTAGATTCCTGATGCACTTCTGCTTGACCAAGCTAACTTTATTTTTGATGAACTGTTTAACTGAGACTTTCTTCCCTTGAACTGAAACTCCCTTTTCCCCTGAGTACTTTGTCTCCCTTGATGAATACTCACTTTGTTGTCATCCACATTCCTAACACTATTGATGAATATATCCAGCCGAGTGTGCATAGCTCTACCTAACATCAGCTCTACTGGTGCTACTACAATTATGATGTGTGGGGTGTTTCATTAGGTTATTAGACAAATTGATTACTTCAACTTTGGCTTTGCCTATGCATTGTTTTATCAGACCTACTTTGTTTTTGGCTTGTCCATTAGTTGCGGGATGGTAATGGAGCCACAGACGTACATTCTATGCCATTTCTTGAGCGAAATTCAGTACATTCTATAGACTTGTTTAGCTTACTACCATTATCAGATATTAAAATCTCAGGATATCCAAACTGAAACAATATTGCAGTAAGGGCATGAAAGGTTGCTGTGGAAGTGGTAGACTATATTGAGCATACCTCCAACCATTTACTGTGAGCGTCAACTACAAGTAAGTAACTCATCTTGTCTATCAGTCCAAGGAAGTCAATGTGGACCCTATTCCACAGTGCTACCGACCACTTACATTGAATTGGTTGGCCTTTCTGAGGTGATTGCTTTACTACCCAACATGTGTGCATCTCAAGACATAGTTCTTGATGTCCTTGTTCTTGCAGGGCCACCAGAAGTAATTCTTAGCTGATAGCTTAGTCTTGACCACTCTTAAGGGCCCCACCTGTGACTCCCTCAGGAATCTCTCTCGAAGAAAAGATGGTACAACCAATCTCATTCTGTGAAAAATGCGCCCGTCTTAAACATTTAGTTAATTTTGTATTGACTTAAACTGGGATAGTGTCTCCTTAACAGCTGCTGACCAACCATTAACAATGCACTCCACCACCTTGCTGAGCACTGGATCTGTAAGTCTACTAGTTTCCTGTCCAGATTACAGAGTCCCTTCTGGATACTCCGAGAACAATGTAGAAGATCACTTTCGTGTTCCAAATCGGCTGGACTGCATGAAACAAGTAATCAGCACAATTTCTGTGGGTGGGCACAAACTGTATCTGGTAGTCAAAATACAATAGGAAATACACACAGTTTTGGAGGAGATTAGCTGAAAGAATTGGTATTCCTTTCTTTGGCCCAAAAATTGTGACCAGTGGCTTGTGGCTTGTTTTAAGCCTACATTTTCCACATGTACAAATATTGTGCAAATGTTTGCACCCTCAAAACCAATCCTAATGCTTCCCTATGTATTTGACAGTTCCTGAGAGGTATATGCAATTGGATGTATTGTTCCATCTTCGTATAGTTGATTTAAAACCCCAGAGACTCCCACTAGGTTGGTATCTGTTATAAGTACCAATTCTTGCATTGGGTCATAATGAGCCACTATCGATGCCAAGGTCAGTTTTACTTTAATCTGTTAAAATGCTCTAGAAAATTAAATGTCCAGTCCCACTCAGCTCCTTTCTTCAATAAACCCAATAAGGGGGATTAGTGTAGTTGATGCATCCTGAAGAAATCTTCTATACAATTTTGTGAATGTGAGGAATGCCAGGTCTCTACCGTGGTTCGGATTCCACGTTAAACTGTAGGTCCTCCATTTCATCTCACAATCACCCTACCATTACACATTAGCGTAAGTGCGTATAACTCGAACGGGTAGTAAGACGCGGTGCTAATAATAATAATAATAATTCTATACAATTCCACCATCTCGAGGAAAGATTTGAGTCGGATGACATTTACTAGTCCCTTCCAGCTTCAAAATGGATTCTATCTAATCCTAATCCAACATTAGGTCCTTTTCATTAATAACTATATTGATAATATTTAATGGATTCCTGCATGAATGAGCATTTATCGACATTGAGAGTTAATCCATTTTCCTTTAGCATTGACATTACCTCGTAAATGCAGCCTCTCATTATGTACCTCTTTTGTTTTGACCCCAATAATAATCCCATCCTGCCACACCGTAATTCTCTCTACTCCTGCTAATACGCCATCAATAATTATCTGAAATAATTGTGGTGCTGGTGATATTCCAAATGGAATGCGGTTATAGGCGTACAATCCTTTGTAAGTGGTGATTGCAACCATCTCTCTGGAAACATCATCTGGGAGCACCTCCAGATATTCACTCTGCAAATCCAGTTTTGAAAAGAACACACTGTCTTGCATTGTCTGAAACACTTCTTCTACTCAAGGTAGCGGGTAACGGTTGACCTCCAAAAATGGGTTAAATATCACTTTAGAGTACCCTTGGAATCTTACATAACCTTCATAACCTTTACAATAGGGGCAATTGATGCACCACAGCTACTGTATTTAATGGGAGAGATCACTCCTATTTCCTGTAAGGTTATTAATTCCGCCACCACCTTTGGTTTTAACGCAATTGACCTCTATTTACAGACTGTTGGCATCGCTCCTTCATTTAATTTCAAATTAAACTTCCCTTTATTAAACGCGCCTAACATGTCTGTAAAATCTATAGGATACCTCTTCCACAAGGTTGATAAATACTCTTTGTCTTAGGATATCATGTGATATATTTGACACACCTCAAACCCAAAAGTCTTTACCTAATAGATGACCCCCCCCCCCCCCATCTGGCACTATTAACTAGAACCCTATTAAATTTGTTCTTTGTATGTTATTTTTAGAAAACAACGGCCCAAAAGTTTCACTACATGCTAGGAATAATATGGAAAAGCTTGATTTTTGCTGTCTAAGGAGTTTTTCAGTAAAGCTTTCAACATGCATAGTTTCAGCCATAGCACTGGAGGAGTTCCTTGATTCTCCATGATCATGTTGAAAAGCCTGAATTGGGAATGTTTACCTGCTATAGCTAGCATGTATTTGGAATCTGCCTTAGAAGTTCTTAGCACCTTCTTTAGATGTTCCTTAGTTCCACACTGATTGCAAATGTAATTTCTGAATCGACAACATTCATATACATGATTATTATATCCACATACCTTGCAAGGAGGCCAGGCTGATGGCTTTTGTGATATTCCCTGGGTTTTGATTCCACAACCCTAAATTTTTATTATTTCACCTTTATTTTAACTCTTTCAATGCCGGGAAACAATTCGTTGTTTACCACAAGTTGGTTTGCAATATCCTTGGCTTTTGAAAATGTCCTCAGCGAACAATCTTTCTTTTATTTTCCCGTTTGCTAACCCCATCACAAATTTATCCAAGATATTGGATTACAAATTGGTCCTGAAACCACATGTTGCTGCTAATTGCTGGACCCGCAGCCCAATCTGCATTACTTCACCCCTCATATTTGGATGCCTGATAAAATAGGTATCTTTCCTTAAATACAGATATCTTTAGTAAATAATGAAATTGCAGTAACGCATTAATATCCTTAAAAGTCTTATTTTTAGGCTTGTTGGGGTCACGTAAGTTCATTAATAACTTGTACGTGACTTGATGTAATAAGCCAAGGAAAATATTCTTTAGTTTCTTTTCATCCCCCACCTCATCCATAAGAAACAATTATTGTAATGTGTGTTCAAACACCTCCCACTTTTCAACAAGTGGATTAAATTCCATAAATTGACCAATAAGCCGACATGACTACTTTTTTATGTACAGTAACAAATAAACTAAATAAACACTAAAGTTTGCAGCACTATTGTAATGTTCTGAGTAATATTTCATGATAAAAAGGTTAAATGACATTTTATCCTAATGCTTAAGCACTTACTATTTAATACTCTATACATACTGCACACTTTGTTTATTACTGTAGGGCTGATGTTAATTTAGCACTTTTCAAATGAGTGTTATGTGTTCCACTGTCTCAATTTTTGACACTGTCACGGATCATCGTTCAAGCAAAACTTGCTTCAGAGGGAAAGTAAAGCAGTTGTTCCAATGTCGTTGTGGCATTTAAAAGAACCCAAGACATTTTGTGAAAATACTTTTCCTAGAAAAATTGCTCTCGCCCATAGAAATTATGACATGTTGATATAGTCAATTGGTTCAGAGATTGCACATTAAATACCTAAAATAATTTTTTTTAAATTGTGAATTCTGTGTGTTATGTCTTTTATACAGTAGTGACCTAATCTATAGTTAGTATGTATTCATTAGCTCACTATACTGCACATAATACTGTACAATGCAGTAAATTTATCTTAATATTAGGTTACACACAATAGGCTAGGCTGATAAAGAATAAATTGTGAAACAAGCATGATTTTTCAATTATTTTCCAAGTTAACATGCATTTTTAAACCCAGCTGTATGCTTTTAAGAAGTTCCATTGTACTAGTATTGAATTTGAAAATTTGCAAAATTAATCCCAAAATTACCATACCTTTATTAACTATAAACTTTATTTAAAGCCTTTTTTAAAGTGGTAATAGGTAGAATTATATTGTTTTGAATGTGTTCATTTTCGTCCTTAACATTTGATTATACTATTTCACCACCAAATTAAGACAAGATACATTTTTAAAATGATCTATTATATTATTATTATTATTCCTTGTTTATGTTTTAGATGATTCATTTTGGTGGAAACATTTAGATAAATCATTTCAACCAAGCTTCCAACATACTGGTGAAGGAATATTGCTAGGAAAAGATTCTCATCTTGGAGATAGTACCATAAAGAATATGAGCCCATTGTGGTATAAACATATTTCCTCATCACTACTTGCCACACCTGCGGTTAGAAGAGTAGATGGTACTGTAAAGAATAGTTCTGCTAATATCAGGTACTTGATGATTAAAATACCTTTCATCTTTATTAACTTAATCCTATTGTTTATGAGCTTTTATGTTAACTAATATTACCTGCTTCAGTGGCCGCATGGTCTAAGGCTCTACTCTCCCAGTAGACTAGACTGCCGATGACGGGAGATCAAGGTTCGAATATCGGTTCGAGTATAGGTTGCTTTTTCCAAGAATTTCAACTCTCCCTCCACGCAAATATGGATACACTTCCTATAAATATAACCTTCCTAATCCTTAAAAAATTAGCTGAATTAATACATAAGTGTATAACCTAAACAGGTAGTAAGACGTGGTGCTAAAAAAAGCCACACAGCATATACCTCAGGATGTAGTACTAGTAATTTGTTTTGATATTAAAAATAAGTCTAAGGCCTTAGAACAACAAGGATTTAATTGGATATGCTACTGACTTGGCTACTTATATAATTGGTATAATATAAAACATTGGTAGAAGTAGAGCATTGGTCAAGGATAATTCAGCTCAACCATTTAGTTTATAAAATAACTTCTAAATACAACTATCTCTATTAAATTTGCTGATTTCAATAAATTTGTATGACATCTACCTTAAAATGCGTATATTAAACCGAGCTATCTTACTGTAGATAAAGTAATATTTTTCTTTAAATCACATTTATAATATGCTCCAATCCTTAATGTAAATATATAGTTAAACCAGAAATTAATAATAATAATTATTAATAATAATTAATATTGATTAATAATTAATTATTTAATAATGATGATGACAACAACAACAACACTGCATTTTTTTACCTAACCAAATAAGAGACATTCAAAATATCATGTTGATCATTGGAGTTGGCAAAATGTTCTTATTTTATTTGCACTATTGAAATTTACCTTATAAATTTAATTTTACATCATATTTACAAAATCAAATTACAGTCTGACATCTCAGTAAACACATCCGATTAAGAATCAAATGATTCTGACCTTGATTTCTCAAATAGTGAATCATTTATTACTGAAATTTGGTCACTAAGTGCTAATTATTGGTGGTCTGGCAGTGTTTGATTTATAATTAAGTCATGATAATTATTTGTCACTAAAGCACATTAACAAAATAAATGTTGACTAAAATATTTTCTATACTATCTTAAAATTAATTAATAAGCTGTGTTGAAAATGACCTATACTCAATGTTTCAATAACATTAATTGGAATGTCTCATTTAAATTTATTTTCAAAATACATTTTTGTGAACTACATTTTTGGTTTCAAACATTGTTAATATCACTAAATAAAACTATAAGTAATGAATAAAAAACTATTCAACTATGCATATTTTAATAGTTTTTAATTTAATTACCTCTCTTGTATTGCCCCCATTTTGTTTTTGACAAATTTCTCGGTCCCGGTACAGATTTATCTGATTGCTAAACCCTTCCTTCACCTCTGACAAGATGTGTATTAATCACAACTTGTGAATGTGAGGAATGCCAGGCCTCCACCGTGGTTCGGATTCCACGTTAAACTGTAGGTCCTCCATTTCATCTCACAATCACCCTACCATTACACATTAGCGTAAGTGCGTATAACCCGAACGGGTAGTAAGACGCGGTGCTAATAATAATAATAATGTTTTTGACAAATTTTTGTTTCTTCAACAGTAATGAAGAAGAGTCCTATGAGTCTCCACCAGGAGACTTAGCTAAAAAGCTGTTTCGAAACAAAAGACATACACACGCAAATCCTTTTCAAAAAATAATGGATACTCATGATAGCTCTTTGGAACAAACTTTACACAACTCTGGTGGATCTGCCAAAAAATCAAATCATGGACAAAAACATAAAATGTCAATAAAAAACAACATACTCTTAAAGGAAGATGAAAACAGAAATAGTAGTGACACAGATATTTCATTTAAATTGCCACGTCCACACAAGCTTTTCAAAGGAATAAAAAACAAAGCACTTGTAAACAAAGATTTATTCTGGAAGGCTCTTCAAGATACAATGGACAGTTCTGAGGAAAACAATATTGATTTACAGTCAAGAATATCTGTAAAAACTACTAAACGCTTACCAGACAAAGATAGTGATGAAGATATCTCAATCGAATTGCAAAATCCAACGAGGCTTTTCAAAAGAAGAAAAACAAAGGCACTTATAAACAAAGATTTATTCCAGATGGCTCTTCAAAATACCTCAAATAGTCCCAACGATGTTGTAAATGATCAACGATCTATAATGCCTGAACCATCAACAAAACACTTGTCAAGCAGTGATATTAGTGATGAGGATATCTCACTCAAAGCTTCACGTCCAAATAAGCTTTTCAAGGGAAGAAATGCAAAGACACTTGTAAACAAAGATTTATTCCAGATGGCTCTTCAAAATACCTCAAATAGTCCCAATGATGCTGTAAATGATCTACAATCTACATTTACAATGCCTGAACCATCTGCAAAACACTTGTCAGGCAGTGATATTAGTGATGAAGATATCTCACTCAAAGCTTCACGTCCAAATAAGCTTTTCAAGGGAAGAAAAGCAAAGACACTTGTAAACAAAGATTTATTCCAGAAGGCTCTTCGAAATACTACAAATAGTCCCAACAATGCCGTAAATGATCTACAATCTATAATACCTGAACCATCTGCAAAACACTTGTCAGGCAGTGATATTAGTGATGAGGATATCTCATTCAAAGCTTCACGTCCAAATAAGCTTTTCAAAGGAAGACAAGTAAAGAAACTTGTAAACAAAGATTTATTCCAGATGGCTCTTCAAAATACTACAAATAGTCCCAACAATGCCGTAAATGATCTACAATCTATAATACCTGAACCATCAACAAAACACTTGTCAAGCAGTGATATTAGTGATGAGGATATCTCACTCAAAGCTTCACGTCCAAATAAGCTTTTCAAAGGAAGAAAAGCAAAGACACTTGTAAACAAAGATTTATTCCAGAAGGCTCTTCGAAATACTACAAATAGTCCCAACAATGCCGTAAATGATCTACAATCTATAATACCTGAACCATCTGCAAAACACTTGTCAGGCAGTGATATTAGTGATGAGGATATCTCATTCAAAGCTTCACGTCCAAATAAGCTTTTCAAAGGAAGAAAAGCAAAGACACTTGTAAACAAAGATTTATTCCGGGAGGCTCTTCAAAATACTACAAATAGTCCCAACGATGCCGTAAATGATCTACAATCTATAATACCTGAACCATCTGCAAAACACTTGTCAGGCAGTGATATTAGTGATGAGGATATCTCATTCAAAGCTTCACGTCCAAATAAGCTTTTCAAAGGAAGACAAGTAAAGAAACTTGTAAACAAAGATTTATTCCAGATGGCTCTTCAAAATACCTCAAATAGTCCCAACAATGCCGTAAATGATCTACAATCTACATCTACAATGTCTGAACCATCTGCAAAACACTTGTCAGGCAGTGATATAAGTGATGAGGATATCTCACTCAAAGCTTCACGTCCAAATAAGCTTTTCAAAGGAAGAAAAGCAAAGACACTTGTAAACAAAGATTTATTCCAGATGGCTCTTCGAAATACTACAAATAGTCCCAACAATGCCGTAAATGATCTACAATTTACATCTACAATGCGTGAACCATCTGCAAAACACTTGTCAGGCAGTGATATAAGTGATGAGGAAATCTCACTAAAAGCTTCACGTCCAACTAAACTTTTCAAAGGAAGAAAAGCAAAGACACTTGTAAACAAAGATTTATTCCAGAAGGCTCTTCAAAATACCTCAAATAGTCCCAACGATGTCGTAAATGATCTACAATCTATAATACCTGAACCTTCTGCAAAACACTTGTCAGGCAGTGATATCAGTGATGAGGATATCTCATTCAAAGCTTCACGTCCAAATAAGCTTTTCAAGGGAAGAAAAGCAAAGACACTTGTAAACAAAGATTTATTCCGGGAGGCTCTTCAAAATACTACAAATACTCCCAATGATACTGTAACTGAACTACTTAGAAAATCTGATGACAACATCTTCAAACACTGTATATTATTGCATAAGGAAATATTAATCAGCAAATAACTTTTCAAGAAAAAGCAACACTTGTAAACAAAGATTTATTCCGGGAGGCTCTTCAAAATACCTCAAATATTCCAAACGATGCCATAAATGATTTACAATCTATAATACCTGAACCATCTACAAAACACTTCTTAGGCAGTGATATAAGTGATGATGATATCCCACTCAAAGCTTTATGTCCAAATAAGCTTTTCAAAGGAAGAAAAGCAAAGACACTTGTAAACAAAGATTTATTTCGGGAGGCTCTTCAAATTACCTCAAATAGTCCCAACAATGCCTTAAATGATCAAAAATCTATAATACCTGAGCCATCTACAAAATATTTGTCAGGCAGTGATATTAGTGAAGGGGATATCTCAATCAAAGCTTCACGTCCAAAGAAGCTTTTCAAAGGAAGTAAAACACAGACACTTACAAACAAAGATTTATTTCAGAAAGCTCTTCAAAATACCACAAAGAGCTCCGATGATACCATAAAGAATGTAGAGGCTAGAAAATTGACCAAATCTACACAGCAATCGCCAAATATTAATAAAAGTGCTGAAGAGATCTCACTTGAAACACTACATCAAAATACAGTTTTTATGGAAAGAAAAACACAAACGCTTGTAAATAAAGATTTGATTCGACAAAATCTTCAAAGTTCTCCAATGAATTCCATTGATGTTATAAATGATGCTCAGTCTGGGCCAGCTGACAAATTTACACACCACTTAAATAATTTTGAAAAACAATTATGTGATGGCAATTTTACTAATAGTACTAAGGCTGTGTTATATAATAAATCTTTAGTCCCAGTAATTGAAAAACTCTCTCAAAATTCAATTGCAATGCTAACTAGTGCATCTCCTGCAAAACGTGACACTACCCAAAGATTTCCAGTGAAAATTGTGCTATAGATTCAGAAATAATCCAAAGCCCATTGGGGTCAGAAAAGCTTAAACGATACCCAAGAAGCTCAGATCCATCTTTAGCTGCATTAAAAAATAAAAAATCACTACACTTAAGAAAAAAATTAAATTTTTCCAAAGTAAACACTTCTCTAGATCAAAGTAGAACAGATGATTCAACAACCTCATTGATTAAACCAACAACACCTAAACTCAACACGAAACCTCCCAATTCAGCATTACAAAATGACTTAAGTGAAAACAAAAAGGAACTCTTACAACATTCTGGAGGCAATAATAAAATGACAATAACCTCGTCTAGCGTTGGCCACATTTCAAATATTGATAATGCTATATCAATAGAAAAGAAAAGAACACCTATAAAATCAGGTACTTCCAAGGTAACCCTTGGTAGCAGAAACAATGAAAATGAAATGGTTTTTAAATGAGAATTCAGAACATTCACAAGAGTTAGAAATGCACCTAGATGCAAATAAAAAGAAAACTAGAAATATAGTTGGGATACAAGTAAAAGAGTGGAAGAAAAATCAAGGACTCTTCTGAATGAACAAGAATCTAGAACTTCACTGAATAAGTCAAAGGAATTATTACATAATATTCATCCACTAAAAAGCGTAATCAGATGGACATGGTAAAAAACACAAAATTTTCAGAAGACTTAACACCATATGACAACTTCTCACCACATATTACAAAGGTAATGTCTTCAACAAGATTAACACCAAGTTTCTCTGAAAGAGAAACAAATCAATCACAAACTGCAAACAAAGTTCTTCAATTATCTGAACACAATGCCCAAACTAAAGTAAAAATCAACACAATTGTATCCCAAGAAAATGAAAGCTCTGACACACACAATGATCTGCTTGAAAAAAGTTATTTGCAAAGTTTCCCAAGCAATGAAAAAACTATGGAGTCTCCAGTCAGGTCACTTTCCCTTTAACAAAAAGCAAGGGGAAAGCTACACATGAGGGTAAAAAAGTTTAAAAAACAGCGAAATTAACTCAGTCCTAACAGATGAAGTCTTAAGTAAATCATCAACGGGTTCAGGACAGTCAAATATTTCAAAGGAAGATAGTGTTAAAGTAAAATCAACTTCAAGAAGTGGGGAAAACACTAAAGAAAATTTTCATTACCTTAATGAAAATTTAAGCAAAAGTCTAATGTTATTAAGTTGAGTAGGACTAAAAAGTCATCAAAACATGCAGATGAATTAATTGGCATGGACTCTGGGAATACGAAAAACATTGACTCATTTAGTGAACTCGGTGATAATGAGCTAAATGCTAAATCTAAAAGGCTTGGGAATTCTTTAAAAGATATAGGAAAAGCAATGGCTTTGTTACATGGTGAGGAGGAAAGTAGTGATTCAAACCGTGAATCTACTGCTCATAACCAAACATCAGAATCTGTCCAGAAAACAAGACTTTCTAAAACAGAAGCTTTAAATAGATCTCCTGATCTTGCAGGATATTAACAAATGTCCACAAAGAAAATAGTGGTATTGATGATGAACAATCATTGCAATTTGCTAAGAAAGATATAATTTCTGAAAAATCATTAAAACATTTAGAGAAACCTTTTAAAGGAACAATTAGTCATAATTCAGGTGATGAATCTATTGTAGTCACCAAACAAATCCAGAAAACATACGTTTTTGAGTCGAGCGATCATGAGGAATCATTAAAAAGATTGAAAAAATCCCTTTTTATAGATAATACAAACAGCGTCACTAGTAATAAATCACTTGGCACCCAACTTTCAACAAAACATGTTAGGAAAGCTTTATTTGCTGATACAGATAAATTATTACAAAATGTTGAAAATTTCTCTTTAGTTTATAAAAGTAGAGAAAATATGGACATTGATAAAGAATCAAGAGAATCCATAAGCTTGACCATTTCTAATTCCAATAAAGGTAATTCTGGTGAAACTCTAAATCCTTCACAAAGTACCTTACTGAAACGTCGAGCTGCCATCAAAGCTGTCATTCAAAGAGTGAAAGAAAAAATGGCAAGAAACATCTGTATGGATACAGAGATTAGTAATTCAACAACTACAAAACAATTTCCCAATTATTTCTCACATGCTCTCAAAATAAATGACCTAACCACTAAACCAGCAGTAAAAAAAATAGAACAAAAATCTGTTAACCCTGATTTTCTGGTAAATGGTCAAGTTTATCGTGCACCACGATTGGCCAAACCGGCCCGCTGGGTTACACCACGTCTTTACAATTTGTTAGTGAAAAAATGTGAACTTAAGTATGGAAGGTTGAAAGCTCGAAGAAAAGCTGAAGGTTTTGTACTTGGTCTTTACGAAGGGGTGAAGATAGTTTTGAGACGTAAAAGTGGTTTGGAAATGTATGTGAAAAGAATGCAAAAGGACCTCTTTCAATTGGGAATCATTGAAAGTCTTTATGATTTTTATCAATTTGTAAGAGAATACTTACCAGAACAATTTCGCTATAAAGTAGTTTATTGCACCAGAGCATTTGGCAAAACATCAGGAATACCCTATGGTCCAAACACTAATATATACGCCAAGCTCAGGTTCAACTAAAATTAAGAATTCTTTTTACAAGTTTCACTAAATAATTATCTATTTTTAGGAATAAATAAATGAAACATTTTGTTTATAAGATTGCTCACTATGAATGAAATATAAAATAAGAATACTATGTAATTGAAATTTTTTTTTTTATTATTTTATAACTTGTTTGTCATATAAAATTTGTTATTAATTAATCAAAATTGTATTAAAGTGTGAAATATGTAAGTTTTTTGCACGCATTAAACTTGTCATTTTCCTATTTTTCAATAAAATTTTTTTTTTTAATGTTTCTGTGTTGGCTTTTTATTATATTTTACCTTCCTATTTTTCATAAAAAGTTTAATATTGTAAAACTTAATTTTTTTCTTTGCCATTCAAAATAATAAGGGTATTTTAGAAATTTTGAATAAGTCAAGAAATATTGGAGAAAAATTTCAACATCAACAGATTGCATGCCTGTTCAGAATGATGAGGAAGATGCTGACAAATGGGGAAGTCTACCCTAAGTCCCTGCTTTTTATTTTACATATTTTCTGAACCCAGCTATTTTAAAGGTGTTAAGCATTGTAACAATAGGGACTTTTTATTGCTCTCTTTGTCTTGCCATTATCTTTGGACAGTGGCGGAGAAACCAGGTGCATTACATTAAATATGCATATAAATAATAAAATATATATATATTTTTAAACTTTCACCTATATTGCAACCTGCAATATATTTGGTGGGTTAGATTATTTTTAGATATTAAATGAGTTTTTCTATACGTATATCAATGATCTTTTACTCAATGTATTTTTTTCTAGTGTTTGTAAATAAAGTCCAGCCTCCTCTCCTTTTTTAAGAACGCTGCTATGACTCTTTCATGGGAGTCTACTCCTTGCTTCAATTTAAAAAGCGAACCTTAAATTGAAAGGAGTGCCAAACAAGAAAGTCTATTTTGTCCCATAGTATTTCTGGAATACGTTTTTACTCTTTCCAATGTTGAAAATGATCTCTCAACTGATGATATTATTGCCGGGATCGTTGCCACACGCTCATACAGCTTTTCAAACTCCTGTAATGTTTTGTCTAGATTATTTTCACAGATATACTTAACCATATCCACTAGAGTTTTATTTTTTATTGCTTCCCTTGAGTAAACCTCAGTCTTGGAACGCGATCTGCTTGTGTCAAAATATTTTCCATAATTTCAATCAAAGAATTTATTTGTTCATTATGAAATGATTGTATTGATTAAATTTTGATGAACTTTAACAATTAGAAAAATTTTATATTGTAAATTTTCTCAAAGCGTGTTTGTATTTTTATGGCAATGTTATAAATTACTTCACAATAAACTTGTCTTAATTTCACTTTAGGATCTTTGATTTAAATTACGTTTACGTACAATTTTTTTTCTGGTTCTAGCCCCATTGCATTGTTTTAGAATAAATATCTTCAGATACAAGCCTAAGATTTGACAAGCTGTGTTTAGTTTCTTCAACCTCAGTTTTACAGAAAGCAATATCCATTTGTTTTGTTTGAAAGATTTTGAAAAGATACTCAGTGTGGTCAAATATTTGGGTGATAATTAAAATGTTAAACAAATGCATTTTTGCTACAAGCATAGAAGAGTCGAATCAGGAAATATATACAATTTACCCTGTTTCACCGTCCCTGTGTCTTGGACTACGAGTCGGAGAGAAGAACAACACAACCGAGCGTAATTGCACCATGAGATAGACTAGCCGCTGCCTTGAAGGCTTGAACTGCGCCCACTAGAGTGAGCCGCATAACCAAAGACGGTCCAAAGAGCTTAAGCTGTGAAGAGAGGTTGTTATATTATAATCTAGAAGGTTCAGGATGTTTGGAGTATATAGTAGAAGTTACGGTTGTCACGTGCACTTTCTCCCCTTTGTGATCCATATGTTTTCCCCCACCTTGTATCCTGTTCTCCAATGTTCTCTGGGTTTTGTATATATTGTGCCGGCGGGGCTGCTTGTCGCCATTCTTGGACTTAGCTTGGATGGAGGAATAAGAAGCTAAGGCGTTAGATAGTTAAAATGTAAGATCAAATTTCTTTTTTGACTTAGTATTATTAAATGATTATTAAACTTTTGTTTTGTACTTTAAAACTTTTCAAAATTCTTTTTCGGCAATATAGTATTAATTCAGCAATGGGAAATTTATGATGCATGTAGATCTCAGATCGATATTGAACTTTGGGTTGATTAAAATATGTATACCGATACTTTATTTATTTTTATGGATATCGATTAGTTTCAAGTAGATAAAGATCTTAGATCGATAATTAACTTTGGGTCGATTAATATATGGATATCGATACTTGATTTATTTTTATGGGTATCGATTAGTTTTGAGGAGATAACTTCTGATCTGATTATGAGACGGATGAAATAATATTATGAGGGCTAATATTGGTATTTTGCTGTCTAAGTTATCTTTAACGAATATTGGTTTTGTCGTTTATAAATATAACAAAACAGATTTCACTTATAGTTAAAATATTTATTCTTGAGAATGTCTGTTAATCTTATGATTGTGCAATTTAATTAGGATTTAGTGTATAATGGGAATATGTATAGAAAATTTAGGAAAGTTGAGGGAAATTTAAGAAATCATTTTGTAATTTGTGAAGATAGATTTTATAATGGGCAATTTTTACGAGTGTCACATAACTTTACTAGTTGGTTACGTGCAGGAAGGAAAGATTTAATTATTATTGTTCTTTTCTGATATGATTATTTCGAGTTTAAATCTGCATTCAATCTTGATATTTGTTTTTAGCATCAATTGTCCTAAATCTTACAGAACTCTATTAGTTTGCCAACTCGGCTATCATTGTAAATGTTTAAGATCCCTATATTTTGTTCAAACATATCTATGTATCTATACTTATATATTTACTTATGCTATTTATAAATAAATATCAACAAAGCTACTTCAAGTTTTCTTTAATGTTTGGAATAGAAATGATACCCTCAGGTCATATGTGTGTTTTCCTTATCTCTTTTTTTGTGGGTACATAAATTACATTTTTTCTTTGAGGACGACTGTCAATATATCATTCCCCCAACTGGTGTGAGTTGCCTGTTCTGAGTTTCATATGTTGATTCTCAGGCATTCAAAACAACAACTCCAGCCGCTCACTCCTATTGCCCCTTTTTCTGCCCCCTTGTTGTTATTCATTTGGACCTCCTATTGTGGTTTAGTTTTGCTAAGGACAGTTCAAAAGTGGACGAACCCCTTAGAAACAGCAATAGTTTCCCTATCCTATTCTTGTGGGTAGTCTATTATTGTTTCAAACATTTATATCAGGCTTTCCCAATAGTTCCTCATAGTATATAAGTCTTTCACTATAGTGCCATCGATTTGATGTAACACTAGGTAGTCTTTATCTAACAATTTTATTCAAGAATGAAGTTCGCTTATTAGAATGGAAAATACTAATGTACTAAAAAACACTAATATTATATACTGACCGAGTTAAAACAAGCTTAAAGATATGATCTAGACAATGAACAAACAATGCACTTGGAAATATGTAACGAACAAGTTTCTGAGTACCGTTTATTTCTCCAGACATTACTACAGCCCAGTCATAGCATTGTGCAATAAGCCTGTCCCTGCACCCAACATGTCACACTACCTGTTTAACATGATTAGCCAAAGCAGTGGCAGATCTCTTAGCAGAAACTTCTGTGAAAAAAAAAAGTTCCATAATTTATCCATCAGAGGACACATATTGAAACATTGTCGATATATGTGAAAGTTTTGAGATGTCTGATGTTTCATCTAATAAAATACATAGAAATGTTGCGTTTTGAATTTCTTTTATGATTTCATTATTAAAACTGTTTTAATCGACTAAATGAGGTAATTTTATATTCCAGCTGATAACCCAGTGAATACAGACAGTAAACGATTCTAAATGCTGAGCTAAAACTGAATCATAATCAGAAATAAATTTGAGGAGCTCAACATAATTTCCCTTATTTTAGAATCAAATGACTCGTCATGACCACGAAATACAAGTTCTTGAGTGATAAAATTACATACTGCGTCATTGGCGCTTCAAAACTTCACAATTTATTTTACCTTAGCATTGTGTTATTCAATGCCAATTTTTTAAAAATGTTTGTCCAGTGAAAGATCTACCATTTTATTTATGGTAATAAATGCATTTATATGTGACTAAAACACCAGCTGCAACAAACTCCACAAAAAATGTGTAGGGGTCAGTAATTTGTCGATTTTTCCCCTTTCACGCAAAACCCTTCTAATTCTATTCCCACCCCCTTAAATTTCTACTATTGTCACGGCAGTGTTTTGAAAGGGGAAGAGAGGGGTATGCGTTGGTATCTTTCACTTTCTTCGGTTATAGTCATTAACCTTCGTGCATAGCTTCGGTTGTTGAAAAGTCGCAACTTTGTTGCTTGCATTTATTTCTACCTGAGTCCCACCGTTCTTCCCCTTCTCCCCCTCCTAAATCTATGACGTCACAAATAAGAACTACACTAGGTAGAGCTATGTGATGAAAGACGGAAAAATATAGAGCTTCAACCACCACATAATGAACTAGTGCTCGTCTTGCATGCATGTTACGGTCACTGGCATGTGCGGGAAAATTTATTTCAGCTACATAAATTGTGCTTGAAGAATATTTTCCAAACATTAAATAAAATAAAATAATTACTTAACTGCATGCAAAGGCAAGCAGTGCTTGCCTTGCTTGCCCTGACGCGACGCCACTGCTTCAGACGAAGAAAGGGTCCAATTCAAAGTGATGCCATATGGTTTATAGGTAGCTCCCGATACATTTTTAACGGGTAATGTTACGACAGGTACTAACGGGATACCTTAGTATCTTATGTTTTGAATATATTGATGACATCATTTTCAGAACCTTCGAAGAACATATATTACATCGAGACCTTGTAATTCAAAGACTACAAATCTACAATCTCACCTTTGGTAGCCTGTTTATAAATGCAAGTTTGTATAAACCAACCTCAACCATTTGGGACACATAATTGGCCCCTTAGGCAATTGCTTCAAACTTGAAAAAAATCGAAGCCACCCAGAACTATAAAAATCCCACAAATCGTAAATAAGTGTAACAATTCACGGGAAGTTGCAACTGGCTACGGGAATTCATCATAAATTTCTCAAAATTCGCTCACCCCCTTATCTCATCACTCACAGGGAAACAACAGATGGAAAAGAAAAAGAACTATCATTCAAAGATATCAAAATTGCTGTCAATAATATTCAGCATCTTTCTCGACCGGATCTAAAACAGCCATTCTTTATTCATAATAAAATAACCCATAGGGGTGTTTTACCAGGAAGTAGAAAAAATAGCATAGTTTCATATGGCAGTTCAAAGCTCTCAACCACAGCTCATCGGTACTATACCAATGAACAAGAATGTCTAGCAATCGTTTGGACCATCAAAATATACCACATGCACCTAGATCGACCCTTTGTATTGCGAACCGATAACCTTTGCCTCTAGTGGCTTGAATACATGAAGGACGGAAGAGTCAAACCAACCCGATATTCTCTCTTACTGCAAGAATATTATTTCACCATATAATACATTTAAGAATCAAATAACCAAAGCTATTATTTATGCTTTTTAGTGAGGAATTCTCCATCTAGATCTCATATTCTGAAAATTGAAAAATGAAACCTGGACACGGGAATCGAACCCGGGACCTTTGGCTTAGTACGTCAATGTATGGACTTTGCCTTAAAATATGAGTGAAGAATGACCCTGGGCACGGGGCAATTCCTGGATAGCTCCGTGGATAGAGCATTGGCCTACTAGCCAAAGGTCCCTGGTTCGATTCCCGTGTCCAGTTTTAATTTTTCAATTTTCAGAATATAATACATTGCTGGAAAAGATAACCCTCTCCCTGATGCACTATTTTGAAACACCTTTAGGACCCGAGTCATAAACCGAAATGCAAGCATGGGAACGTATTTCCCTTACCACCAGGGAACACACCATATAACAAGCAGATCCACGCATATATTACCTACTGGCGCTTTACACTCATTGGCAGATCAAATTTGACAGGCCCAACTCTTAAGACATAGACCCTAAGGAGGAGATCTCCGAACTTCAGATGCTGAAGAGAGATCCTCCAGATGCATTGACTATAACGAAGTGACTTTTTTTAAACACCCCATTTGGAAGATGAAACCCTCTTCTATCACGATAAAGCATAAGAATAGCGCATCGTCGTTCCAACTAGTAAAAAGGCCTAGTTCCTCAAATACTTTCATGATCATCCTCGGGCAAGTCACCTCAAAGGCCAAAACTTGGATTAACATAAAAAGAATTAACGCTTGGTGAGGAGTGAAGGGAGAAATACAACGGTATGTAAGAGGATGAGATGTTGGCGGATGGATGAATATATCCAGGAGAGTCGCACACACTCCTATACATGTTGCTTATACCCTTTGAGCATAGACAAATAATATACCAGACTCAACCTCCAGGTTAAAATGGTTGCGCTCCTTTTCGCAGCCTGAGTCCTTCAACACTAGGATCACTGCAGTTAGTCCTATCATCACCCAGCAGTGACACTAGCGAAGCCCAGTGTTGACGGACTCAAGCTGACAAGGAGTGCAGCGAGACCCCCGTAAGGTTGAGAGTCTGTTTCTTTCTTGTCTGTGCCATTGGGCTATCCTTGCATTGCATTGATAATTGCTCTCTCTGTTCTCCTTATCTCTCTCCTTGTTTATCAGGTATGCAGTGGCAGTCTCACTTGGCTTGGGGATTAGAAGGGATAGGACGGAGGAAAAGGCACAAGTCTGGAAGAGTCTGGGTTCTTTTTATTCTAGCCCAGTATTCTAGAAATGGAGGATTCCAGACTCTTAACTGTGGCCCCTATATATATACGGTTGGTGATGGCCAGAAAGCTCCATTCTGAGTCGAGGCTAGCCAAGTGGGTGGACAGAGCTCATTTATCTTTACTGTGAACTCTTTTAATATTTACATTTTTGTGTCTTTTAAATATTTGAATATACATGTGTTTTATAGATGTTGATTTGTATATTTAATTTACTTCCATTATCATGTGTTCTATTGGTTTATTAATTTATTAATTTACTTATGATCATTATATTTAATTCGAAAACTTGTTTGATTATTAATTTAATTACATCTTGATAAGTGTACTTGTATGTACTTGTGTGTACTTGTTTTATTTTTAATAATCAAAATCTTGAATATTCCGTGTGCATTTTCAATCTTGTTTAGTCAGCAACCCACTCCAGTATCCTTAAAAGAACTCGCGGCTCACATAGTGACGTATGAATGACCCGTGACCCTCACAGGTAATGCACGCCCTGCGTCACAATATTTTCAAGATGGGTAGAAGCATTTGCGTTACCTCTAACTATTACATGGTGACTGATCACATTATTGGAAATAGAGGTAGTCACATGATGGTGATATCCCGAGGCAATTCTACCCACCAGCGCACCTCACGGGATGTAAAAAACGCATGTAAACTTTTGTAGCAAAACAAAAGACTACTTCCAACTATCTTCCTCAAGCAAACCCCACCTAAAGTAGAAACCAAGAACTTGAACTAAGGATTCACTTAGTAAGTAAGACAGTAAGAATGGTCTTTTAGCTCAATAAACGCAAGCTTTAGTAAAGCAACAGAAGTATCAAGCACAATATTTAAAGCATAGCTCTAGAAGCAAGCTACAATCTCCCCTCGGGCTAAGCAGAACGCATCCATTGTCAAACGTCGCCTTCGACACTTAATCAGATTTCCACCCTGATGGACAGATTGCTATCAATTTGACGAAAAATGTGTCACACGTCTTGTATTGAATATCATACCTTAGGAACCGAAAACTTAGACATGAGGTAGATATAGATCAGATCCATTTGATTGATCCACAACCGATCTTCGAAGAACTTCTTGTACTTTCAACTGGACAGGAATTCTTTTCGTTGACACAGTAGAGAGCTAGAGTCGTTTACAACGGGAGGAGGCGTTATGTCCTACCATCCTCGTGACTCCTCTACTCCTCCACTCCAGTGAGCCTTCAAGGCTGATCACATGTGTAAATAAACTTCCCACCGCAACAACGACGAGACTCTCACCTAGTGACCCCGCTAGATCACGCTGATGCAATTTGATGGATTTCACCTTGCCCGAAGATCCGAAAAGACCCCAGCAGCAGACAAGGTGTGATAACCAACTACTCCAAAGACAAGAAGTGTGTTATTGTTGTCATCCATACATTGTGTTTTTAAACTCTCTGCCCAAACTTACACCATGGCAGAAAGAAAGAAATAAAAAGCCTAGAAAAAAATTGTCCAGAAAAGCCATCTTTCGTTATTACTTAATGTTTCTTGAAGCTAGGCCTATCAACAGAAGTGCCAGACAACGAGCAATGTGTCCTAATGTTGAGCGTGCGTTGAATGAAACCAACTGATACTGTTATGTGTTGTTAGATGATGCAACGTTCAAACAGTACAGTAGATTGACCGTCAATACATAACTAGACGATCTCCAGAAAGCAACACAATATTCGTGTCTTGTGGACGTGCGTGTGCTGCATATATCAACTTGGTTACAACATTATCCGTCGGTTGTATTTGACGTGCGCTTAGCCTTCGGAAACAATGACCATGGCCGACCACTTATGCCCCCCTAATGATATGCAATTTTTCGTACACAACTTAGTTACAACTGTGTAATCCTGGCGTTGTTGCACTTAACTTCAACTTGCAATTTTACAAATTTAATTTTCTGAACAATATTTTACTAGGTTTTTTGTTTCTTTGTACCCACAGATGCCCACAGGGGAATATAGTTTAGAAACACCCTGTATAAACCTACCTTAATATGTATAAATTAGTTATAAGCTATGAACATGTATCCAAGTTACACTAACCATTGTAACTTATCCGTACATAAGTAAAATTTCTGTAAACTTCATAATCACTCGATCCTTCAGACCATTCTGAGGCTATCTGTAAAATAAAGCAATCTATGTATTACCTGAAAGTCGTCTAATCTTAGTCATACCCCAGTATTTACCTTTCAAGCTGTTCTGACCACGACTATAAGCACCCTTCTGGCTAATCTGACCACCACTGTAAGCACCCTTCTGGCTGTTCTGGCCACTATTGTATTCGCCCTTCATGCTGTTTTGACTACTACTGTAAGCACCCTTCAAGTTGATCTGACCACCAATGTAAGCGCTTTTCTTGCTGTTCTGGCCACTATTGTATTCGCCCTTCAGGCTGTTCTGACATTCTACGGTAAGTGCCCTTCAGGCATGCTGATCCGATAATATAAGGTAAGCACCCTTCCATTTGCTCTGACCACGATCGAATAACCTCTCATCTAGAAGCAATTCTGCAGACAGCCAGCCAAACCTTCAAGCCTTGAACCAAACTTCCAGTCATGCTCAGGATTTGACGCTAAGAACCAGAGGAGAAAAACCACGTCCATCGTCACCCACTTCATTACATCGTGGCTACTCTTCAGGCACTAATTCTGTCGAACTCCCCCTCTCCCCTGGCTGATTATTTATCAGGATGTCCAGCGACCTGGAAAACAGGGAAAAGTCAGGGAATTTGCTTGGTCAGGGAAAAGTAATGGAAAGTCAGGGAATTTGATCAAATTTCTGGAATTTTCACATAGTCACTAAAATAATAGACCTACGCTACTTTCATTTACAATAAAATAACTGTCAAAAACATTTTTCTTCACTGATAATTTATTTTAGTACAGTTGTCCATCTTGAATATACTAATCTCAATTCTCAAAATCAACATGGGATTTTCATCTAATCATTCCATCCCTCTATCCTGTATCTACCCAAAGTTGAGTAATTACAGTAAAACCTTGGATTGCGAGTAACTTGGTCTGCGAGTGTTTTGTAAGACGAGCAAAAATTTTCAATAAATTTTAACTTGATAAACGAGCGATATCTTGCAATACGAGTAGTACTATGGTTACGCTTTGTCTGCCGAGCAGTGTCATTGGATAGGTTCTTTGTTAAAGTCGCACAAAAAGAAAAATATTCGAGTGATCCAACATATAGCGGTGATTCCGTTAGTGACAGTGAAAGTCGTCCTAAACAATAACCCACCTCCTCCTCTCCTCTCTCTCGTCCACCTCACACCAGCCACCATTAAATTTAATAAATAAATTTGATTACAGTACAGTTACATTAATAATAAAATATAAAAAAGGTATTATTATTTTTAGATTAAATATTTTTGAGTTGTGGAACGAATCATCTGAGTTTCCATTATTTCTTATGGGGGAAATTCGTTTTGATATAGGAGTGCTTTGTATTACGAACACGTTTACGAAACGAATTATGCTCGCAATCCAAGGTTTTACTGTAGTTCATTAGCCCGTGTAAGACGATCTTTTAATGTATCAATATGATCTAACTCAAATCTAACTTGGAACGCACAACCTCATTGTTTTAGGCTGACATCCTTTAATCCCTACATAGAGTGTTACAATTTCAAAATGTGTGTGTGTCTAAAAATATTATTACATTAAATTGAGATCTTAATACAGTAATATTTATAATATAGTGACTGGAAAGTTGGGAAAGTCACGGAATCTTAAGATATAGTTTTCCTGGACACCCTGGTTCTCATCTTCCCCAACCAACTCTACCGTCCTCCTATACATATTTAAATAATTATCTTTTATGTTAACGATGAGTAAAAAAAGTTTAATTGGGAAGCTCATAGACTGAACAGATATGAGCCTCGGTTAATTTTTCCTGGTCCAAAAGAGATGTAATGTTTGAGAGGAGGGGTGGTGCCTAAACATATAAATATTTGACATATAACTCAAATGACCAAAAATGGGAGGTAGATACTACAGAATTTTTTACATTGAACAGAAATTATAGCATCGTCAAACCCTAAAAAAAAAAGACATTTATAAGAGAAAAACAATCAGATAGAAATTAATAATAAGATGTAACAATTTACTGCATTTTTTACTGATTGGTTTAAAAAAAATAGAATTTAATATAATAAAAGATTTAATACAACAGTTAACAAAATAAAATCAATTCATCTAAATTTAAAAAAGAAAGTATAAGGTGAAATATATTCTAGCAAGGTGTGATGTAGTAATAAAAGGATTTACATTGTTGCATTCAGAAGAAGAGTATGAAATAAAAACACGTACAGTCTAGTAACAAACTCACATAAAATGTAAATTCAGGAATACGTTTACTTAATTATTGCTGGCTGTTCCACATAAACATTGATGAAGTTAAATGTTTTTACAAATTACATCTCGTCAACCTAATGTTAAACGAAGGTCACAAACATACTACCCTTCATTGTAAAATACGTAGGAAACGGTTTATTTACTCAGAAACTAAAAAAAAAAATCACATTGTACTTTCATCCAAAATCAGATTTACAAAAAAAACTAAGCAACGTTTTCATGTATTTCATCACAATCTTGAATCACAAAGACGAAGTATTGTTAGCTAAGTTGCATTTTCAAAGAAGGAAAGACAAAGCAACTAGAACATGACAAAATAGACTTAAGGTTTAAAATAAAAAGAGTCGCATCAACCGATATAAAGAATCACAAAAAAAAAGCTCGACCCTACATTTTAAGTTAGATTATATTTTGATCTACTTATTTTCCTAAGTTTGTCAGGACATAAGTCACCAGGAAACAAGCTGGCGAACAAAGTCGTGACGCAAACCGATACGCTAACCAGAAAATAAGAAACAGCCAAGCAGAAACTTATACCCTGATTTTCGTTGGTAGAACAGTTCATAAAATTCAAACATTTCTTTGCGTCCAATATTGATAGCATTTAACACTAACATTTAACACTAGTTATTTTACAAGTATTGATAATATATAGGTGTTTACGGGTTATACGCCCTAGCTTTGGGAAGCGGCATTGGATCATAAAACTAACTCAAAATGTAATTGGGAGATTTGCTTTTTTTAGTTTCCTTTTCCCGCAAACAGCAAAAAAACTAAATAAAAAGAGGTTTTTCTGCGGAGGTCCTCGGCAATGGCTTAGTATTCATTTCCCTGAAAGATGGATCGATCGTTCAGTGGACTTATGCCTTGGCCTCTGTGTTCACCTGATTTAACACCTTTAGATCTTTTTGTATGGGAAGCTCTCAAGCAGAAAGTGTATAAGGTGCCTCTTAATGACCTTCAATCATCACAAGCAAGGATAACGCAAGCATGCGAAGAAACAACAGTCGCACAATGTCGGTCATCCAATCGTTCTGTCATTGATAGATGCAATGCTTGTCTACGGGCTGGAAGCTGCCAATTTGAACAAAATAAATAAATACATATTTTATTTAATATCTACCTATTTGTTTTTATTTAGTTATTTGATGTTTGTATGAAAAGGAAGTGAACACGAGCAAATCTCCTAAATACATCTTGAGTTAGTTTTTTGATCCACTACCACTTCCTAAAGTTTAGCTGTTTAACCCGGGAATACTCTGTGCATGGATGCTATCAAGTAAATACAAGCGGACCCTACCATATTTCAAAGCAATGTTAAATTAGCAAATTAGCAAACTACTTCGAACGCGGCTTTTATAGAGTAGTTACAAGTAAACTCTATACGTTATCTGAAGAAAGTTAAATTTAATTATTTAAATATTCCTACCCGGACACATGTTTCAAGAGTAGTTACTGATCGCAATCCTTCTGCGTCGTGCCTGCGACACCATTCGTTCCTGCATGGAGGTTAGACTAGTGGAGACAGCTGATCGCTGACCTCAAGAGTTTATTATTCAGGCAGGGATTAAATTAAGTGTGTATAATGATTTTCGTACAACCCAATATACACAAACCAAATAATCTGGGAAAAGAGAGGGGAGAGGAAAGGAACATAATTCCTCCCCTCCAGCGAACAGGCCAGATGGTTCGAGAAGGATCTGGTGCCGTCAACGGCGTAGCACGCACGCGCTAGGACTTCTGGCGTAGCCGACCGCCCACAAGATGCTCCCATTCAAACTCTTCGTTGAAGTAGAACGTCCGTGGTAAGCGTGATGGTCAACCAAAAAAATATGGTGGGTCCAAGACAGTATTAGATGGTGTTGGGATTTTAATATGCACGGTGATTTTAGGTTGGATTGATTAAACCTCACTGTGGCGGGTTGAGTACTTTTAGCCCGGCACACCAAGAACACTCTTTATTTGATGACCCAGACAGCAGCAGATCTAGCAGCCCTGATCTCCCCTGCCAACATGGATTGTTCAGGCTATAACTATTCGCAAACCAACGGTCGAGACTGACTACCCAGGTTATAGCAACTGCTTGTCTTTGGGCGCTGGTGGATTAGGAGACTGCAAAATAGATTTACTGGATTCAAACATTATTGGTTTACAAGGATTTACCAGTAGTTTCCCAGAATTTGGCAAAAACAAAAAAACTAAAAGATAGAAAATATATTTTAAGGCTCTCATTGTACAGTAGCACTAACCAATAAAATATATAATTACAGGCGCTATAAGAATATCACATTATCTTCGCAAACATACTTATACTTCAAAAGAATATGTTTCAAAATCAGGCTATAGAATAGAAAAGCATTTGGGGCAAAATCAACCCTCTAATTTTTGTAATGTTATTTTAAAGGTATGGTTCATATCTCTCAAAAGGGACGGCTGCAGATAACTTACTTGATGTATGATACATGAAAGTAGATCTAGTAACTTTTCTAGCTACCAGATACTATACTTTTTGACAAAGTTTTACATCTCTTCTTATATATATATATTTTTTTTCCCATTTCCAGCTAGTTATTTGTTGTAAGAAAATCTAAAAATTGTAATAATTTGTTATCAATGTGAGATTTAAAGAAAGTTTGGCTATTAACCAAGTAGTTATGATAACGCTACCTATGTAGAATGAGTTGTTATTACTCACACAAGTAGCTAAAGAAAAAGGTTCAATGGGTGCTGACCAAGTGCTCGAACGAGAATCAAATCTGAGAATGATCCTCTTCTAACCAAGCAGTCATCAAAATCAACAAATTAATCTAAAGATTTAAGACTTTCAGATATAATCAGTACACTAAGTGTAAAAATTTGGCTTTTCGTGAACTCTCCTTTGAGCTATCCTTTGGCGAGTGATTTAATTACGTCAGTACAAGGAGCTTCCTTAGAAAAAAAAATAAGAGGTCAGCAAGCATAAATGACAGAACAACAGTATATATTTGTAGACTTTAAGTTAATCCCATGTATGAAGATTATTTGAACCATACTAAATTAATATCAAACTACCCACATAAAAAACAACTTCAATAATATACGTTTTTCTTACGAATAGCCATCGGAAAGGCACTTTTTTCTACTAGAACCATTCTAAATTATATAGTAAGACTTTGGTAGGAAAAAAGACCTTCCAGATGGTTGCTCGTGAGAAAATCAGGCTATAGCTATAGCTACCAATCGTAGGGCTTCAAAATTGCGTAGTAAAACCTTAGCTGTTTGCTATTTTGAGAAACGTGCATTGGCCCATGTTCAAGGAGAAGTCATTGCAATTCACAAATAAAAGGTATCGTTGTGCAAAGAACGTAATGACCCATCAAGTTTTAGAACAACTCCTCACTTAAGTGGCTACATGGTCTAGCGCGTCACTCTCACTGTTGATGGGAAGATCGGGGTTCAAATCCGGTCAGGTGTACTAAATGTAGTTCTTCCTAAATTAGTTTCCACTCTCCCTCCATGAAAATGTGAGTACACTTCCTCTAAAATTCAACCTTCCTTATCCCTAGTATATTAGAGTAATTAGTACAAAGGCGTATAACCCGAACGGATAGTTAGACGTCGTGCTAAAGAAAACATGACAGCCTATTGAAAATAGAGCTGGAGAAGAGATGAAGAAACTCAGACGCTTGTCTTAAAAACATTCTCACATTCAACTCTTTGTTCCGGTAATACTTCCCTTCATGTGACGTTATTTCACACCCCTGATTGACCCTGTTGACTTGCGACCTAACTTAAAAATTATATTAAAATACACAATATTTCTCAATGGTTGTCACAGGATCTAAGACGTCACTCTTACAATACATTGAATTGCTGGTGATGAAGACGTCGTAGTTCTAATTCCGATAGGCTGTACAGGAATGTTTTTTACTAAGGGGTTTCCCATTTCTTTCCTTTGTGTAAATGCAGGTACATCTCTAAAAATGTATACCCACCTCATAATTATCTCACTAGTGTAAGTATATGAAAACTCTATATGGGCTGTAAGAAGCTGTAAACTATACATGTGGGACCCACTTCAGGGTTTAACTCGTGAAACGTGAAAATAATGTAAAGGCGAACAGTAAACAATTGGGCGAGGCTCAAAGACATAATAGTACGCTTTAGGTGGTTCCTTTGGGTAAAGAGGGGGGCGTATAAAATAAACACGAGAGTTGGGCTAAATACTTTGATAGTTTCGGCTATCTAAGACCTCCGTATGATCCGTACCCCTCATCTACAATCATGCTTGATACCAAGAGTATGTTGCTGTATTCTGCGGTCTTCTGATGTCCAGCATCAATACTCATTCTGATGGTCAAACCAGGTAAACATGTCTGTGTTGTTAATCATGACCGGTCAGAACTCAAGTCTGACATATAACTACTCCCCCCACATCATATTTGGAGAAGAGAACCATGAAGACTGGACTGATTGTTACAATATTTAATCCCATACTTAACATTATTGAACTTAATCATAAACTCTATTGTGAAATAAAAGAGTATAACTTCCCTCCAGGCACCTACAAGCTGGAGGCATTAGACTGATAACTACACATATAACTGGATGCCGTTGTTAGATTAATCATTAGTGATCATACCACTCAAGGAATCTGTTCAGAGGATATCGACTTCATCCAAACCAATATTTTTGCCTCTCTTCTTGGTTTTGATGTAGTCATGTTGATTGACGGAAAGATGAACATCTTGACTAATAGCATGAACATTCTATTATGTTAACGTTATCCGAGTAGAATACATTCTTGCTGTGAAGCTTACGTCAACGGAGAGTCTAGTCATGCACTGCATGAATTCAGCATGACAGTCCCTCCGGGCTATTAGATAGTGGAAACACAGAATAATATCATTATTTTACTTTCCAGTCACGAAGCGAGTAGTGGAGTATATCTCTATACGGTTAGTAGACGAACGAAGTGATTCTGTCAACTTTAAGAATGAGTTTAAGTCTACATCTGAAACGTGTCAGTGATGGGGTTCGTACTAGATAACACAGGATAACGTCCACCACCTCACTGCATTGAGAGAAGATATGTGAAAGAGTTAACACCGAGTAATAAACTGTTTTTTTACGAAGATTAGTATACTCTTAACGAAAATAATGTAATAATGGATGGTGCTATCGATATACTTAACTTGGAGACCCGTCGCACTCAGCTGGCTTTAAACAATTCCAGTATATTTACTATTCTCTTATATCCACGGACCATTAACTAACGGAAATTACTTAGGATATCTATACAGCAAGAAGACATATACATGATATACTACCATGTCCTACATATCAGGAGATGTCGGAAGTATTTTGAAAATTGTTAATAACGGGACACTCCACCTCTTTTCAAAATTAGCTTATGTTTTCCATGGGGTGGAGCTTTATCTAGCCAGAGATGTAAGTGCTCGTAATTTGAACCCAGCTCAAGAACTACGATACGGAATGAAAATAAGCCATTCCTTGTACACCCCGTGTGGAGAACTAATGGAGAGTACACTTGAATGCCTAAACTGGCATCTTTGATGTACGGTACGCATTCCTTTACGACTCATGCTAGGATTCGTTGGAGAATATTTTCGCATAGGGGAAGTCAGGCAATTATGAGCACCCTAAGAAAATCTATTATTCCATAAGAAACAGTAAGGCTATCCAAAAGTAATATTATTTTATTCAATTACTCATTCAATTAGATCTACAAAATACAATAAATATGAATGATATTTTAACAACTTTGGTCTAGAAAAATAATATTTTAATAATATTTAGCACCAGCGTCTTACTACCCGTTCGGGTTATACGCTTAAGTACTAATTACGCTACTGGATTAGGAATGGGAGGGATGAATTTAGAGGAAGTGAACCCGCATTTGCGTGGAGGGAGAGTGGAAAACCATTTAGGAAAAACCACCCCCAGCTCACCCGACGAGATTCGAACCTCGATCTCCCCGTCCTCGGCGGTCGAGCTCAAACACGACTCACGCGTTAGCCAAACTACCCACCGAGGCGGGTGTCTAGAAAAAATAATAATTAAGAATCTGCACGTGCTCATATTAAAAGCATGGGAGGAAAATATGAGCACACCCGAGGGGTTTCAGCCATTTTGTTCGTTGAGGTGAGATGTTAACTTTAATTTTTTTTCAAGGGATGCAATGAGTAGGTTTCATGTTACATTTGAGCTTAAATAACGACCAAACAAAATGTAATAAATATAGTCCCTGTTTCTTAATACAAACTATGGAAACATTTTAGAAACTTAATTTTAAACGTACCTTTTCATAAACTGATAAATACAGGACGGTGTGATTCTTTAACTATCGCCATGTGCTTCCGTCTTATATGTTGCTATGTTGCTATGTTGCAATTGAACGCTCTTCAGTAAAGTGGCAGCACATACTTGCCAAGGGGAAGTTTCAGAAGGGTATGCTAATATATCACACCTGCTCATATTAGCCTGACCTCCCCTACTAATCAATGCAAACAACTCGTTCAATCGACGACTAACAATAATACTATACAGAGACCATTCCCTCATGCTGTAGAATCCCCTTTCTAGAATTGAGCTAAGATTAAATATCTAGGCTCGTACCTCATACCAATAATTAATATATAACTCGTCTTACTCATTTTAATCAAGAGTGGTTGTATACTTGATCTACCCTTCTTCTCATGGGAATAGTTCGAGTACCCAAACATACACAGCATGACTGGATGGACCTGTCTGAAAGGCCTCGTTATGTAATTTTCACCACAGATTGGGCGTAACAAAACGACAGCTACAGAGAAAGCGTTTTTTTTTCATTGTAGTTTACGGTCTGTTATTAGAATAAGTGCACCGTATTTCTAAATTGTAAACAAATCACTTGATAAAACTAAATCCAGGTAATGGTGTATTGGGTGTATTTAACGTAAAACTTCCGGAAAACCCTGATTATATAAACAGATGACTTACTAACTAGCTTATTACTAAGAAAATACAACATTCAGTCCCCCATCCTACAATTTACCAAAAACCAATATTTAACAATGCCGGGAAAGTGACCCGGTTCCTAACACAGTTATCACACGTGCTAACCGACCGTGGTAAGTTGTTGAACTAATGCCAGTGAGCTAGGCAAGGACTAGAACCCCGACCTGATTACTAATGGTGAGAAAGTGTAGCTACTAATGTGTGTATAGCACCTTAAGACCGATCGAACACCACTGTGGTAGCTGATTTCTTTCACCCGAAAGATTATTATTATTATTATACTATGGGCCTAAACTGTCCGGATGGGCTGCTGCCGAGGATAAAGGCGTGACTGGAAATATGACTGTGTGAGCTCGTAATTGACGTTCGTCTGGTGTTTTTATTGTTTTATTGTACTACCTTGATCTATTACAAAATGTGATGTTGATAAGAAATATTAAATTATATGAAAGAACTTAATGGAATTACTTAGGAGCTCGTGATAGACCTAAGTATAGCAAGGAATGCTTAACCAATGTCCTGACTGACCTCTAGGTGGCCCTACATGGGTATAAACCCCGGTACCTTGGCAGACGGAAGCCCCTCACCACTCTTACTCGGCGATCCGGCGTCCTAGCCCGCGTAGGTTCCAAAATGCCCAGCTTACCCTCCTAGGCTCGATGGGGAGTTGTCAGACTAAGGAGGTGACATTTTGGTGTCCGAACTAGCATTTAGGTCTTTTTTTTAATCGTTACATCAAAAATAGTACTACTATTGCGAGAACAAATTTGAAAGTGAAAAGACTTTGGAAAACACTGCGTCACGCAACGAGCGGTACGCGTGGCTGAACGAAGACGCTGTACCAGGACTCAGAGGAAAGGAGGTCCCAACCATCAGTGATGCATCACCGGTTGCAGAGGGGAGCAGTGGAGAACAAAGGTTTGAGTTCTTAGACACATTTGCCATGTATTTAATTGAAGTTCTGGGGCTGAAGGTTGACCTACAACGTTACTAACCAACTAGCAGGAGAACTATGTCACGTCCTGTCAGGTAACGAAAAATGGTTTCCCAGTGGTTCACACCTGCCGACAGATAATGTAACAGAGTTTCTTAATGTTGTTTTTAAAGCTCTGATGATAATAAAGAGGATTAATTACTATTCTACGTACATTAATTCAAGGCTATCATTGTAGAACGATTCAATCGGACTCTGGAGAAGATTATGTGAACAAGATTCACCGTCAAAGGAACGTATCGATGTATTGAATATTATTGATCCTTTATTGATGAATATAATTGGATGGGCATAGGAATTTATCGTAATGGATTCATACAGTTGGGTGTGTGGGCTGTGGAGGTGACTGAGTGAGGGGGGGAGGGGATTGTCATGCAGAACCTTGCTAGCCTGCTCGCTCTCTAGCTTAGACCCTCCTTGTTTTTATTTCAAAAGCCATCTGAAAGCGAATATCAGACAACACCACCCAACATGGTTTAAATACTCCCCAACTTAGTGAAAAAGTTGCCAGTGAGTCTGAGAAATGCTTTAAGTTTTTGAATGGACAGTGCATTTCTATAAAAGTTTTGCATTACAGGCTTGTATTCAGGAGCAAGTTGGGTATATTTAAACACTTACTATAAAATTAATGCAGTGATTCACGTTGTCTGTCTCTACATTCCCCGTTTCTTATAAAAATGCAGTGATTCACGTTGTCTGTTTCTACATTCCCGTTTCCTTATAAAAATGCAGTGATTCAATTTGTCTGTCTCTACATTCCCCGTTCCTTATAAAAATGCAGTGATTCACGTTGTCTGTTCTACATTCCCCTTTCCTTATAAAATGCAGTGATTCAAGTTGTCTGTCTCTACATTCCCCGTTTCTTATAAAAATGCAGTGATTCAAGTTGTCTGTTTCTACATTCCCCTTTCCTTATAAAATGCAGTGATTCAAGTTGTCTGTCTCTACATTCCCCGTTTCTTATAAAATGCAGTGATTCACGTTGTCTATCTCCCCGTTCCTTATAAAAATGTAGTTATTCAAGTTGTCTGTTTCTACATTCCCCTTTCCTTATAAAATGCAGTGATTCAAGTTGTCTGCCTCTACATTCCCCGTTTCTTATAAAATGCAGTGATTCACGTTGTCTATCTCCCCGTTCCTTATAAAAATGTAGTTATTCAAGTTGTCTGTTTCTACATTCCCCTTTCCTTATAAAATGCAGTGATTCAAGTTGTCTGTCTCTACATTCCCCGTTTCTTATAAAATGCAGTGATTCACGTTGTCTATCTCCCCGTTCCTTATACAAATGTAGTTATTCAAGTTGTCTGTTTCTACATTCCCCTTTCCTTATAAAATGCAGTGATTCAAGTTGTCTGTCTCTACATTCCCCGTTTCTTATAAAATGCAGTGATTCACGTTGTCTATCTCCCCGTTCCTTATAAAAATGTAGTTATTCAAGTTGTCTGTTTCTACATTCCCCTTTCCTTATAAAATGCAGTGATTCAAGTTGTCTGTCTCTACACTCCCCGTTCCTTATAAAAATGCAGTGATTCAAGTTGTCTGCCTCTACATTCCCCGTTCCTTATAAAATGCAGTGATTCAAGTTGTCTGTCTCTACATTCCCCGTTCCTTATAAAAATGCAGTGATTCAAGTTGTCTGTCTCTACATTCCCCGTTCCTTATAAAAATGCAGTGATTCAAGTTGTCTGCCTCTACATTCCCCGTTCCTTATAAAATGCAGTGATTCAAGTTGTCTGTTTCTACATTCCCCTTTCCTTATAAAATGCAGTGATTCAAGTTGTCTGCCTCTACATTCCCCGTTCCTTATAAAATGCAGTGATTCAAGTTGTCTGTTTCTACATTCCCCTTTCCTTATAAAATGCAGTGATTCAAGTTGTCTGTCTCTACATTCCCCGTTTCTTATAAAATGCAGTGATTCACGTTGTCTATCTCCCCGTTCCTTATAAAAATGTAGTTATTCAAGTTGTCTGTTTCTACATTCCCCTTTCCTTATAAAATGCAGTGATTCAAGTTGTCTGTCTCTACATTCCCCGTTCCTTATAAAAATGCAGTGATTCAAGTTGTCTGCCTCTACATTCCCCGTTCCTTATAAAATGCAGTGATTCAAGTTGTCTGTCTCTACATTCCCCGTTTCTTATAAAATGCAGTGATTCACGTTGTCTATCTCCCCGTTCCTTATAAAAATGTAGTTATTCAAGTTGTCTGTTTCTACATTCCCCTTTCCTTATAAAATGCAGTGATTCAAGTTGTCTGTCTCTACATTCCCCGTTCCTTATAAAAATGCAGTGATTCAAGTTGTCTGCCTCTACATTCCCCGTTCCTTATAAAATGCAGTGATTCAAGTTGTCTGTCTCTACATTCCCCGTTTCTTATAAAAATGCAGTGATTCAAGTTGTCTGTTTCTACATTCCCCTTTCCTTATAAAATGCAGTGATTCAAGTTGTCTGCCTCTACATTCCCCGTTCCTTATAAAATGCAGTGATTCAAGTTGTCTGTTTCTACATTCCCCGTTCCTTATAAAATGCAGTGATTCAAGTTGTCTGTCTCTGCGTGTCCTCTTTATTTTGGCGTTTTGTTCGTGAATGAGTTTGACTCCCTTGTTAAGGTAATTGCCACACTTACTGACAGAGTCGTAATGGCACAGAGACCATGTACTCCCCACGCCACATACACCCCAGTCACCACATCTTCAACATTTACTGGCCTGACTGCAAGAAACTGATCAGCCATCGCTCTGGCCAATGAAGTTCTCAGGATCATTGCTCACAAACATTACTAACACGTGTAGGTTTTTGAATATATTTAGTGTAAATTCGTAAATCAAGCCAATAATCACATTATATATTTTACTAGACAAGTTTGAGCTTGGCGTGGATGAGGTGTGGTCTTGGAACATCTCTGAACATGTTTCGAAGCTGTTAACCCTAGTTCTGATCACTCTTAAGTCAACAACTACTCGAGTTACTTGCCCTCTAGCTTGGGTTACAGTTTGCGCCTGCGTGATGACCACCTGCTGAGCAAGTATTCCATGGTATTTCGGCCACAGGAGCTAACATTGATCAGGTATGTGTTTAATGTAGGTCTATATACACTCTGTTTTTACAAAATGGTAGCAAGGTTTGAACTATGCCTAAGATTGTAAGATTATGCCATAGTGTTATTCGTCAAGGTAAGAGTGTTACTGTCCAATTTTCATAGGAAGGGCGCTTTGGAAATTACAACCAGATTTTGCTGTTGTAAATATTAATACTAATTTCGTGTATTATTAGTGTTACTTAAATAGGTATTTATGTGTTACTGTAAAAGTCCTAAGACCGTTAAATTTTAGAATTTACTGGTTTATCCTATAATTTACCAATATATGATTGTAAAAGTCCTAAATGTCTTTAACAATGTTTACATTTTGAGTTTCAACCATCTCTAGAGTCAGGTGGGTCAGTTCTAGCTTTGAACAGCACTCAAAAATAAACCAATAACCTATCCTAACCTAACATAGCCTAACCTAACCTAACTTAACCTAACAAAGCTTAAGCCAACCTGACCTAAAGGTTGGATTAGGCTTGCTTAGGTTAGGTTAGGTTAGGTTATTGGTTTACTTTTGAGTGCTGGTCAAAGCTATAACTGACCCACCTGACTCTAGAGAAACTCAAAACTTAAAACTCAAAATGTAAACATTGTTTAATATATTTTGGACTTTTAAGAACAGATATTGGTATATATTAGGATACACCGGTAAATACCAAGATTTAACGGTCTTCGGACTTTTACAGTAACATATATATTGTATAACAAAAGTGGCATCTGCAGATCACATGGATCACATGTTAGAGTAGATATATATTTTTAAAGTTGTCCTACGAATGTTGGAAATTACACTCTGTTTACCCTGATAGGCCCTTGACGGACTACACTATGGTACCGTCCATAGTAGAATGATGCTAGGTAGGCTTGCTACCTTTCGGGGCAAACGAAGTGTAAGCCTACGTAATATATATGGACCACCTTTGGTGCAGGTGGTGCTACCGCACCAAGGTCCAGATCTTCAGGAGCCCATTAAGGTGGGGTGGAAGGGGAAGCGAAAAAAGGCCAGTGTTTATGCAGTTTTTATAGCAAAACTTTTTTTTTGTTAAATAAAATAAAATATTGCTCTAGTAGAAACGTTTAGTTTAATTTTCTTCACATGTTGATATCAACAGTTCCTGAATATCTCTCATGAGCATGGCGGCATTATCTAACAAACTTTTTAAATAAAGATAAAAAGTTGTCATTAAACTCCAGAACACCCTGACAGATATTCAAGAAATGTTTGTATCAACATGTGAAGAAAATTAAACTCTATGTTTACTAGAGCGGTATTTTATTAATTTTGGCCAAAATAATGTTTTGCTATAAAAACTGCAAAAACACTGGCCTTTTTCCGCGTCCCCTTCATCCCCTTAAGGAAGCGAGAATAATAGTGTATTTAACCCTTATTTGCGATGAAGACTTTAATTTTTTTACTCTATTGACCTAAAACAAAGTTAACATTTAAGTTCAAAAGCGTTTAGATATAAGTTTTAAAAGTTTTAAAATGTATTCATTTCGTAGTTTTCTCAAATGTTTTGCAGTCAGAGATGCCATCTCAAATTTATTACTATCAAAAAATGTTGATTTATCGAAAAGTAATTCAATTGCTAAACAATAGTTTGGAAAGTCCACAGATATCAATAAAACATTTAGTTTCTTTAACGAAAGGGCAAAAAACAACAACAAATAACCTATGACGAATAGAACCAAAACTTCAAGGTGTATGGTAGGTAAGAGTAAACTAAAACGAAAGTCACTGGATTATAAATGCAGAGCAAGGTTTTGAAAATGAATCACTCAAAGCTACCTTTGAGAAAGCTGTAATGAACTCCAGAGACGAATTGAAAGTGTATAGCCTATGAAATCGCTGATGGCTTTACCAGACTGCGTCCTACAAGTCTACAAACAGAAACTGATGAAGAACTAAACGAAGCTGCAGAACATCTACAACCCCTCTTCACGCCTTCCTTCAGTGCTTAAATATCCAGGGATGGTTAGAAGTCACTGAATTGTTAATTATTATAAATTATTCTCTTAGTTTATGCTTTGACGAATATTTATACTTAACTCTTTTATTATTTTTATCTTGAGCTCTGGCAACATCGGAACGGTCACTCTAAAAATTATTAAAGAACTATTTGAGTAACACAGAAATAGAAGAAAGGTTTTTGGTACTAGGTATTTTCTCAATTAAAAACCAGCGAGTGCGTGAGTTAAATATAATGATATCGTAAAAAGCTTTGCACAAATGAAATCCAGAAAAGTTAAAATCAAGTGTATTTAATTTCTAATAATATTATTGATCGCATCAACAGTTTATTTTAATGTTTGTCTTTGAACTACGAGTGCTATATTAAGTGCCGGATGTAGGGAGGGCTTGGGTACATTGCCCCCCTCTCCCTCCCTGATCTCTTGCAGGGGTGGGGGAAGGGGTGAAAGGCAGTGGAGTTAACTTTTAGGAAACATTATGCAGTTATTTACTTACGAATCTAGCGACCAGTAACATTGAAAAGGCTTGATTAAACTTATCCTTTATTTACATGGTTAATATATCTTAATATACACACAGTAGTCCAACGAATCCGTAATATATTGTTTTGTTGTTTTTTTGTTGTTTTTATAGGAGAAAGGAAATAATATTGTAGCCTATTTATAAGCAAACCTTTAATACAAACAAGTTACGATGTTTTTATATATAAATCAATCACTCTATATAAGAACATCAATTTTTAAAAAAGCAAAGAAGATAAAATGAACTAGTGATGAATTTGAATCTTGTTGGTTATTAAATGCCACTTTTCTAAGTTGAGACAAAGGAATCTTCTTTAATTGTTTTTCTTTCAACTTTAGCAATACTTTTACTATACTTCTTCCTTAGCACATTTTATTACCAATCATACATAAGAACCTATTACTTGTCGGACGATACAGCTTCAGAAACAGTATTTTTGATCATTTATGGAACATAACATAATCATATTCAAAGTCTTGTTGATCCTAAATAAAAGTTAAAGTAAAGTAGAGCATTGTAAAAGCAAAATATAATGTGTCAATCCCAGCCTTGTGAAAGATCTATTTAGTGGGAAATTTACACCAATAAGTTTCAACATCCTCAGAACACTCAACCGGGATTCGAACCCGACTTCTCGTCATCAGTAGTAATTATATTGCGAGAGGTATTGACCCTTGGATAAGCGTTATATAGTCTATTATTCGTGTATATTATTCCCTTTATATTATTGTAGACCTCGGTAGTCTTGGGGTAAAGTGCGATGTTCGTGGGTTCAAACCCAACCGGAATCGGCGGATTTTTCTTGATCGATAAAAATACATGGAACAACTTCCTTCCTATGTCGATGTTAGCATGTAGAAGAATCTGGGAAGGTATATGAAAATACCTTTCCAGAAAAATCGGTAAGCCCTTTCGCTCTCGCTCGTAGAAATTCTCGTGTGCTAATAAAACAGTTGGTTTAGAAAGTGCACGTTAAATACCTCAAATAAATGCAATCCATAAGATATATCATTATATTTAAGGGCAGGCTGCACAAACAATAACACTAGCTTACCAAAAATAAATGGTACGGTGCAACGCATAGGCTTTCTCTCTCTTTAATCTTAAAATAGAAACATTTACTAAAATTTAATGAAATTTGTGAAACAAAATATTATAGATTGTTGCTAAAACAATCCTTCAAAGAGTATAAATGAAATAATACACACTGTTACAAAAACATTCAGAAAAGAGGAGCATCTCTGTCCACCAAAGAGCATAAATATCAATTTAATTTTCAAAGACTTGGATGAAAAATATAAATATTGGCTTAAAATTTAGAAACTATTGATGCTTTAAAAATATATATAGACAAAAGAGTTTTATATTTAATATTATTATATCTCAAAGCTGATAAAATATTTCCTATCTTCAATAGGCCTATTTGCGGATATCAAAATTGGAGATTTCTGCAGGTGTAAAGTGCCCTTAAAGTCATTTCCACGGAAAAGTATTGTTTGTAACATTAAACAGTGTCTAGATACAACATTTAATTTAAATCGATATAGAGGATTTTGATAAAAAGATTTTATTTCTTTTTGCCCGTCAGTAAAATACCCTTAATTTTGGGGCTTCTCTAGTCCGATGCACAGAGAGACGGACAGACAGACAAACGAAATCGTGAAAACAACTTTTTCGATTTCAAGAGGTCATGAAACGTCGACATTTATCAAAATCTAAAGTTCGATTTTTTGACGATCACAATACTTTCTCTTAGAGGTATCGAGAGAAAGTGAAAATAGGTTCATAGCCCCGGAGATGTATGGCTGGTTACAGAGGAAACTGGTGTAATCATTCCGAAAATGCCACTAATATTTCTAGGTCACTTCTACTACATCAAAATATGTAGTTTAAAAAATATATTTACTAACCGTTTATATCATTTAATCATGAACCTATATATCTATATTATCATACAAGGTGATAATATACATATCTACTTACTTATTCTGTTGCATAAGGAACTCGAAAGTTCATTGCTGCACTTACAAAAGTACGCCAGCTATCCCTATTGAGCTAGTCCTATCCAGTCCACCTCATTACACCCTATCTCTATCTTGAGATAGTTCTCTACAGTCCATCTCAGAACACCATATCTCTATCTTGAGCTAGTTCTCTACAGTCCACCTCATTACACCCTATCTCTATCTTGAGATAGTTCTATACAGTCCACCTCAGTACACCATATCTCTATCTTGAGCTAGTCCTATCCAGTCCACCTCAGTACACCATATCCCTATCTTGAGATAGTTCTCTACAGTCCACCTCAGTACACCATATCTCTATCTTGAGTTAGTTCTATCCAGTCCACCTCAGTACACCATATCTCTATCTTGAGCTAGTTCTCTACAGTCCACCTCATTACACCCTATCTCTATCTTGAGATAGTTCTCTACAGTCCACCTCAGTACACCATATCTCTATCTTGAGCTAGTCCTATCCAGTCCACCTCATTACACCCTATCTCTATCTTGAGCTAGTTCTATCCAGTCCACCTCATTACACCATATCCCTATCTTGAGATAGTTCTCTACAGTCCACCTCATTACACCATATCTCTATCTTGAGCTAGTTCTCTACAGTCCACCTCAGTACACAATATCCCTATCTAGAGCTAGTTCTATCCAGTCCACCTCATTACACCCTATCTCTATCTTGAGATAGTTCTCTACAGTCCACCTCAGTACACCATATTTCTATCTTGAGCTGGTTCTATCCAGTCCACCTAATTACACCCTATCTCTATCTTGAGATAGTTCTCTACAGTCCACCTCAGTACACAATATCCCTATCTAGAGCTAGTTCTATCCAGTCCACCTCATTACACCCTATCTCTATCTTGAGATAGTTCTCTACAGTCCACCTCATTACACCCTATCTCTATCTTGAGATAGTTCTCTACAGTCCACCTCATTACACCCTATCTCTATCTTGAGATAGTTCTCTACAGTCCACCTCAGTACACCATATCTCTATCTTGAGCTAGTCCTATCCAGTCCACCTCAGTACACCATATCCCTATCTTGAGATAGTTCTCTACAGTCCACCTCATTACACCCTATCTCTATCTTGAGATAGTTCTCTACAGTCCACCTCAGTACACCATATCCCTATCTTGAGCTAGTTCTATCCAGTCCACCTCATTACTCCATATCACTATCTAGAGCTAGTTCTATCCAGTACACCTCATTACACCCTATCTCTATCTTAAGATAGATCTCTACAGTCCACCTCAGTACACCATATCCCTATCTAGAGCTAGTCCTATCCAGTCCACCTCAGTACACCATATCCCTATCTTGAGATAGTTCTCTACAGTCCACCTCAGTACACCATATCTCTATCTTGAGTTAGTTCTATCCAGTCCACCTCATTACACCCTATCTCTAACTTGAGATAGTTCTCTACAGTCCACCTCAGTACACCATATCTCTATCTTGAGTTAGTTCTATCCAGTCCACCTCATTACACCCTATTCCTATCTTGAGATAGTTCTATTCAGTCCACCTCATTACATCCTATCTCTATCTTGAGATAGTTCTCTACAGTCCACCTCAGTACACCATATCTCTATCTTGAGTTAGTTCTATCCAGTCCACCTCATTACACCCTATCTCTATCTTGAGATAGTTATCTACAGTCCACCTCCGTACACCATATCTCTATCTTGAGTTAGTTCTATCCAGTCCACCTCATTACACCCTATTTCTATCTTGAGCTAGTTCTATTCAGTCCACCTCATTACATCCTATCTCTATCTTGAGATAGTTCTCTACAGTCCACCTCAGTACACCATATCTCTATCTTGAGTTAGTTCTATCCAGTCCACCTCATTACACCCTATTTCTATCTTGAGCTAGTTCTATTCAGTCCACCTCATTACACCCTATCTCTATCTTGAGTTAGTTCTATCCAGTCCACCTCAGTACACCATATCTCTTCAAGGTCCATTCTAATGGTATCCTCCCATCTGCGAGTAGGTTTTCCCAGTGGTTTCTTACCCATACACGGAAAATGTGCTTACAGCTTTTCTTATTTAAAAAAATTATATTGTCCTCTTTCTAGGCTTGTTGAAATCAAAGGGTAAACCTAGTATCCAGTACCAATAACGTCATATTTTTAAGACATCATCTTATATAATAAAACAATTGAAAGTTCTTCGTTCTATGATAGCAATACAATTCAAAGTAACAACTTGCAATCTTGAATGCCCCCCAAAAAAGCCTATATTTGATAACAAGTTTAATTATTTACCAAAATAGGTAAACTACTTCACTGTTTATAAATAACACAACTTATTTTATTTATTTGAGGTATTTAACGTGCACTTTATGAACCGACTGATTGTATCAGCACACGAGAATTTATATGAGCAAGTGTGAAAGGGCCTACAAATTTTGCCGAAAAAGATATTTCTACAAACCTTCCTGGGTTCTTTTACGCGCCACAATCCACGTGGTATCAGTGATACCTTTATTTCCCTCCCAAGGAAGTTGTGCTACGGATTTTTATCGCCCCAGAAAAGTCCGTTGACCCAGCTGGGTTTGAACCCACTAACCTCGAGTTCTGAGGTGAGCACTTTACTCCAAGACCACCAAGGTCGACGACACAATGTAACTTGATGTTTTTATTGTTTCCTGAAGACCAATTGGAACGTGTAGTTTCATCTAGAAAATAGTGATCACAGCGGTTACAATGCAATTTTTATAGTAAGAGGAGCCTTTTAGAAAATACCACTCTTTTGTTCAGATAAACATTGATAAAAATATTTGAAGATTACACGGGAAAAAGAAGGAAAGTCCAATTCTAACTCAAACTGAGCTAGTGCTGCCATCTCTTGGACAGTGATGAAACCTTTATAATACACTTTCTATTTTTTATAATATAAGGAACGTACTTTGGTAGAACAGCAATTAAATTGATTGGTACACTTCTTTAGTCAATTAAACAATATAATTATGAATATAACAAAGAATTAATTTATTCAAAGATAAATTGTTAAATCAAGAAATTAGATGAATTAATACAAACATAATAACATTCCTAAGAAATCACCTCAGAGATTGTTAAAGAGAAAAAATTGATTTCCATAAACAGGTAAAACTGTAAATCTGTGCTGGATACTACTAAGCAGTAGCAGAATATTGTAAAGAATTAAATGATAAGCTATAAAAAGTGTAAATTGTCAAATGACTAGATTGGAGCAGTTAATGCAACAACTAAAGATTCAACAACAACCCATCACTTGAATGATTAATTATACCAAAAACATCCCAAACAATGTTGACAAGGAATACTTAAACAATTACAATAAAATTACAATAAAAAAGGTGATTGATAGAAAGTTAACTAATGGCTAGATACTTTGTGAAACTACCAAATTAAAAACTGCTGACAATATAAATACAACATGAAAGACAATTAAAATTAAAATTGAGATACAACCAACAACATAATTCCACAAAATTATAATAAGTGTTTGAAATAATATTAAGAACTTGATATCCAAGTCAATTGGTTTAAAAAATGCATGTGTTAACAATCAAAAATATTTGATCAAAGAATTCTTGTAATAACAGATGTGTCATCCAGGTTATTCTTAGTCAGTTATGATATGTTGAATATATATATATATATGTTGTTTATATATAAGTTATTGGTTGCTATAAAATAAGTGTAATACACGAAAAATGTTAGTTGGAAAAATTGAATTAAAGTGGCGTTCCTTATCTGATGTTTTGATTCCTCTCCTTATAAATTTGTTGCAACTCTTGGCTGGGTGATGACATGTTTCGGCTAATTACGCCATCATCAGGTCTGAGGCAACCCAATGCGAAAATATTAAGTATGAAATTATAATAAAGTTTCATACAAAATATTCAAAGACTCAACTAAGATTGAAAGACGTAGATACATTAAAAAAAAACTGACAGAACTAATCAAAAAGTAGAGATAAAATGGGGGAGTGAGAAATTTACTATATTATTATTTATTATAAAACACAACCAAACAACACAGCAAAAAAAATAAAATAAAAGCTTGATAATTTGGTTGTGTTTTATAATAAATAATAATATAGTAAATTTCTCGTTCCTCCATTTTATCTCTACTTTTTGATTAGTTCTAATATCAGTTTTTTTTGTTAATGACTCTACGTCTCTCAATCTTAGTTAGCCAATAAACCTTTGAGGAAAACCTAAATAACTCTAAAACTAAGCGTTTCTAGACCCATGTTTGTATGGACTTTTCTTCATGTTTGGTAGATGGGAATACCGAATACGTCCCTAGAATATTTGACACCGATTAAAATACATCCTGTACATCAAAAGGATTAGGCCCAGATCACATTATACCTGACGTATGAATATGTGAAAGTAGATCTAGCAACTTTTCTGTGTTTCTATGCAAGTTGGGACTGAAGCCACCCAATGGAAATACCCCTATAATTGTAACTGGTTTGTTCCAGCAATGTTCAACACCACATTCCTCCCCTCTCAGCACCGCGCCTACTTCGGCTGGCTGGACTACTCGGTGTTCGGGGTGATGTTGGCACTATCGGCGCTCATAGGGATGTACTTTGCCTTCTTTGCCAAGAAGAAACAGAACACCACCTCGGAATACTTGATGGGGGGCAAGACGATGGGTGTTTTTCCCATATCCATGTCGCTCATTGCCAGGTCAGACTCAGACCTACTATCTTAGCTCAGCTCACCACCACTCAGACTGTCATCGAGCCGACAAAAAGGCTCCACAAATACATATTTTGTTTGTCACTACATTTTACTATCTTTTCGGGCCAAGGGTTGACTTTAAAATGAAATGTACCCAAAAAGTAAGAGTGGAAAAAACATTTAAAAAACACCATCATATACCCAACCAAGATTTTAACTCCAAACTTCCCGTCATCGGCAATTTAGTTTATTATGAGCTTGATTCTTTTTTGACCATTTATAGTGAGTATAAAGAATCATATGAAAAAAAAGTTAGATTTTTCTCTCAAAATCAAAATGCATCTTTTATTATTGTATTGGCTTTGATACTGTTAGTCAACATTAATAGTTGAGGAACAAATGACTTGTCGATTGAGAATATTAAAGTAGTTAGGGTAGCTACAAGGTTCTACCTTATTGTGCTTTATTTATACCCATGGGTAGACTATGAAAGACGTGGTTAAATGCTGTACTCGAATATGTGAAAAAGAGAAGCATTAAGAGTTTTAAGAATAAAAGAGCATGTATGACTCGGTGTATGGATGTTGTTGAAGCGAAGGGAGGATTCAAGGATAAGGAAGTGAGGAGAAAGTTGGTGAGGATGGATTAAGTACGGGGTTGTTTTTTGAGCTAATTCACAGTTTCTTGCCTACCCCGTAAAGAAACGGCGCGATTAGTTATGTGTGTATGTATGCATTTATTTATGCCCCCCTCCCCCCCACACACATGTATTTATGAGCGAGATAGAGAGAGTGCATTAATGTTCATATCAGCTCAAATCGTCTTCAGAATACGATTCCTAACAACAAAAGACACCCGTTTGGGCGGCCGTATGGGCAGACGTGTCAAACTCATTTGATCGTGATATCCACGTTGAACGTTAAGGAACCGCAGTTCAAAAAAAGTTAATATCATCAGTATCTTAGTTTAAAATAGTTTCAGATCTGTTCCTTAGCATCACAATAAGAAAATAATAAACCCCTTCATAAAAACAATAAGATTCACACCATATATTTTTATCCAAACTCTGGAACAAATAGTGGGATTGTCGTGCTATTAATATTGTGCCAACGTCATTTGAAATATGTGTGTCTACAACTGTCAACACACTAATGTGCTACCAGACACTGCATATATTTGGCGCAAGATTTAAACAAATTTTTGGAATTTATTCATTTAGAATAAACAGTAAAAATTTGGTAGAGTAACATCAGATTTCTCAAAATGATGCCAGACTCGGAAATATCACATTTTCAAAGGTAGCATTTCTACAACGTTTGTTAAAAGGAGAATATGTTATCAATGTTTAATGGTCCATCAAAACGTCCGCGGGCCGCACAGCATCATGGGTAGGGACGCAAGTTTAACTTGCCCACTCTCTGTATTGACTGGATTTCCAATGATGGGGGAAAAACCGGTCTGGGGTAGCCAGGGTGTTTTTCACTAAATGGTTTCCCAGTTTTATTCAAACAGACTTGGGTAGATTACTCTAATTCAACCTTTCTCATCCCTAGTACAACAATGGTAAATATACAGTTACTCAGATGGGTGCTTTGCAAGAAGTAAAACAACAAACGTCATCTGATACCTACCATGGAAGACACGTCAACTGGATTAGGGATACACAACATTTGCAATGAGATTATATATTATTTTTACCCATACATTGGAATGCCATGCAGGTATCGGATACATTTTATGGAACATGTGTAGGCAGATCCTTCCACGATTATTGAAGATCTCATAGTGAAATTTCACGCTGCTTGTTCAACCATCGATGCCGGCATATTGCGGCGTGTGCAGTACAAGTTAGCTTTTTAATCCATTGTACTTATTGTGCCTCTCTCTAACTTAACCAAAAGCAACGGTGTTTATCCATACCTCAATTTACAGCAGGTATATTAAACTGACATCCCACGGGCCGCATGTGGTCCTTTCCATGAATCTATGCGGCCTGTGGTCCTGATGATGAACCATCCATCATGTAATGCGACCCTGTTCTAATATTTATAAACGTCAAGAAAATACAACACTTTGTAGTGTGATATTTGGAAATTTGGCATAATTTGTATGGTTCTGGCAAGTAAGGTTCTATACTCTTTATTTGATGTGGATAAATTCCCAACAATTGATGAATTCGCGCACCAAATATACGCATTGTTGGGCAGCACATGCGTCTGTTAACGGCTGTTATCGCACATAAAATGACACCAAACACACGAGAGATTTTGGCTTACGAACACATATTTGTCAACGATAACAGTGACTTTGGCATAGGATAGTAAAACCATCGAACTGCAAACATAAGGTTTCAAGTTTTTGTTTAAAAAGATAGGGTTAATGTTATGGTTTTATATAAGGCACCAAATTTTCTTTTTTTAAATAATAATCTAGTAAGTTGGAATGATTTTTTCTTAAGAAAATCACATAACATGTTTTTTTAATATGGCCCCTAAGTATTTTTAATTTTCAATGTGGCCCTTAAAAGGCCACACGAGTTTGACATGCCTGGTACACAGACAGTGTCATCTATCTTTCGTACTAAATATATAAGACGATATTATTATTATTATTATTATTATTCCCACGTCTTACTACCCGTTCGGGTTATACGCACTTACGCTAATGTGTAATGGTAGGGTGATTGTGAGGTGAAATGGAGGACCTACAGTTTAACGTGGAATCCGAACCACGGTGGAGGCCTGGCATTCCTCACATTCACAAGTTGTGATTAATACACATCTTGTCAGAGGTGAAGGAAGGGTTTGGTAATCAGATAAATCTGTGCCGGGATAAGACGATATTCATCGTGCCACATTTTCGTCAGGTTTTGTCGCAAAAAAAAAAAACACGCTCTGAAAAGGAACTACGCGAATGTTTCCACAGCCTGTGTATACACACACCGGTACATTGTAACGGAGACCTTTCAACAGGTGTTAATACGGTTATGGTGTTAGACTCGCACTGCTCAAGGTCACTATTCACACGTCACTCAATCCATAATCACCATCAACTTAACGTTAACGTAACGTTACGGTTTTTCTCGTATTTTTATAATAAAGCCCTTATGATGCAGTTAACTTAAGGTTCACTAAATGTAAGAGCTGTCCAGGTGAGAACTTTCATTTTACGTTAAGTTACGGAGAGTGTATTAGGTATTCCTATCAGCCAATCATATTGTGAACAGCGTCAATAACATAATTAGTACTGTACTTACATTGTTTGCAGATTTGGCGTGTAGACGATTTATTCGTAGTTAAATTTCGTTTACCCACGCCTTTCGTGGCCTCTTTTTATAGCCTACTTTATTTTCTAGCTCTAGTAAGCTTCTATTTCAAGAACTTGTAGCCTAACAAACCCTAGCGGCTTGAGTTCAATTTTACTGAACAATTTGTTTCCAAACTATCCAAATTCATTAGCTGTGTTTTTCTCTAGTTGTTACTTAACGTTACGTGAATTCTGATTACACAATATATTTCTTACGTTAAGTAAACGTTACGTGAGTGTTACCAAGGATTAGTTAGTAATAATTTAATATAATTCTCTGACACAGGAATTGAACCAATAGCTAGTTTTTATAGATAGATAGTTATTGGGTAAACAAAGTGTCTGTCTCCCTTCCCTCTCTGGGACTCCAAATTCACACATTACATATCTCTCACCATCTCCCTTCCCTCCCTGGGACTCCAAACTCACATATTACATATCTCTCACCATCTCCCTTCCCTCCCTGGGACTCCAAACTCACATATTACATGTCTCTCACAGTCTTTATTCTCCTTCTGGGACTCCAAATTCACATATTACATATCTCTCACCATCTCCCTTCCCTCCCTGGGACTCCAAACTCACATATTACATATCTCTCACCATCTCCCTTCCCCTCTGGGACTCCAAACTCACATATTACATGTCTCTCACAGTCTTTATTCTCCTTCTGGGACTCCAAACTCACATATTACATGTCTCTCACCATCTCCCTTCCCCCTCTGGGGCTCCAAACTCACATATTACATGTCTCTCACATCTCCCTTCCCCCTCTGGAACTCCAAACTCACATATCACATGTCTCTCACCATCTCCCTTCCCCTCTGGGACTCCAAACTCACATATTACATGTCTCTCACAGTCTTTCTTCTCCTTCTGGGACTCCAAACTCACATATTACATGTCTCTCACATCTCCCTTCCCCCTCTGGAACTCCAAACTCACATATCACATGTCTCTCACCATCTCCCTTCCCCCTCTGGGACTCCAAACTCACATATTACATGTCTCTCACAGTCTTTCTTCTCCTTCTGGGACTCCAAACTCACATATTACATGTCTCTCACCATCTCCCTTCCCCCTCTGGAACTCCAAACTCACATATTACATGTCTCGCCTATAATAATGTGCGTGTGGTTTTTCTAGTCTGGTTCGCTGGTGATGGAGACTTCGGGGTTCGAATCCCAGCAAGCTGTATTGAGGGTACGTTTTTTCTCAAATACGTTCTCTCACACCACAATCATGTTAACACATTTATTCTAAATTCTAACTTCCTCATCTCTACCCGATAAGTGAAATTAAATACGAGCATCCCGGAATGATATTAAGAATGAGCGCAAAAAAAAAATCCTATACATTATAATATTAGTTAAACTTTGGACTGACCTTCCTTGGGACTGTTTTGCTTTACCCAGATAAAATAATTTTGATCAAACTTCATAAATCCATATGGTTTGCAATAAAATTTAACTATGTACTCTTGCATACTTAGGGATGTGGTATCAAGAGAAAAGTATTGATAACAAAATGTACTACATAGAAACAAGAGAAGGAGATTTAATCCAAAAATAATATTTTTATGGTTTTTATTTAAGACAATGCAATGAAAAATCGATTTTTTTCTATATTTGTATATGTATTATATATATATATATATATATATATATATATATATATATATATATTATATATATATATATATATATATATATATAACTTCTCGTAAAAATACACATAACTTTGAATTATAGTATAGACTAATAACACTGGTTAACAGCCATTTTGCATCTGGTGTGTGATAAATCAATTAATATGTGTTTTTTGTTGTAAAATCAGAATCTGCCTTCGGAAATGCCGTCACGAAAGGTTTTTAAGATATTTGAGATTTTTAAAATTTTCTTACTATTTTTTTTAGATGTTTGTGTTGTTTGTGTTGTTTGTGTTGTTTTTTCCATGAACTATCACTGACTATACTGGTTGTACTTTGTATTTGGGTGCAATATATGATGGAAGAAGTTCTAAAAACTGTCACTAGATGACAGGGCAATTTAGTTGAGGGGGAATGGTACTACCATTGGCCGTTAGAGGTGACTCAGCTAACCACGTTAGCCCTGGTGACTGGTGTTTAGTGCGTGTTGAAACTTGGATGGTGTTAGTCACTTTGTAAATTTCTCTTTATTGATACCTTAGTTTGTGTTATTGTGTGTTTTAGCATTTCCCGTGGGAACTAGTGAGACGTTCTGATATTTTAGGTTATAGTTAGTACAGTGTTCTTAACGTAATGGCAACTGCTAAAATTCGTGGTTGTGTAAACCACCCCCATAACCTTTGCTATGTATGTGGTAAGTTCACTCCAAAAACCCAAAGAAAGCCAATCATTGACTTATTTAAGAAGGCTTATAAACTGTACTTTGATTGTGCTATTGAAGATCAGGATAAACCCTTTGCAGCTCATATTGCTTGCATAACCCGCACAACTACCCTTATAGAATGGATGAAAGGAAACCACCGAGCCATGCTGTTTGCTGTTCCAATTGTTTGGTGCGAGCCAAAAGATCATATGGACTTATTTTTGCCTGAAAATTATTGCAGTACATTCCAGTAAAACTAAACATACAGTTAAATATCCTAATGTTTCTTCAGTTCATCTGCCTGTGCCTCATGGGGAAGGCTTACCTGTTTGTGCTTGTCACTTGCAAACCACTGCATCAGAACCATCAGAGGAAAGTTAATGAGAAGATGCACAACCTTTGGAAGAGTACATCCCTGAAACTCATGACAGATCACCTCACCTCATAGAACAGAAGGAACTGAACAATTTGGTCCGTGATTCGAAACTTTCTAAACAGCAGGCTGAACTGTTGGGTTCTAGACGGCAACAATGGAATCTTTTAGAGCAGAGTAAAAAGATTTCAAGTTTTAGAACAAGAAATAGCTGTTTGTCTGGATATTTTGGAATAAAGAATTCAATGTGTGTGTGCACAGACGTGAACGGTTTAATGATGGAGCTGGGTGTTCAACATAATCCACATGCGTGGAGAATATTTATTGATTCATCTAAAGCAAGCTTAAAAGCAGTGCTATTGCATAATTGCAACAGACTTCCATCGGTGCCTTTGGTGCATGCGGTAGACTTGAGGGAAACTTATGAAAGTATGGATTTGCTGATGGAGGGAATCAAATATGAAGATTATGAGTGGAAGATATGTTGTGATTTAAAAGTTGACGCACTGCTTACAGGTTTACAGGGTGGATCCACAAAATACTGTTGTTTTTTGTGCTTGTGGGACAGTCGAGACACCAAGAACCACTACAAAGTCAAGGAATGGCTTATTAGGAAATTATATATTGCTGGAAAGGAAAATGTGAAATTTACTTCATTGGTTGAGCTGAGTAAAGTCATTTTGTCTCCTCACTTCATATAAAGTTAGGCTTGATGAAGAACTTTATAAAAGCTCTTGATAAAGAGGGTCAGGCCTTTAATCATTTGAAAAAAATGTTTCCCAAGTTGAGTGAAGCACAGCTAAAAGAAGGTATATTTATTGGGCCACAAATTAAGGCATTGTTGAAAGATCCAACCTTTGATGCTAAGCTTACAAATATCGAGTTAGTTGCTTGGTCCTCTTTCAAAGCCATTATTTACGGCTTTTTACACTCACATCTTGACTTTCTCGCAGAAAATTGTAGTGATGCTATTGACGAACACCAAGATATCCTGGCCATAGAGCATCGTTTCCAAGGACACTGGAGCCCTTCGATGATGGGCGATTACGGTTAGTTTCTTTTTAGGGAGACTGATGAAACACTTTACAAAAGAAAAGCATCGTCGTCCCATTTTGTCAAAGAAAAATAACATTAAACTTTGTAAATATTAATATTATGGCTTAATGTGGATTATTTTAGTGTCTTTTGTTGGTTTAAATTGGTTTTTTACTCTATCAAGAAAACATAGGTGAGTTCTGAGGGCTCTGTTTTGTTTGTATTTAAAATGGTAAATAGTTGCTAATGTATTATTGTCTTTGTATTAGTGATGTGTATTTTGGAAATATGACGTAATAGAGATAATCTGATGTTTACACTGAATTCAGAACCCGAAAATTAGTTATATCCACCCATTTACAAACTAGATACAGAAAATAAGTTTCAATTTGTTGAACAGTGTAATTGTTTGTATTCCTTACATTAAATAACCAGAAATAATAGTAATAACTGTAATCACAATGTTGTATTATAGGGTCTTGTTGTGTGTCTAGCTCATTTCCGAAAGAAGTAGCAGGGACTTTTAATCAAATTATCAGAGAATGGACTCAAAAATATTACATCACAGCACATCTATCTTCGTCCATATTAATAAAATGAATAGTTTGTGTGTCTGTGTGTTTGTCTGTCATGAGTGCTGTGCGATATCCACCGCCAGCAGAGGTTTGACATTTTAAAATTAGTAAAGCCTCTTCATTAACATGTGCACCTCAAAGCCGGAATTCTAAAATTTCTATTTGAGATTTTTAGATTAATTAAATACTGTGTTGGAAGAAATAAAATGAAGAGATTTTTCTGACTATGGAAAAGAAAAGCGTTGCTAAGGGTGCCGCCGGGTATTTCTCCTAGACCCGGAGCGAGCGATCCTGTCGCCAATCGCCACATGTGGAGAATTGCCCATAAAAATTATGCTAATTTGAGTTTGCCAGATCTCACAGTAAAAGTAACTTCTCCCTGATGGCTTGTGCTGGTTGTAACTTGATATTTCCTGCATATCATTGAAAGCATTCCGATTTTTGAACGAGTCACTGACGCAACACTGCCACTCAACACTCTCTTCACTCCCTTTTCTAACACTTACTTTCATCTCTGCCTTCAGACAAAATGAATGTAAAATTTCGCATTAAATTGTCTTACATTTACAATACAAACCATTTTCATCGCGTCTTAGGCGGTTGTAACTGAGTAGTAAAGGTGTACATGTCTTGAATAAACTTTTTCTAACGGAGTGTGCTATTTTAAATGTTCGTTTGAGGAATATAATTCCTCAATTTTTACATTGTATGAAGAATTTCCCTTCTCATTCGCCACACTTGTGGCTACATTGAAAATTATGTCCCCCCCTCCCCCTCTCGGTCCTAGACCAATAAGTGTTGCTTTCGATACCGATATTATACTGTGGTGCAAACACTTATATAACTAAAAGTATCGAAAAAAAAATTGTGTATAGGAATAGAAAAGAAAATATTGATATTAGCAAAACATCGATACTTTTTTCCCACATCCCTAAATGAATGAGAAATAAGTTAGTTAAAATTTGTATTTACAGGACACTTTTTTTAAAACTCTATGACTGCACTATTTTTATATACCTCTTCTTCCTCTTCTTAAATCAACAAACTGAAGGTTGGTTTTATGTGATTTCTATCCATCCAGAGCTGGGCACACAATCAACCCTTGAGCTGGATAGTGTTGCCTGCGCCATCTGGTATGAATCTTAGGGGAGTTAGGGAATTGTGGTAGTTCCTAATTGCCTTCCATACTGCATTTCTATGAACGACCACTAAAGGGCCCAACAATTTTTCAGGGAAAGGTATTTTTCACAAACATTCCGAGGTTATTTTACCTGCCACAACGAACATGGGACCGAAGCCTTAGAAACCTCAACTGACCTCAGCGGGGTTTTAACACACGAGCATCGAGTCCTGAGGCCAACACTTTACCCCAAGACCACCGAGGTCTACTTTGTGAACCTTAGAAGCGATGTAAAGGAAGCATGGCCTGTAATGATGATTGGTCCCACCAGAGTTCAGCCCAAGCCGTCATTTAACCGCGCGAGGGTTAAGGAGATTACATCAAAGTAAAGGCGAAACTCTTCCACGAGGTTCTTGTCTGGAGAATTTCCGACACAGACGCTCCTTTGAAAGGACCTAGCCTCTGGTGATATTATTTAATTGTGCATTGTACGCCTACATATAGAAATACGACAAAGCAGATGATTATGAACAGCTTGTGGGTGGAAATGAGCAGCCATTAAATGGTCAACTCGTTCATCACAAATACACACATGGTGAAAATAAAATATTTAGTTTGTGTTAAAAATAATACTTATTAGTACAGTCTGGGAAATAAATTAAATTTTTCCCGAATTAATTAATTTATTTTCTTTCAAATAAGAGTCAAAAGGTTTAAGGCTTAACTCGCACTTGGTCACTGTTGACAAAAAGGCTGAGGTTCGAATAGTGACTGGACGATTAGAGCAATTATTTCCAAGGGTGATTTTTTACTGCTTTTCCCAATCTATTTCCTCTTTTCTACTCTTAGATTAACTTCTGGTTGAACGTGATTACATCTATAATACGAATTAGTGAGGTTGAACCAGTTACATAATATATTATATTTCCTCAATTTTTCTTTTCTTATTGCAAATAAACTTATTCGTGACATTTGTAAATTGATACAAATTCAATATAATTGAGTGTAGAAACTCATACTTAGACAAAATAGCTGAATGTTAAGTATTTGTTTTTATTTTGTGGCCATAAATTTGTTGGGCCAAGATAATATATTGAATAAAACTGCCTCAAAAATTATAATAAAACTATATATTTGTAATTTTTGTTAATATTTAAATGAAGGATTTTGTTAATATTCTTGGTAGGAAAACAAAGTATTAAAAATTAACAAATAATTAATTTAACGTTTAATGAGTTGTGTAATAAAGCAGATACAGAAAATTATAAGTGTAGGATGGGGGTGGGCGGGAGTAGAGGGGCTAGATTAATGTCCCACGCGTGATGGGAGAATATTCACGACCGTAATTGGATGACCTGAGACCTACCGGCTGCTCGCTTGAACTAAATTGACTATAATGGAGATTGCTTTAATGTGTTGATTGGGTCTACTTTCAATGAAAGGTTAAACTAAAAATAAAATTAAGTGATCAAATTACTCTTGTAGTGTGCCTAAGATTTGCCCTAAAAGGTAACCTAGACAAATACTTCCCTTAATTCATTTTCAAAAACATTTGACGATATAAAAAAATAAGCTCATAATTTTAAGAATGGAAATGTTTTTCCAAGTATGGTTGTATTTATGTACCTTTCGTTTACCTTGATTGATAGCAAATAATGGTAGCTTATAATTAAGCCTTAGTGTTAACAGTCAAAATATTGATTATTTCTCTCAGGGTGAATGTAGGTTAAGTATTTACTTTCAGGAGTAGGCTTGTGACACCACATGCCACTTTTATCGAAAATACTTGTATGGATATTTCATTTGTGGTATCACTGGTTCGTAGCTAGCTCTACGACCCTATCAGCCTAATATACAACTCAAATCGTTCTCGATATTTGAGGGCCACTTAGTAGTCGATATTAAAACATATAATACCATATTGAATTCTGATATCATACATATAGTTTGTCACGTATATTTTATTATTTGGGTAAGGCCTATTTAGCGTGCACTTTCTGAAACAACTTATATTATCAGCAAATGACTAATAAATTAACTTAATATAAAACAGACAATCCACCTCCGTTAATAATCATCATTCACCACTGTGAAACGCAAGGGCGTAGAAATGGAGAGGAAAGTTTCCGGTAGGTCCATATTATACAGTGTGTTCGGACACTCATAGCCCAAACTGTACATATCGTTTGTTTGGACCAAAATCAATACAAAATTCCTGTACACTTACATCCGATAAACTATGCTAATACCATTAAATTGTGTTCAAAGTTTAGGCGTACAGCGCCGAGATAGCAAAGCTGTTTAAGCATGTGTGTACAACAGGTTGCATAGGAGTTAGGCGAGCAGCAATACACACCTCGACATCTTGGAGCACAGCAGCAGAAAATACCACAACTAATAGTAAACAACACACCAGTCCAACTAGAAATGTGAATACGGTCTGAGGGTCATCATTAACTGTCCTACATCACACAAAGTCCTTGCCATTATTACTTGTGCAGTGTCGCACGCCTAGCTCCTATGCAACTTGTTGTACACGCATGCTTGACAGCTTTGCTATCCCGGCACTGTACACAGATACTTTGAACACAATTTAATGGTACTAGCATAGTTTTCTGGATGTAAATGTATAGAGGTATTCTATTACTTTAGGTTCAAACAAGCTATATGTGCAGTTTGTGACATGAGTTTTCGAACATTCTGTAAAATATAGGATGAATAGTAATTCACGGGTACAGACAGTACCGCATGGTTATTTTATTTTTATTTTTGGCACCACGTCTTACTACCCGTTCGGGTTATACGCACCGCATGGTTAGGTTGTTAAATATAAGTCGAGAAAACTTTTTGCAAAAAATCCGTTCTTCCCATACCTTTTGAGAAAAAATACTTTAGAGTAAGAGAGGGATGATGGGGCAACGCTGTGCCTCAAACGTCAAACGTATAATTATGATAGTTCAAAGTAGTTGTTCAAAGGTCAGGGCCGTTTATAGGTGTTTTGCCACCCTAGGCGAGAGTTGAAAAATCCCACCCTCTCCCTTTTACTACCATCACTCTCTCCCCCTGTCATCCAGGCTACAAGAATTAATGCATTAGATATAAAAGAACTTGTATTCAACATTAAATAATAAAACACATCAAACATTAAATAACTAAATAAGCACTGTTCATTATATTTTATTTTATTTTTTTAATTTCTCTCTTCTAACTTCAATGGTTCTTTCTCTTAATTGAATGGTACCTTCCTTGAATTTATTTTAGCAAAGTCTTTAATAAGATCTCTAATGCCAAGCTGGTAAGCCAAGCCTTTTTCTACTTAAATCGTTGCTAGACCCACGAGTCTCTCTTGGAACTGCGCAGATAGATTTTTATTAATTTGAGTTTTGAGAAACTCCTCTCCGCCCTTACCACTGATATCGGTAAAGTAAAAATGATACGAAGAGCTACGAACAAATTAGGTAAACCATTTTCTAACTTGTTTTGGCACAGATAGTTCAGCACATATTCGGGTTTCGCATTTTTTTGTATTCGATAACTTATTCCTGAAAGTTCAGAGCAGAGAGCTGCCGCGTCATTGTCCTTTAGAAAAGCTGGGGTTTCTCCAGAGCTACGCCGGATTAGAGCTGTTTCCAATTTGATACACAAATCCATGAGTTCTTTGGAAGTTTTTATCTTGAGGAGAGTAAAGTGCTTCTCTTGCAGCAGTTTACTGGTCAAATTGACTTTAAATAATATACTGTTCCATATTACAACTGCCACAACAAACTTAAATGAAGATATGCTGTTTAGAAGACCTTCAGCTTAAACCTTAGTCATAGTATCAGAAGAGCCTTTGAGATTTTACTCTTCAGTGATTTCAAACAACGCATCATACATATGCGGGAACTGATACCTGATGGGAGTTAAGGCATCGATCCTGCTTCACCACCGAGTATTTATTTTATTTATTTAGCACCGCGTCTTACTACTCGTTCGGGCTATACCTTAAGTACTAATTACACTAATGGGTTAGGAATGGGAAAGGTTGAATTTAGAGGAAGTGAACCCGCATTTGCGTGGAGGGAGAGTGGAAAACCATTTAGGAAAAACCACCCTCAGTTCACCCGACCGAGATTCTAACCTCGATCTCCCCGTCCTCGGCGGTCTGGCTCAACACGACTGGCGCGTTAGCCAACTACGCCACCGAGGCGGGTCACCGAGTATCACTCAAGGTTTTATAGTCAAATATGGTATATGACGTTTCAGTATATCCCATCTACGTGGAAACTTAGCAAAGAATACATACAGCCGTTGTATAACATCAAAAAAGACTGTTGCTTCAGTGCAACATGAAGCAGCGTCATTTACCACGAGTTTCAGGGTATGGGAACTGCAGGGGACATAGAAGGCACACGGATTAGTATCCATAATTTTCTACTGCAGACCTATTTCCTTGCCCTTCATATTGCTCCCATTATCATAACCCTGACCTCGTAGGTCTTAATTGGCAATGATAATCTTTGGAGCTGATTAATCAGAACATGACGCACCAGTGATTTTGGTCAATGGTACAAATAAAAAAAGTGTTCTTTTATTTGCACGAGGCTGTTTTCTTAGAATTCTTCGATAGAAGACTGAAATGACTCTGTTTCTGAAGATTGCACGATGTTCACAAATCTTATGATCCTGGTCATTTGTTCCGTGCGGCTGATATCTGGGGTGCAATCAAGAATAATTGAAAAATACTTTGCCTTTTTAACCAATGAAATGATTTTCTCTTTGATACCGTTTGATAGCACTTGGATAAGTTCGTTTTGAATAGTGTTGTCTAGATAGAGAGCAGCTCTTCTATCCTTATTTTGTACCCTCCTGAGATGTTAATTCATAATAGGGTCAAACAAGGCGAGAAATTCCACAATTTTAAGAAAATAGCCATTGTCGTGAGCATTAAATTTATTACTGCTGCCACGGAAGGCCAAATTTTGTGCACCTAGAACTCTTACAAGAGATATTACACGCTCTAAGATCTGATACCAGTACTTTTCTTCTTCTTTAAGCTTTTTTGTATTAACACTATCCATAGTTGCGTCTGTTTTAGACTTGTATACAGGCCCTTCCAGTTATGGAAGTTGGTAATATGTTCAACACTCTTTTCATGAGAAGACAGAATCGCTGATGTGTTATGCCAATTATTGCATCCATTCTGAGTGAGACTTGTACTTGAACTTGAATTTCCGCCAAATACGTTGCAGCAAAAACAGAAAACTTTATCAGTTGATACAGAATACTGGAACAATTCACGGTAAACTTCTTCTCCATTTGGAAGTTTTCTTTTACAATGTACAGCTGAAAACTTTTTTTTTCTCATTCAAAGGAAATTTTTTTGTTTATTTGTTTTGGCCCATTTTCAACCAAAAGAGTTCTTAATCTGTCTCCACTTATTGGTAAGTCTTCCCAGGAAGCAGAATCTGAATAATATTTTTCTGCTTTCTTCAGTTTCTTCTTTGATCACCATCTTCATTTTCAAGGCTATCCTTTGCAGTATCCACTACAACGTGTTCTTCTTGCTCCGGCTGTTAACTTCTATGTCCTTGTCTGGTAGGCCTATATCGTCATCTTTTTCTGAGGTTGAAATTGATGCCTTAGGGTTTCAAGAGAACGCTCTGGAGGACGTAGACATTTTTCAATAGAACCAGTCAATTTGGATAGCTCTATTTCTCTATCCCTTTTCTTTTTCGTACTGAGCACCTGAGAGTTTTTTACCTGTCTTCCATTTTTGATCCTTTCTACCTAAAAAATTTAAGGCATAATAATTCTGAATAGTGTATATAATAATTCTGTATATTGCATTAGAAAATTGTAATAACATGAAATTATTAACAAAAAAATTTAAGAAGCCACTAGCCAGTAACATTAATGGAAACGACTGTCGTAAATCTATTTTAAAGTCAATATTTTGATTTCAACTCTTTTAAAATATTATATAAAATAGTAAGATGGTATTTTTGCGGCACGTCAAATTTTAAGAAAACAAACAGCTAGTTTGTTTGAGAAAAGACAGTAGTTATTTTCTCGCTAAACAAAGATTTATTTCATCCGAAATCCTACTCCCTTTTCTGAAGCAGTGCGAATAAATGCGGGAAATATACGCTGCTATCAACAGATTTGGGTCTACGCTACTAAATATGCTTACACTTTACACTTTACAGATACAGACACAGTTATACAATGAGCTTTTGAAAGTCAGGGTTTCCCTGTTTTACATCTTGATACGCAGAATTTTTCAAACCGGCTTACTGTTCACAAATTAATTATTTTTCGACGTTTGTTTTCTTCCGGCCATCACAAAATCTAAATTATTAAGCCGGTGCAATTTTGTTTCTTGCAGCCCTCACACTTATTCACAATTATATAGGAAGGTTGGTAGGAAATAATTATATAACATTAATAGAAACTTATCTCTTTTATATGAAACATGAATTTCACTTACCTTTTAAATATTTTGAAAGAGAAGTACAAAACCTAGCTTTTTATCGATTATCAAAAATAAATAATTAATTGTAACACTAAAAACATCATTAGAACCACTAAATACAACTGACAATTGACAAAAATGACCTGCAGATACAAAAACAACAAAAGGGGGAAATGTATCAAGTCGCGACATGATCGCAGGCAGAGATGAATCAAGGTCATGACATATGTTTGTTTACGTTTCTTATTCAGTATCGTCTCTTTACTTTCTTTACTTTTGAGGTAGGTAGAGGCAATGTTTACATTAGTCAAAGTAAACACTTATTAAGTAATTGTTCCGTATGATTTTGAAAAAATTCGATATTTTATTTTTTCCTCTATTTATTCTTTTTCTCCTGATTTGTTCCAATTTTTCGCTCTTGATTTCAAATTAAAATAATTCTGCTATTTTGTCGCCCTAGGCGGCCGCTTAGTCTTTCCTAATGGTAGAAACGGTCCTGTCGAAGGTTGATCCTCGCAGAGCTATGCATTACTCCAAACGGCGAATGAATTCGGTGTGCATGGCAAGGCCGTAGCCAGCCAATAGTTTCAGGGGGGTTTGGTGGGCCCATCCCCTAGCTGCTGAAGGCAAGGAAAATTTATAAATGATAAACAGTTCTAGAAGCTATCCGAACTATTTTTATGGCAGAATAGCTCCCTAACTGCCAGAGGCTAGGACAAACTCTAAATATTAAACAGCTCTAGAAGTTCTCTAAAGTGTTTTTTATGGCAACATAAACCTCTAACTGCCTAAGGCTAGGATTTTTTTTAAAAATCTTCAACACCTCTAGAAGCTATTTGAAGTACTTTTCATGGTAACACAGCCCTAATTTGTACTTGTATAGCAATTTTGTTACTGTTCAAACCATATATATTTTGTTCATAAAATTTCGGGGGGATTTGAACCCCCAAACACTCCCTGACTACGGCCTTGATGAATGGCGTAGCATTTCTACGTCAACTGTCGTAACAGCCGCATGGATTCGTGCCAAAATGTCCTCAGGCGACTGTGGTGGGCTGTCAGTTGGATATACCTGTGCTTTGAGGTGAACCCACAAGAAAAATCTAGTGGTGTGAGGTCCGGTGACCTTGGTGGCCATTCCACCGCCCTCCCATGCCTGATTCACTGTTTGGTGTGGACTTTATTAAGCAGCCACCACACTTGTGCCCCATAATGTGCAGGGGTACCGTCACACTGCTACCATTACTCAACACATGCCAAACTGACTCCTGTAACATATGCATAGCTTGTGCTACATCTCGTGAGCTGCGCGTTGGCTGCTGTTGGAAGACAGTTATTACAGCGTATTCTACACCTGCTATCCGTACTTTGTGTGTCCGTCCTGCATCCACTTGTGGAGAGAGTCCCATTTTACCTGTCTACCAACAACGTTATTCCAAACGGCGAAACACATTCACGCTCAGTTGATGTCTTCTGGTGAAGCGATCAGCGTACAGCCACGCCACAGGTCCAGCTCAGCTGTCAGATGCTCCATGGTCATTGCCATATCCCTGTAGTCTAAGTTTGTGTAGCTCAGTGCTGCTTACACAATACTGACCTCAAATTTATGTCTACGTCTAGTCACCGTTGACTATCAAATTTCAGATGGTGTTTCCACATCACCCCTCTCTAACTTTAATGTCATTTTTCTCAAAAGTTATGGGAAGAATGGACTTTTTTTTTTTAAAAAAAAGAGTGTTTTCGACTTGTATTTACCCAATTAATCATGTGGTACTGTCCGTGTCCACGATTTACTACTCACCATGTATATGTGTAAAATCTTTAACTGGCCAAAGGTATAGTAACATTTTCTAGCCTACCTTTCTAGGCCTTAGGTGAAAGAGAAAACCCAAATTTCACCATTGATAAATTATTTGGTCATGTCGGAAATCGAATCCAGGACCCTTAGCTCAGTATGCAGACACGCTACTAACTGAGATAAGGTGCCGGGAAGAAAATGTTATTAAATAAATATCACATTAATTAATTATATTTATTTACTAAACCACTTTCTAACTTTTACTATAAAAATGAAACTAAACGACAATAATGGACGGAGGGCCCATTAATTACACCTCCATTTTTTTGTATTGTAAGAATCGAAGTTTACTCTAAGAGTAAAATTGCACCTTACAACCTTATACTATCTAAAACGTAACCCAAGGGTCAACCAATAAGAATTTGACCAGCTACGGTTTTTCTATGAAAATAACTAAATTAACTGTGCCAGGGCTATCTTAGTTTTACCTTGCTTTAACTAAAAAATAGTGTTTGCTAAACAATACTAACTGGAGAGAAAAAATATGTAAAAAAGCTTGTTTTTAAATAACAGGAACACAAAAAAATACTGTCCCTTTGTTCAGCAAGTCTCAGCCTAATTTAGAAGATATTGAAAGAAAGATTTTAGAAGAGGGATGTAGAACTGTAACCTAGTTACAACGACCTAAACAATTGAGGTTACATCACTCACCACTCTGGACCCAGTTGACTCGTCTCAGCAAGATCACAGCTCTGCGACAACACCCAACACTATCTAATACCTGACTGAACAGAGACCCGTAGTTCATTACTCGTCACTGTTAACAAGCCGCGCCCAAGAAAAAAAGAAGAGCGAAATGCATGTGTGTTCACTGCGCTCCACCGGCTGTGTTTGATAAGACCGTATTCTGGTCCTTTATATTGACGTCCAGGTGGACGTCGTACTTTCCAGCATATTCTGGAAGGACGATATTCCATACCCCTCTTTCCCTCCTGTCATTCCCTCTCCTTGAGAACACGTGATAGATTTGAGGACTACATAAATATAGGATTTTGTAATGTTGTCACTTATTGCAATACTGGCTTCGTTAAGGTGAGTGACGCTGTTATAGTTTGATAAATATCTTTGTACTCTAAATTCCCTTTCAGATTAGTTAATTTAACCTTTTTTTAAATTATCATTTATGAATCTCTAAATATTAAACTTATTATTTTTGGTTATGGATTTTATATTAAATGTAATTATTATTTTTGGGCTCTTAGGTTCATGGTAAAGCTTAAGTGCTTGCACGGTTAGAATAAAACCATATTTTAAACTTTGAAATTATGCATTCCATTGGGAGTATTTGGTCCCTGAGTTTTCACGTAATTTCTGCATTTCCGCATAACGGATCTCTTTCAAACCCTTTTTGTATCGACATTTTGGTCGTTTGTTAACAGAAAACGTCGTTAACTGGCTCCACATATTTTAGTGTCATGTAGAGCTCAACCATCTTGTTATTTGTTAATAGATTATTTAATATTGTTGCTACAACTTAGAGTTTATCGACTGTTAGTTTGAGATAGGGACGCAAGACGGCGAGATAACTTTATTGTCATTGCTTTGATAAATGTTGTACCTGATTTACGTTAGCACGTAGTTAGGTTTGAGACCACCTGAAGGCGCTAAATACTATTTAATTGTTTGTTTTTCCTTTGATTTGTCGGCTGCCTCCAAATCAAAAGAAGGGCCAGTAACGAGTTAATACTCTATAATTGAACTTTAGAGCATTAGATTGTTAAACTTACAGCCAATTGGTCTGCGTTTCTTTAGCATCTTTGGATCACAAGTTAATTTGTGTGCCAGCCACTTGGCGGTGTCATTATTAAAATAAATTTCCACATTTTTGTGATTGATTACAAATTATGTCCTGTTCAGATTTAGGAGGCTGATAGTATTATGAAGGCATATCATATCTTATTTCAGCAAACTAAGAGCCGCTAAAAAGGGCAATTTGATTGATGTTATATATTTTTAGGGCGTATTCTTTATTATTTATTCATATCAAATAGAGCCCTTGCGATACTGTTTGATTTTGCCAGTATATTGAATTGTGACTGGCTTAAGATAAATAGATAGAGATAGTTTGTAAGGTTAATTTAGAATTTGTTGTATCGAATGTATTGAGCTGCCATTTATGGGCGAGAATAGATATTTTTGTGAATTTTATTTATTAGTTGTATAGTGTTGTGACTGATGCGAAGGAAATTAGCAGAACGCAAGGTTACTTGAACACTACGTCTGTCATATAACAAGAGTTTGCTTCGGCTATAACTATTTCTTAAGTTCATAAATTTTGTATACATATTAAATCAGGTCTTTTCTCTCGAATGTCATTTTAAATAAATACCGTGCTTCATATGAACACTGATGTCACCTTACACATTTAAGCTGTCTCACTCCTCTCATCAAGTGGTATTTGTTTTGTTATTTAAATAAAAAAAACTATCTTGTTACCTCCTTGACTGTTATTTCTGAGTGGGGATGGGGGTTTCAAAACCTATGAATTTGGATGAGACATCAAGTAATGTTTAAAACTTTAAATACACTATATATATACACATGCATTATATATACATGCTAATATTAATATGCTGCATTTAATTAAAAAGGCCTTCGAACATAGAGAAATTGTACATGTGTGTAATTGTATAGGTTGGGGCCGAAACAATTAGACGATTAGTAACTTTTCAATCAACATTTTAATTGAAAAATAAATAATAACTAGCTTAATAAAAGTAAACTTCATAACTACACTTGTTCACTTTCTGAAGATGTCACTGAAGTGAGCTCCCCCGGACGTCAGACAAACCTCAGCATGTTGTCCTTCTCTTTCCTCAGCATTGATCGTGTAACTGTCTCCATCCCACCCTGTATTGTATCAATCCCTTTGAATCTTAAAATTCTGGAGCAGAAATACATTGTTTTTACTCTTGTAATGCATTTGAAATTTTACATTCAATACTTATTTTATAAAAATGTAGAAAAATAAATAAAAAGAGCTTGTCTTGCCAATTTACCCACGTGACGCACCTATACATAGCAATGTGGTTCATTTAAATATGGTTATATGCGTTATAGACCGTCACATATTTGTTATAATCAAAGGAATAATTCTTTTTGATCATTTCCAAGACTAAAACTGGAGCTATTTAAATTTCAAAATAATTAATGCTACGGCGCACCGCACAGACTTTATCTCTCTTTCATCTTAAAATATTATTTTACTAAAAACTCGCAAGATTTGTGAAACGAAATAATAGGTCTACACATTATTAGATAAACACTCCACCAAAGATCATAAATGAAATGATGTACACTGTTACTCTATTGCGTTAAGAAATAGGAACACTGTTACAGAAATATTCAGCAAAAATAACTATCTTTAACCACCAAAGAGCATAAGAATAAAATTTATTTTCAAAGAACTGAAAAAAAAGTAAATGTATTTGCTTGTAGCTAAGAAATTATTGGTTTTATAAAAATACATTTCAAAAAAGAGATTTGTATCTTTAATATTAATATAATTCTACAATGGTAAGTTATTTTGTACCTCAAATAGTTTCGGAGAAATAATACAAATTGGAATATTTCATTTGTGCAAAGTATCCTCAAGGTCATTCTCATAAGAAAATAAAAATTTCCAACATATTTATAACTATAAACAATGTCTAGATATATAATTTAATCAAAATAGTTGGAGCAAATTTTGAGAAAATCAATTTTTCTCTCTTTGCCTTTCAGTAAACTCACCCTTAATTTTAGGGGAGACCTTATGAAAACCCCAGATACCAAGTTTTAGCCCAATCGGTAAAACAGTTTCAGCTCTAGCCCAAAGTACAGAAAGACAGTAATGAAAAAAACCCTTTTTTTGTTTCAGGGGGTCATGAAACGTCAACATTTATCAAAATCTTGAGTTCGATTTTTTTTTACGATCACAATAATTTCTATCCTAAGTGTCGAGATAAAGTAAAATAAATGTAAAATGTAATATAAAACTGATTATATTGTGAGAAAGTTTGCCAATAAATGTTGTCTGCTTGCAGCTACATCTCTGGTATTACTGTGCTGGGAATCCCAGCTGAGATGTACCTGTTTGGCACTCAGTATTGGATGTCCGTCACTGTAGAGGTGTTTGTCAACATCACCATGATCTTCGCCTACCTCCCCATATTCTACACGCTTCAAATAACATCATCCTATGAGGTAAGTTGTCCTCATACTTCTCTACCTCCCCATATTCTACACGCTTCAAATAACATCATCCTATGAGGTAAGTTGTCCTCATACTTCTCTACCTCCCCATATTCTACACGCTTCAAATAACATCATCCTATGAGGTAAGTTGTCCTCATACTTCTCTACCTCCCCATATTCTACACGCTTCAAATAACATCATCCTATGAGGTAAGTTGTCCTCATACTTCTCTACCTCCCCATATTCTACACGCTTCAAATAACATCATCCTATGAGGTAAGTTGTCCTCATACTTCTCTACCTCCCATATTCTACACGCTTCAAATAACATCATCCTACGAGGTAAGTTGTCCTCATACTTCTCTACCTCCCCATATTCTACACGCTTCAAATAACATCATCCTACGAGGTAAGTTGTCCTCATACTTCTCTACCTCTCCATATTCTACACGCTTCAAATAACATCATCCTATGAGGTAAGTTGTCCTCATACTTCCTTACCTCTCCATATTCTACACGCTTCAAATAACATCATCTATGAGGTAAGTTGTCCTCATACTTCCTTACCTCTCCATATTCTACACGCTTCAAATAACATCATCCTATGAGGTAAGTTGTCCTCATACTTCCTTACCTCTCCATATTCTACACGCTTCAAATCTTTAGCGAGCCTTAAAAGCTTCCCGAAATAATTAATATCTAACTATCCGCTTCAGTGGTCGAATGGTTTAAGGCATCACTCTCACAAATTACTGAACTGCCGATTACTAAGAGATCAGGTTTCGAAACCCACTCAGGTGTAACTATCTTTTAACCCCTCAAGTGGTTTCTCACTTTCTATCCATGTAAATGAGGGGACATTTCTTATAGCACCGCGTCTTACTACCCGTTTGGGTTATAGGCTTATGAACTAATCACGATGATGGTATTAGGGATATGAAAGGTTATATTTAGAGGAAGTTTACCCGTATTTGCATGGAGAGAGAGTGAAAAACCACCCTCAGTACACCGACCTAGATCTTCCCGTCATCGACAGTTTAATCTAGTGCGAGAGTAGTGCCTTAGACCATGCGGCCACTGGAGCGGGTAAATTTTATTCAAATTCAAACATATTAATTCCTCAGCCATGAGAGTAGCCTGTTTAATATATTTATGACCCACATCGGTGGCTTAGTTAGCTAACGTGCTAGTTTCGTGTTGATCTAAACTACTGAGGACAGAGAGATTGGGGTTTGAATCACAATTGGGTGAACTTGGGGTGGTTTTTCCTAAATGGTTTTCCAATTTACCTCAATGAAAATGTGAGTTCACTTCCTCTATATTCATCCTTCCCAATTCCTAACCCATTAGTGTAATTAGTACGTATAAACCGAACGGGTAGTAAGACTTGGTGCTAAGTATAAGTATAATTATAATTATAAATATATATTTATGTTTTATATATTTGAAATGTTATAAGTTTTATAATGTTATATATATTTTTACTTGATAGAAAGTTTCCATGGTAGATATATCCTGGTGGTTCTCAAGGTTGTTGGGGAAATATTCAAAATGTGAGTCGAAGAAAGGCAATATTAACAGATATACTTTGCCAGATTTTTGCTAGGGCAAACCGGGACAAAAATAAATAAATAAAGTATTACAATTATTTTATTTCAATTTTTACGACACATTAAATAAATTCCTTTTACATATTACAAAAAAGAAAACAGTGGGATTAATAATTTAATAAAAAAAAGACAAGCAAAAGTTAAAAGTTTACTTATATTTGCGATAAGATTTTGCCTCCTACATTTGCATCGTCTTTTCGGCATTTTAAAAATTTTAACACTGTAAATTAAATTTAATATCCATGTAAATTTCAAAACCACGAAACAAACATATCCCTGTATTTACACTTACACTCACACAATGACTAAATGACGTATAAATTCAAAGATAATGTAATCACTAAACTCGCAGAATAGACGGGACTTTCCCTAATGGTGTGATACTCATGCATACCAAACTGACTAAAATAGTGTTAATAGGCCTCTTTCATCACCGATTGCGGAGTATAGGTAACAAAACTAAAAAAGTTAAAACCGGGACAATCGTGTGTCCTTTCGGGACACCGGGACTGTCATCTAAAAAACGGGACAGTTCCGGAAAACGGGACGTCTGGAAACTATAGATATACTACATCTCAATTTTCTGTAGTTCTCAATGAGCTCACAAGCTCTGTGTTTTTTTAATCACTGTACTAATTATATTATTTATGACCAACAAATATGCCCTCCTTGATCTTCGCTTCACTTATTCTAGGAATTTGTCTTTTAGGAAAATAAAACCTCGGCCATTGCGATCCATCTATTTCACAATATATTCCTCAAACCTAGGTTGAGATGTATCGGTGGATGATAAACCTTTTCATTGTTTACAAGTGACTCACTTACTATGTTCTTCTGTCCCAAAGTGAGCGCTTTTTCCAATTGGCCAATCTTTTCGACAGAGTGGTCTTTCCTGTCCCTGCTGTCTCCCTCAAACATGAAGCAACAACTTTCTGTTACAAGGCCTCCAGGAAAGAGTACATGTCATTGCAGTATACTAGGTCATCGTTGATAGAAGAGGTGTTCAAGGGAGTCAATATTCAGCTTGATTCTTTGATAAACTGAGAACACGAACCAGATCATTTAAATCCTGACCAATTAATTGAGGTTCAGCAGAAGCTGTACTTTCTAAAACATATTTGTCTTGTTCTTCTTCGTCACCTGCTAGGTCAGTCGGGGACTCGACCTAGCTAACATCTTCTTCTAGATGAATCTGGCAGAACAGTAAATGGAAAGATGGGCACAGGCCTGATAGCTGAGGGAATATAAGGATAGTTAAAATTATGTCCAGTCCTAGACGTTATACCAAAAAGTTATCTCATGCAAAAGTAGCATTCCGTGAAGGGGTCCTTCGATTCTATCCAAACAGTGGAAAAGGCAATTAATGCCATGTGACGATATCCTTTCATCCAGCTACTCAATATATTTACACAAGAAGCACAGCAGATATTGAGAGATCCAAGATTTGTATTGGTCATCTATTTTACAGCCAAAATAAAGTTCATACGACCTTATTATCAGCGGACTATCTCTGAGACTCTAAAGTTAGATCACCGCGACATTGTTTTGGGTGATTAACACGAGGAATAGCTGTTATTATATGCTATAATACATACTATCTCTATACACACTCACTATATAAAAAAAAGGAAATAATATTAAAACTAGCAGCCACCAAACTACCATATTTCACACACATGATAACTCACACTCGAATGAGATTTGAAAGGTGATACTCGAATAAGATTTTGAAAGGTATGGATGGCTTGGACATTATTAAAGTCTCATCAAGTTTTTCTTTCCTTCTACATGCATGATTACATTATAAAAGCAGATTAAACATATCTTCACTAAATCGAAAAAAGAAGAAAGATTAGTTATACACTTTAACATTCCACATAATATAAAACTTGTGAGTAAATAATAGGCGTGTTTTCCGCGGTTGACTGGTGTTGATGTTGCCGACCTGAGCGTTTGCAGGTATTTCGGCTGTTTACGAGTGTTTATCACCGAGATGATACCAGACCTGGGATTGGTAACAGTTTCCTGACCAAACTAAATAGTCTGGCACCAATCAATGAGCTTAGAACTATGCGCCAATTTTGAAACATTATGACTCCTAATGTTAGATTTAAACGAGTATAACTTCGTAGTCAATGAATTCTAACAGAAAACGTAAATTAAAATTGACAGCATTTACTAGCTAGAAATAAATGGCAATGGGTAGGTACTTTAAAACAATATAGTTATGGATAAAATAAATAGAGTATTATATTATATTATCTAGGCCTATTTACTCTTAAATAATAATTATGTAACTTCCTGTTTTCTTTAGGTAATTTTTTTGAAGCTATGTTTAGTTTGATGTGTTGATTTTAGGCCAAGTCAAAATAAGCGCAAATTTAATTAATAATAAAATTGAATAGTTTTACGTCATTTTGTAGTACATATAGGTTTACATAAATAAATTAACCTACCAGCTGTTATATCTACAGTACCCCAGCCGCCATGTTTGTTTTTGAAAAACAGCTCAAAGTAGTCTTCGCGCTCCCCTCGGACAGAACCCCTCGATAGGAAACACTTTGGATACCAAAACCTAACCAAGTCAATCGCGAAAACTCGCCTAGTGACTTATGGGGCTTAAATAATTAATTACCTTTGTTCATATTGTGGTATCAGTAACTAAGCCAAAATATTAACATGGAATTATATTATTTTAAATGATACATTGGGTGATTAGAGTTTCTAGAAAACCAAGTAGGTCTCTTACAAAAAACAACAGCAAGGTGGAGGCCGATATATGCATTCTGACTTCATTTTCAGAATCAACGGACAAAAAGAACATAAGCAACAACCAAAACTGTGTATTTAACATCATTGTTGGATGGTGAAATTAATTTTGTTTTTGATATTAAGTAGGCCTAATCGTAAGCTAGGCATACCACAGAAATATTGCTTATTTTGATTGAGTTTCGCGGGATGTTTCAGTAGGATAATTTATATTCACGTACACTTGTTAATCCTATTATAATAATATAATAGGGGCCTATGTTCATTTATAGAATTAAAATGTACACAATGTTTTTAATCTATTTTTTCTTTTATCTATACTATTAAAGAGCTAATAATTGATAAATTACTGTATAGCATCAGCTTCATAACATATCTTGAATGTATTTGTTTCAGTACCTAAAACTTCGCTTCAACCAATCAGTTTGTTTATTAGGATCAGCACTGTTTCTTCTTAAACTGGTGAGTTCAATTCAATGTTTTAGAAGTCTAAAGGCCCTGACAAAATCATTATCCGTAGGTCTGTGGTCCGTATCCGTGGTCCGTAGTACATGGTCCGTAAGAAATAGCAGCCACAGTATCAGATTGCTTTGGCCACAGAGTCCTTATCCGTAAGTCCGTACTCCGTAGAAGTTGATCAACTTTAACTTTCTAAAGACTAGTTTACTACCAATCAGAGCTGGGTAAAAATGTGCATGCGTATTTAAATAAAAGAACGACGGCAATGAGAGGATCCGTCTTTATGGAAACATACAGCGTGAAAAGATGGCTGCGCGTGAAGCTTTTTCAGAAACATTTTTCTAAAACGCTAAGCACCCCGGAAAGAGCGGCTTCTAGGAAAATGTTTTCTGGGGAAAAACAAGTTCTTAGAAATAGTGGCGTCGCTTTTGTAGGTTAGTATATTATTTGCTGAATTTTGTATCCTACTTACTAGTGCGATTGCATTTTTTCATAATTGATACAGATACACGCGATTATGATATGGATTTGCTTTTAATTGATTGTGTTCGGCAAATACCTGTTTTATTTAATAAAAAACTAAAATAATTCAAGAGAAAAGAAAATGCTTGGTCAAACATATCAGAAATTGTAGTAATACCAGGGAGGTTTAGGCTACTAGTATGCCTACTTTTACTATATGTAATCCAAACCACTATTTTACAATTCATAAATTGTTATCTGCTCATATATTTTTTATTAGGCCTAGTCGTCTTTTAGGCACTTTGAAAACCAACCTGTTTTTTTTGTTTTTTTTATTGATCAGCTGATTGCTTTTGCTCGCTCCTTGCTGTATACAATTTTCTTTCGAAGTTTTCGATTTGACGAAGTCTCTGACAATCTCATTGGTTGAAACGATCACATGATTACGGATATGAAACTGTGTAATAGCGAATATAATTTATTAAGGATCAGGACGACGCAGTACGGACTACGTTCACTAAAATCTTGAGTAGGCCTGGAGACAATTCCTAGTGGATACGAACCATCCCTCACGACATTGATAGAAGAAGAAATAATCCTACTTCCTCATCCCTTTCGCAGTAGTGTAAATATGCGGATATCCCGGATGGATAATAAAATCGCCAACGATAAGCACAAAATAATATATTTAAAATTATAATAAATTATTGGGTTGTCTTTTGATTCAATATAGTTTAGAATAGTACAGCGCGCCTGACCCTACAGTAAATGTTGAATGCAGATACTCATTGAAACACGCAGTGATTTATGAACATTCAGAGACGATGGACTCGCGATGCACAAAGTCTGTAACGTTCTCTGGGAATGTGAGGAAGAGATAAAAGAGTGACCTAAATATTGTATCTTATTATTGTAACCATGTCATTTTTCTTGTGATCAATTTTGAAAACATAGTTTTAAAAGCTTGGGGCGTGAAAGTAAATATACTGTACTAAAACTGATTCCTCTTCTCATACAGATGCTGTACATTCCCGTGGTGATCTATATCCCAGCTCTAGCATTCAGTCAAGGTAATATTTTACAAATGTAGTAGTCTCTCGTAAACTAGAGGCTAGTTATTATGTTGTACCTATCTTTTATTTAAATAATAAGTTTTATTCTAAATTTGATGAAATATTATTTGAATAATGGTATCGCTTTGGATAATAGTAAACGAGGTTTGATTTATTAAAGTACTTTTTTATTAGAATTAATTTAAAAAAAATCAGCTTATCTATTTTTTGGTTACTAAATGAAGTATTTAATGAAAAATCTTAATATCGCAAAAAATTACTTATACTTATTGTCTATTGATACTTATTATTTATGTCAACTAGACTATATTAATAGTAGTACTACCACATATTATGAAATATTACGATGGATATTTTTAAAATGTTTTGAATTTGGTCTCTTTTCGGCAATGCAGAATTTTCAATATTTTTAATGCGTTGTTATTTTTCTACTGTTATTATGTCATTATATATAAATCACCATAAACTCACGAATTATGATATACTGTATATTTATACAGTTTTTTTTAAATATTAAACACAAATATGTGATGCATAAGTAGATATAAAATGAATGGCCAAAAGACCAGTGCTTAGTTTTGTTCACAAGATATAGCCATGAATCAAACAATCAATGGAAGGCACATTGCTTGTAACGGTAATGGGTTGCTTGAAAATAATTTAAAATTAAAATTAATCGCAATAAAACATTATGTTTGATCTAAAATTCAACTCAGTAATATTTTGCAATATGCCTATAATATTTAAATTATATTTATGTAATGGCCAAAAATGTATTTTAACTTGATGGTTTGATATTTACATTTTTAAATAGCTATAGTCCTTGGGAATCCAGGCAACTCAGAATATATTTCTGGGAAATACCAACTTCTCAGGAAGCGTGGCGTCGATTTTATAGGAGCAATTTCTCATTAGTATTCTTAGTACACTCCATACAAGCGGTGTGATGCAATTTTTGAGTACCAGTAAATTTACATAATGGATACAACTTGGTATCAAGTTAATTCGCTTTTAATATACTGTGTCAGTAAATGACCTATTTTATTGAATAAGAAGATAAAGGATTTAGGGGTTGTCCATAAACCACGTAACGCTTTGAGGGGGGATGGGGGGAGCCCTAAAGTCTACATGCTGTTACATGGGGTGAGTGTGGGGTACATCAAAGTGTTACGTTACACAGGTCTTATACTCAAATTTTAATATACAAAAACAATATTATTGTTCATGTTTTCACCTTTGATAAACATACTCATAGATAACTTCTGAATATTTGTGGCGTTGAAAATGCACTTACTTACTCGAATGCGCTTAGGTGTTATTGTCTGCCCGAGACTACGAACGCCAAGCACATTCGAAAACACATATTTTCGTGCGCATGACAGTGACATGTTTATATTCACCGAGCTTGTTTAAATTTGTCCAATCTACTGACCCCCTCACGTGCTTTTAGTTGGATAACAGCTGTCAGTCGAAGCTGCCTTAATTTATAAGTATAGTTGATTTTAAGAGATTCCCACTGCACATTTTTTTACATAGGCCGTGAACAATCGCTTGTGTTTGTACAAACACAAAAATTATTTCTTCAAAAAGAGGAGACTTATTCATTTCTTGCGTATAAAAAGCGATATCCAGAAGAAGAAAAAAAAGCGGAAGAGTTTCAATAAGATGTAGTGAAATAGAAAGAAGCAAGCGTACATAATTTATCTCGAGTCAAGTTTGAGGAGTCCATCAATAGTGTTATTTCTTCTTAACAGCAGCATGTTATGAAAAGTAAAGCTTCAAATATCATTAATTATTTTCAAAAGGTAGGTGTATTTAAGCCTATACTTTTTCCCTTCTGATAAATCTGTGTGTATGTTTATAAATACAACTATTATACACCCGCTACGGTGGCTGCATTGTTTAAATAGTCGTTCTCTCAGTAGACTATACGGGCGATGTTGGGGAATTGGGATTCGATTACCAGTCAGATCTACTGAGGGTTGCTTTTCGCTTTTCCTAAATGCCTTCCCGCTCTCCCTCCATTGCAAATTCTGGTAGATTTTATTTAAAATTTAGACCTTTTTAGTATAAATATTGTAGAGTGGTATAGTCAAATTGTAGTAATTCTAGTTATTTTTTATTATATTTATCTAATGGAGTCGAAATGAGGAAGGTAGAAATTTAGAGGTAATCTACCCTCATTAACGTGGAGAGAGAGAGAGCGTATAAAACCATTAAGGAAAAGCCACTCTGAGTATACCCGACAGGTATTCGAAACCCAATCTCAGCTTCATTGGCCATCTAGTCTTTTTCGAGAGTGAAGCCAGGATCGATGTTGGAACGAAACATGAGTCTAGGAATTGATAAGTTAACTAAAGAAAAAAATTGTAGATTAATCCAAAATATAATTTAGAAAAGTTGTATGCCTAGAATTGTTTAAATATCTCTCTATAATTAATTAATTTTAGCACCGCGTCTTACTACCCGTTCGGGTTATACGCTTAAGTACTAATTACACTAATGGGAAGTGAACCCGCATTTGCGTGGAGGGAGAGTGGAAAACCATTTAGGAAAAACCAACCCCCAGTTCACCCGACCGAGATTCGAACCTCGATCTCCTCGTCCTCGGTGGTCTGACTCAACACGACTGGCGCGTTAGCCAACTACGCCACCGAGGCGAGTAACTCTCTCTATACAATGAGAATATTATTATCATAAAAAGTGCACAATATTAAGAAATATGTCTTACCCCAGCGTCAAGCAGCTGATGTGGGCACTTTAACATCATCCTACTCAGCACATAGTAGTGCCGTCTGGTTCTTACTCAGATCGCAAACCTGACATCCATAACATAAATATAGCAGAGGTTTTTCCTCATAAACCTGAGGAATTATAGCTTTACGTATTTATGTCTGTTTAAATAATAATACTCTCTGAAATAATTTATAATCAGGATTTAAAATTGATTTTAAGAAGTATTAAATCTGAATCCATCCTTTAGTAACACAAAACTTCTCTATGAAAAAATGACATTCATTCTTGGTGAGAAAAGTTACGTAACACAGGTTGTAAGGGGGGTGGCTAAGCTAAATATCTACATGGTATTATATGGGGGAGGGGGGCTAAAAAGGTAAGAAAAAAGCTTTACGTGTTTTATGGACGACCCCTTAACATTAAAAGTAAAATGAATACTGGTAGGCCTACATTATTACGTTTCATTTTCACTAATTATATTATTGATTCGGTGTCTGTATACGGGGTTTAATCCCTAAAAGTTGATGGTTCAGTAGAATTTGCAGCTCATTCATCTCCATTTTTGCTTACACCTTTGGGCAACACACAACAGTCAACTAACTGTTGCTTAAGAGCAATATGTGGACTACTTATGGCAAGCTTTAGGATCACATATTAACCAGCATTGCTGGACAAATAAAGGTTTATTTCCTAAAACACATCAGTGTTTCACTTAGCCCACAGCTCTGCCCTAATATCCCACATTTTACCCGTCTGGTGTAGATGGTTCGACTCCCACTCACATTAGAAGCTTCTCTCAATATTTAATTATTTAAAAATATCTTTGTTCATAAACAAACATATAAAACACAATAACCTTGTAAATTGTAATGAATAAACTATTTAGGAAATGCCCATAATTTTTTACATAATATATTATAATAGTGCAACACATATCTACTATGCATGGGCCAATTGATAAAAGTGGCAGTGATCACAAATATGCGCAACAGGTGAGATTATTATTTTAAAATATAATTTGGAATCTTCACCAAAGCTTGACTAATCAACAGTTTAATTTCAGTAGTGTCTGCACATTTAGGTATTCAATAGATCTCTTCCAACAGTTGAATTTTATACCCGTCTTCCATCTGTGTAAACTTATTGGTCAACTGTTGTTTGCTGCAATTGTAACTCACTGGAAAAAATCGCTCCAGTATTTGAGATAGTTAATACAGTGCTTAAGTTATATTCTCGCTGTTATTTTTGTGATCAGAGTGCGTTAGTATATTTTTTTTAGATGCGTGTCAGCACCCTATAACCGAGGATTGAGTTTCTTTGACAGATTTATTAACTGCCTAATGTTACGCCGGCATATCTAAGTGGGATGATAGTTACATTTTAAGTTACGTAGTATCCTCACTATTTAAAGGCCTAATAATCTTGTATACGCATGATAATTTTGTATGTTTAAAAATAAATATATACATTTGTTTTTCAGTGACTGGAATAAATCTTCACTTGATCACGCCTATAGTTTGTATGGTATGCATATTTTACACTACACTGGTAAGTCAAATTTCACTTTGTTTTAATCTAATAGTGCTGTTGCTGTTCGCCAAGTGTTGAGGATGAGGCGCACTCATACATATTTAATAAACACGAGAGATGCATCTACTTTTATCAAACTGATTAATTTAATGACAAACATGGTAGTTAAACTTAATTAGAAACTATCAGATTGAAATACAAACATGACTATGGGTAAATTAATTACCCATAATACTTAATAAGCCTAAAACCATGCAGAGGTCCTATTTTGAACTACGGCCTCCGATGAACTACCGGACACAACTGAACTGCCACTCAGTCAGTTTGTCCCTGGATGAACTGTGGGTCATGAACAGGCAGTTCACTGCTACCTGGAATTTGCATGTTCACAGATCAGAAGCCATTGTTCAAGCTAGGAATGTAATCTTATAGCTAAGCGGCCGTCCTAAGACCTCCAATAATTCCTAGTTGCAACAATGTGTTTCTGTATATGTGCATTCTTAATTTGAAGATATCCTGTTTAATATGTTGGTCAACTTTCGGCTCCAAACAATAGTTACAAGTTGTCAGAATAATAAATATAATTTATGAGCTATGACGAAAATACATAATATAATTGGAAACAGTAAATAACTTTTCTAAAATAATTGCCCAAAATTACACATATTTACATTGTGAGCATTATAAATATATTCAACGCTTAAATTTTTAGAGCAAACTTTAGAAAACACGATATCAATACCGAGCTAAAAAAGCAGAGTCTAGAAGAAGTGTGTTGGACACAAGAGGTTGCTAATAGCACTGTGGTTTTTGGTTGGCTTGTAAGGCCAATATATGGGATCCGTGGAGTAGTATCTCCTGAATGATTTTGATGGAGGGATTGGTTGGCTGTTGTGCGTCATGACCTTGAGAGGATTGGGGTTGGAAGGAAGAGGTCAAGTGAAGCATATGTGTTGTCTTTTGATACAGTGTGTGCAGGTTCACGTAGATTCACCACACCTTAAGGTGTGGGCATTTCCGAGACGGTTGAAACCAAATTTATTAGAACTTTCAAAGTCAAACAGTTCTTGAGAAGTCATATTTTGAAATTGAGTGCACTGATATATACTCTGAGTGCTTTGTTGGCAAAATACACAATTATTTGGGGGTTTGGCCAAAGCCAGTCAATAAGTCAGTAGGCTTAGGGGTCGGTTGAGTATATCGAAGTATTGCACTATACAGTTGAGACTGTGAAGTGGCATTAGTGTTGTTTGAGGGTTGTGAATTTCTGGTAGTAAATCTGAATACGGCTGTTGCATTCAGTTTCTAAGTATAAAATTAACTCGAGTGCATTTGGCATACATGAATTAAACTCACGAGAATCTTCAAACCGCTTTCGCGTTTCGTGGTTTAATTTTCGCAGAAGAGATGCGACTAATAGCGTTTACTTAGTAATATAATAGTCTAGGCTCTATGACAATCAGAGCTTAGCTATTTTCAAAGTAGTTAGCCAAGAAATGACTTAGACTGTCTAGAGGACCGTAAGAAATATTGGGAAGGTCTAAAATCTTATCAATATGTAGATAAATTAGAGGGCGCACCTGGTGATATCCTTTTTGAATTAGGTTCCAAGCGATTTAATAATTTTCTTTCGAAATAGAGAGGGTTTTAATGACTTTAAGCGCATAACCTTGAAGAGAACTTAACAAATATTGAAACTTTTTTACAAGGGTCAGTGACGTATTTGAGTGGACAGTCTCAAACAAATTAGAGAGTGCCTTCCATTGTTGCAATCTTTCATTAAAAGTGGACAAATTCAACTTAGGCAACCAGACTGCGGGGTCGTGCTCAATAGGAAGGGTATAAACAATTGTGTTGGTATTAAAAATTGGTTACTGAGTAGCCGGTACTAATACTTTAATTTGGCAATCAATTGTTGTATGCAGAGCTAGGCTGGAGTCTTGCAAAGTGGCCACTTCAAATCTCGTCAAAGTCTTTGTGATAATATTCTAGAAACTTGTCAAGAAGAACACTGAATTCTATGGTTTTTAATTTAGTTTTTTTTGACTAGATAATTATCTTTGATTTTACGCGTCATTAAATTGTTGGAGTTCAACAGAGTCAGCGTATAGTTGTTGATCGTGGTCAACCTATTACTAACTAAGCCTCTTTGGCGTTGAAATATACTAAACTTCATTGTTGAGTGTATTAGTTAAACCATGAGAATAATGAGAGTTCAGATAATTCTAGTGTAAATAAAGTTAAAACAACAATAAAACTATAACAACAGAGTCACTGAGAAAGTTATTGTGTGAGCAATTTAAATATAAATTTTATTAAACTTGCATCAATATAACTCTTAAGTAATACGAGTTGAGTCATAATTAATCCTTCTCTATAGAGAAGGCGTTGTAAGACAAAGAATAGATAAAGTAGATCACTAGGGATCTTTATTTGATCCACACTCAAATATGCAAAGCCCAAGTACCCGAACCTGTGTTAACTATCAGTAAATCAAAGTATTCAACTATTCATGTTTAGGGAGGTAAGGGTTTGCTTGATTTAAATGCATAACGAATGACATGAAGTTGACAATGGCCTGAAGGCCGCTTTAATTATCAGAAATAATGATCAAAATGTTAACAATATTATGTTTATTGACTGCGGAAAATACGCAATAGCAAATAATCCAACTATATTTATCAAGAAGCGAATAAATGTACTCAAATAAAAAAAAAATGATAAGTTACAGAGTATTAAACGCATTTATCAAGATTAAAGAACATTCATAATAAGTTAAGAGAACAATTTCAAAAGTAAACAAAGTTAATTATTGCGAGCAGTAATCAAAACGAAATGAAAGCTGGAATACACCCTATCATCTAAACAACATGGATAAGCCATTCAAAAGATACCTATAAATATCTTAAGTTAAGTTTGTTATAAAGTCTATACAATAGCCCCATGGCTTCTTTGGTGCTGACTGACAGTTCACAGCTGACTTCTGACAGTCAACATTTAGGTAATACCTAAATTTTGACTGTCAGAAGTGACAGCTGCTAAACACATGTTTTTTGCAGATCATATGGTTCGGCGTAGGGATACATAATTTGGTCCGGTAGCTTTTCAAAACCGTCAGCTGTCAGCTGTGAGCTGTCAGTCAGCACCAAAGAAGCCATGGAGCTACTGTACATATCATATCTCATAACTGATACATATCAACTAATAAATTTCTGCTCATAACCATACACCTGGCTACAATATTTACAAGTAAAGTAATTATTCTCATCTAACAACTCGTGAGGCGGGGGTAGCCTACACACCAAAAAGCTTAATGTATTTCTAACTTATTTACTTAGTTCATAATAAGATTTGAACATATTAAAATCATTTACCGAATTTCCCACTCGCGCAGAAATTGAAAATATGATACCAGGCCATATTAGTTTTAACTAGACTCACTACAATATAGCCAAACAGAATATAGTGCAAGATAGTGCACAAAGATTAAATTACGTATTTTGACTTGCGAATACTAAAACTTAACCTGAATTAAAAGGCATAAGACCAAAACATGCCCGTATCCAAAACAAATCTAATTAACAAGGAAATCAAATTTAGTAACAAAATTAATAAATAAATATTCCAAAGCATTATCAAATTTGATCTCTACATAATTCAGAAAGAGTTTAATAGTTCCTGAGTTTTCAAATAAAAAAAATTATAGAAAAAATGTTTTCCAAAATAATGCACACTTACATGTTGTAAGTTCCTAAATCCTAATTGCATCAAAGAGTAATCGTTCCGTTCTGGGTACCAGCTTATATTTCACTTAGAACAGTGGGGAAAAATGGTAGAGATGTATTCCATGACAAATTAAGTCATCATTAGCTAATCAGAAATTGCCCTCGCATCGACACCTGCGCACAACGTCGAAAGGATGACTTTGAGGGGATAGGAAGACATACGTGATAGAACTTGTTGCTTGTTTCCCCAAGCTTTGGCGCCTGTGCAGCGTCCTCAACTCGGGGGTTAACGAACAGGGTCACATGGCATTCCGTGTCTTCATTCTAGTTTTCTCGTCAACTTGTAAATGAACAGTGTTGTGTGTTGACTTGCGTTGAGGATCCATACGAGGCGCTGATTTCCCAGTAAAATGAGATAAGTGGGTATACACCTTTTTTAGGTGGTGGAGGGTGGTGGATAAGATAATTTGTAGCCACGATACACTAATTAATTGGTAATATAACACTTGAGAATGTAAGAGATAAAAACTTCACAAACACACGAAATTATTTACTGATGCAACAAAGAGTTTTAAAAATATTTTAAATACCGATTTAAAAAAGAGACAAAAAATCAATGTTTTTTTTTGTAGCTCATTAATAATATTATCCGGCCCGGAGGACCAAAATTTCTGGACGATCTGATTAAGAAAATGAAAATTAGAATAAAAATAATTAGTGTATTTCCGGAGGACAAGTTTTTAGTTACACTAAGACGGAGACTTTGTTCGAACTAGAGGATATAAGAGTGTCTGCTGTGAAGCCTCCTTTGAATGTTTTCTTGATCAGGAGATACACATGAAGATCTGGTAGAGGTGTTATTGAAGTCCGTGCACTTTATTAGCAATTATTTAACGAGAGGAGCTCCGCTAAACGCTTGCATTTCCATAAATACATAATATACAAAAACACAAATATTGAACTTATTTAATACACACAGAAATATTACCGCACTAAATCAATTCACACGGAATCTATAATGAGCTCATTTTCCAGTGATGAAGAGTGAGAAAGAGGTTCACCGAGATATTATATTCAGATAATATTTTCCAACACTGTTCGCAAAACAGATAGCGTGGATTTCAGAGCTGCGAATTGGAGGGACGAGTTCTCAACCACAGACTGATGTTAAAAACAAACAAATAAATGCGACCAAAATAGCATGTATTCCAATAAGGGTTGGAAATTTCTCGAAACTCTGCAGTTGCGCAGAGAAGAGTAAGGGGAAATAGGGAAGGAAATAAACCAGTATCGTTTTTTGAAAAATGTGATGACAATACGTTGATCTAAATAAACTACGGATGGACTACTTTACTCTAAATGAAGACAATTCAAAATTTGCATGGGATTTAAGAACCATAATAAAAATGACTATTTAAACGGAAAAAATATGCTAAAAGTTAAATTCGGCTAACAAAGCGCAAAGTTTTTTTACAGCTACAATTTAGATAAGAAATGTTAGTTCTATAACCCAAAAAATATTTTATTTCCTTTTACAGAACTATTTGTCAACAATTTTAGCTCTTCTCAATTGATATTGTAGCATATTAACACAATTAAATTTGAAATATACCTTTAGGTTTATTTAAATTTTTTTTAAAAAAGTCTTTTTTGAGCTTGAAAATCGACCCTTAAAGGCTTGTATATACTATAAAACTAAGTAAGGTAATACTTCGAAAGGCCTATTCTACGTCAACGATTCTGAGATTTTTTTAGGATAAAATAGTATTTGATATATTATATATATATATTATTTGTATATATCATATTTTATAGCTTAGTTAAAATAATATTACAAACTTTAACTCCATTATTTTATTCAGTCACACGTTTTTTAATTAATATGAAATTGATTTGATGATTTAAAAAATTGATATTTAGGGAGGTCTGAAAGCTGTTGTTTGGTCGGATACGCTACATTGATCCTTATGTTTGGAGGAGTTATCGTCGTTATGATACTCGGGACTATTAAAATTGGTGGTCCTGAGGTGGTATTCCAGCGGAGCGAGCAGAGTGGAAGACTTGAATTCTTCAAGTAAGCTATAACAACAGTTCATCACATAACCATAGATTGCCTAGCAAAGCAATGATACAATCACCTGTTCAATAAGTCTTTAGTTAGACAATTAAAAACTTTAATTCAGATACATAAAATTGTAAATTAAAACAATTTAATTTAGAGACATAAGAGTTTAATTTAATATCAAACATTTTGGAGTTGTTATCTTCACAATTCCGCAATGTTGGAAACGTAAAGTCTAAGTTTTATTTGGCCAACAGATCAAGAAGAATCTTCCTATGGATGTTCATGCCTGCTAGAGCTAGAAGATAGATTGATATCAGCCATCTTTTCTGCATTTATAATATGTTGAAATGGTAATATGATAATGCAAGTAGCATAATGGCTGTGGATCAAATACATTCTTTAAAACTAATAATAATTAATATATTTTATAGCCCGAACAGGTTCAAACAATTACGTGGTGAAAAAAAAACTAATATTTTATAATCAAATTCTTGTAGCAACTGTTTAACTTGGTACAAATACGTCATTAGATGTAATTGTTGTATTTTCTTGAGACACAAAGTCTATCAAAGTAAAAACTTTATGTTTCTAAGTTCAGCTTTTTTAAATTGTGTAATTAGGTTTAGGAGAAAAATAAAATTATCAACTACTATATATTATATATAAAGTTCACAATAATGTCCACTTAGTCTTGATTCAAAATAGTGAACTAAATAGAAAATCAAGATTGGGAAAATATAAATTTGGCCCATGCTATACGCTGATACAATTTAGCTAAGGAAATGTGCTGTCAAATTAGACATGAATTCAACTCCTCTCTCCACTGACGCAGAGGTTTGGTTTGGTCTTTGTCATATAGTGACTTAAATTGTTCTAATTATAGTAATAGGCATTCTAACTCTTAAAAAAAAAGGCAATAAATTATAACCACGTTTCCATTTCCAATTAGTGGCTTTAAGAATGTATGTATTGGTCCTTGAAGAGAGATTTTTCCTTTCCCACTTCTTAGTACCTGTTTAAGCTATGCGTACATATTAATTACCTAGTGAGATAAGTATGAGAATGTTAAATCTTTAGAAGAAATATAATCACATTCACGTAAAGAGTGAGCTGTAAGCAATTAAAAAAAACCTCATTATATCCTACAAACCAAGATAAATGAGCTTTTGTTGGCGTGATTAAGTGAAAAGGTAAAAAAATAATATATAAATGTTGTATAAGATAAATGAATGATTTTTTTTTAGTTTGGACCTAGACCCAACGGTACGGCATACGTTTTGGAGTGTTACCATTGGTAATTACTTCAGCTGGTTGTCATCAAGTGCTGTCAATCAAGCTATGGTGCAGAGATGCCTTGCCTTACCCAACATAACCAAGGCCAATTAGTAAGTAAAGTATTGATAATGTGTAAAGTACAGTACAGGTTGATTGTTTTATGTTTTTTTCCACAGATCCTAGTACACGTTAGGTTTATATGTATAAATTAACTACGCCAGTGGCGTAGGGATGTGTGTTCACTAATTAAAATATCAGCTTTAGAATTAAATTAATACAAGCAACAATCATTATCTCGGTACAATAACAACAACTATTCCAAAAACCACAGATAAAATATCGCCCCGTCATCAAAAAGAATCACAAGTCAGTTAATTAGTTAATTACACATGACTACGCCGCAAGAGCTAGTTTAGCTCAGTTAATCTTAATATCTTTTGTACTTGTTCTCTTCTTTAGGATGTATAGTATCATTTAGCCATGATGGAGGTCTTATGGCTCTTTCAGGCATTGTCTGAAGGGCGGAGAGTTTAAAGGCGATTCTTCTGCCAAGGGTGCCGCTGATTCTTCAGTCACCAGAAGCTCCTGCCAGCTCGGGCTAGTCTCTAATCAGTGGAGTACTGGTGATCATACCCTCAATGGGTGTGTAACAGGTTTATTGGGGTGTGTGGGCCGCGGATCCAAGTGATGGTAGATTTGTCGTATGTTCCACTTGATGTACTCACCCAATATGACCTAAGTTGTTGAGCTTTAAACATTAATGTTGCTTGCTCGGTACCAATTATTGCCCTTGGTTTTAATACCCCTCTTTGAATTTCAATTAATAATGCCAACGTTGTAGTATCTTAAACATAATATTTATTTGAGGCCAGTGATGTCTTTTTCTAATCTCTCTAGTATCTTTGTTCTCTAGGGGGCTATTCTGAGAGGGAGGATGACATTGGTAACTAATCTCTGAGTCTCCTTCCGTATAACAATTGTACCAGTGAAAGACCAAGTGACACAGTCGGAGTATTCATATACTCGCTCCACTTTGCTAGTCTTCTCAACAAGGTTTTCTCTCTGGTAGTAGCGTTACAGTAAAATAGTTCAACCTTGTATTTAGAGTACGAGAGTTTATAACTTTAAACACATACCGTCGTGCGAATTCCTTGAATTGCTTACTGGAATATGGTACGTTATTACAAACACATTTCTCTAGGATACTATACATCGCAAATTTTGATGTGAAGATTTTGATAAAGTCTTAAAATATTTTATCTAGAATATCGACTGACTACAATCCCTTTGAGTAGCTGTTAATTCTGAAGTATGAGGAATATATCTATTCAAATATTTGAAAATTCCGAGAAAATGGCTATTGAAGGTTCTCATTTGCCTTGTTGTGTCTATAAATAACTTCTAGATCCTTTTATAGACCTCTAACCCGACAAATTTTACCTTTTTTTGATTCCTCCGGATTAAATCAAGTGTCATTCTGTCAAGCCCGGTCAAAGAATTCTTGCAGATTATTCTCATCTTCATGGTGGTATTTTCATGAAATGGTGGCATCCTCAAATCATATGGACACCCCTTTTAGTTCAGTTAAAATTTCCTAAAAAGTTTTTCTGAAAACATCCGGTGCTGTTGGCAGGCCAAAAGGCATGCGCTCGAATGTATGATTGCCTAAAAGTGTTTAAAAGGTGCGAAGCTAGGTGCTTGGCTCATCTAGAACAATGAGTCAAAACCAATTCCTCATATAAACAACACATACAACATTTTAGTAAGAGAGTACAGTCAGAATTTCGTCAGGGGATGGAATGAAGGTATGTTCTATTTAAAGGGCTTTATTGAGACTTGGGGTCCTTCGAGTCCGAACATAAGCGAAGGTCTCAATCTGTCTTCTCCACTCTGCTCACTAGATTTACCCATATCTAAGGCCCAGGGACCTTAGGAATTACTCCTGATGTTTCCATTTTTATAAGTTTAGCCCTCAGATGGTCGTGCAAAGCTAGATAAATCCTAGGTTGTGATTAGGTGTCAATTTAATTTGACATTTTCCTGGAATGAGACCCAACCCTTTGAAGAGGTAATTGTAATAGTTAATTAGCTGCTTTTCTTCCTGCCTATCATTGGACTCAACGGGCACTAATATTTGTATGAGACCCACATTTTTCGATGTAACTATTCCTAAACTTGGGACAGGTTCAACATTGGCAACAACAAATTTTTATGTGCGATTTTCCCGTAGAGTGAAATCAATTTTAGCAGTTTCCTTGTCAAGGGTCCTAAATAGCTGATTTCTATAAGATTTTATAATGACATTTTAAGCCTTAAGCTGCCTTTCCTGATCATCAAATCTATTGAATGACCTTAGAGGTAGAATATTCACAGAGGTACCACAGTCAAGTTTTAACACGATATTCAATTTGTTGGTGTATAGAGTATTGAGACACTGTACTACTGCAAGACTCAACGTTGTATACTGCTGACTGAGGAACATCTAACAATAGATAGATGAAATAGATTGTTAAATATAATATATAAATGTGGTCATCTAAATCACTGAGAGCATCAGTCGGTATCTAATCAATGGTATATGGGGGTTATATGAATCAACTTGTAGCGCGTGGCTGTTTTTCATCAGAGGGCAGCATCTTGCACAGTGATTTAATTTTTGAAATCTGGTGCATTTTTTACTGAAGTCTGGTCACAGAATGCTGTATGCTGATAGCCACAGCATTTGTTGTCAAATATGTTTAGTAAGTCTGTCGGGCTATTTCCAGGATAACGCTGATGACTATAATAATTAAAGTTAATTAACCATTAACAATTATCCAACCATTTGGTAAGTAGATTTTGAAATGTTAAACGTTTTAGACAATGAAATAGGACACACATTCAAGTTTTGTAGCTAGTCAGCCATTTTAAGCTATTCAATTAACGAACGGGATAGACTCTTGCATATAGTTAAACTAAGTTCACGCTGGAAAATTAAAGAGCCGTATAATCCCACGGATAGCACCTATCCTAGGTAGGCAATACGATTCGATACATACGTATTAAGAGCACATCTCACTCCATGGATAGTACATATCCTAGGTAAGTAGTACAGTTCGAATCAAGAGTTTTATCGTAGTGAGGCCTTCTGTATTATACTTTAAAAAATAGTTGAATCGAGGTTGTGAAATGATACTACCGTATTTTAAAAGCTACGATAATATTGAAAACTAGTTATTTTAGAATTAAAAATCTATTGCGCCGATTCCACTTTCACTGTTTTTAATAGAATAAAACCACATTCCGATATTTTCTTTGGTTCTAATGTATCTCATTTCCCGGTTAATCGATCCTGAGATGGACTCTTAATGCAAAATGTTGAAGGCCATTCTATACAAAAATAGTTTATTTGTATTTAAAATCAAAGTTCACAAGCAATACAGTAACAGTTTTTCATGTGTCACACGTAGAATTTAGTACCTATCTAAAGTTAAGTGCCTTAAAAGTCTGTCAAAGTAAGAGTGCTATCTTTTAGGGTAAACGGAGCATACTTAGGATATTATTAATTGTGAATTCGATTAGTTCAACAAATCGTTTAAACTTTAGAGCAAATCAAATATTTAAATTTATTATCAAATGATTATAAATAATTATTCTCACGATATGTGTTTGTAACTATTGTTGACAGCACAATAGTAATTTTGACCATTGGCATCGCATGCATAGTCTCCATGAGCTGCTACACTGGACTGCTTATCTACGCAACATTCGCAGACTGTGACCCTGTATCTGCACGCGTGAGTAGTCCTCTATTAAGATTCAGGTAGATACCTACTATATAAAGTTATTTACTCTATTGTTTAGAAAACATCCATAATACCAACATGCGTTTTTTTTATTATATTAAACTTGTAAATTTAAAATGAACTATATTAATAAAAAAGTTACAAGTTAATGTTTACTTTTTTACAATAAGACGTAATTTAAATTAAATTAAAATTAAATAAAACCTGAAATACAAGAATATAGTTTTGAAGTTATCATATTATTATATAGAATAAGATAATGTTCTATCATACATGACGAATATTTATAATACAATAATTTTAACAAAATTTGATATTTTCAAATTAAATCATGGCTAAACTGTTGAAAAAGTTCAATAGCTTTCTGGTAGATTGTCTGTCCTCGGAAGCACCTCTCCCTCTCCTCCCCATCTTTTTTTTCTGTAAACCCTGCTACTCCCGCTTCCATCAAACATTTATAACCTGTTCAGGTAAAACCCTTCTCTTGACACTAATTGTTTGTCACCTCTAAACCTGAGCTATTGAAAATGTTTTCTGTAATGTATTTGTATGATCTATGTAAAAAGATTTTTACAGAGTAAACTTGATTATGTTTACCTTATAAATAATTTGCATAAACAGTGTTGAATGGACTATATTATCCACCGGTTACGTAGAGAGGCGCCAAAAAGCAATACTGCCCGGGCGCGAAATTTACCTCGGGCCGCCCCTGACTCTATGGAATTAGGAACTAGGAACACTGTTACAGAAAAATTAGGAAAAGAGAAACATCTTTGTCAACCAAAGAGCATAAGAATCAAATTCATTTTCAAAAACCTGTTTTAAAAACAGTGGTGTAGTCGTAAATTTAGCAGTGCCGGAACACAAGGTCGTAGCAACCCCAAAGTTGAAATGGGGTTTTGGGACCCCCAACCACCGTAGGCGAAAGGCTTGCACAAACATAAGTGCCTCTAGAATGATTACTAAAGCAGAAACTTACTTGAGGCACTTCCCCTAAAATGCCAGGAATTCGCATAGAGCACTGTAAATTTCATCAGAATTTATTGATTAATAGTATTAAAAAAGTTTTAAGATAATATTGATATAAAATCAATTAGTTAACTTGGAATTGCAAAGTATAAAACTCTACTAAAAAAATTGATTATTTTTCTCTTTCCACGTTACTATAAAATAGAGGTTGGAAAAAAGTAATCTCAAAATTTTTGGTGAAACGAATAGCAAGTGATAAGGGTCGTAATTGGTCGTGCGTGCACCAGAAATTGCCTGAAACACCCCAGCACTACAAAAGGCACACTAAAGGAGTGGCTCGTAGTCTTTAAGCTGCAATGCGACATTGACAGGCTGCTCGCAACTGCAACAACGGTCAAGGATGCCTAGAGAGGGTAAGAAGAGTGTGCCGGAAGACTTCACTGATGAATCTTCCTCCGGGTCCGAGGAAGATTACGAGGATACCAAGGGGAAGCTGAATGCAAGTAGAAGGATGGAGGCAATGCACGACTTCATCGATGGCCTATTTTAGGACAAGAGAGGCAGCGCAGGGGCTACGGGGAAACTCAAACATGAGGTGGACCGTCTACTCCTGGTGATTGCAAATCAAGAGAGACATATCGAATAACTGGAATACGAGGATGAAAGGCTGGAGGAGGAGAATAAGAAGGGGCAAAGGAAGAGGTGATAACAAGACCAACGTTCACGCAGATAACGGCCGCAGGACAATCTGGAGGACCGGGATTCAGACTGGCTCCGACTCAGAGGATCATGCGAGAGCAAGAAAATAAGATAGGTAAGGTATATATCTCGTCTAGCAAGGGAGAGGAAATGAAGGAGATCCAGACAAAGGTAATGTCAAAGCTAAATCCGGAAAGGGATAAAATTCATATCCGTTCAATTAGGCCAGCCGGTAAGGTTGTGATAGTTGAAACTGAAACTGTTGACGACACAGATAAGGTAAGGAAGGGAGTCGAAGCACTTGAGGGTCTCATATGCGAGGAACCAAGAAAGAGAAGACCGTTAGTGACTCTATATCACGTACCGGTGGACATGACTGAGGATGAACTGAAGGACACGATTTACAGACAGAGTCTAGAAGACAAAATAACGAGAAAGGACTTGGACGAGGGTTTCGTGCCCAGTTTTAAGATAAGGAAGAGGGAGAGAAGGTTAGCAAATCAGGTTGCTGAGGTCTCCCCAAGAGTCCGTAACCTATTGATTGGTGGAAGAGTTTACCTGAGGTTCACAATTATAGCAGTCAAGGACTTTCTCGTCGTTACGAGGTGTAACAGATGCAGGGACCTGGGACATAGGGTGAAGTTTTGCCCTTAGAATAAATCTTTCTGTGGGCAGTGCAGGAAAGTGGCATATGAACTTAAGGACTGTACAGAGAAAATAAATAAATGCATACCTTGCAGTAGTAGAGGAAAAGAAAAGTGCAAGTACCCTAACACTAGGGAATGTCCGACGTAACAAATCTTGTTGGACAGACAGATACAAAATACCGATTATGACTGACAATGTACGTGTACTGACAACTTTGCTAAGACAAATACTGGACAGACTTGAGAGTATGGACAAGGACAAGCAAAGGAACGGAAGTAAAGTTAACTCTGGAAGCAAAAAGAGGAATTCACCATCACGAGTTGGGAGGAACATGGGGAACGTTCAAAGATGAGGAAGATAGAAGATGTGGCTAAGATGGCAGCAGTAGATCAGGAGGTAAAAATTGTAGGCGGAGTGAAGTCAACTAGGGGAAAGGAAGTAAAGGTGGAAGATGTATCGACAACCATGGAGGAATACAAGGATAAGCGGAAGCGTTGGGATATCCAGTGATGGAAGTTTTGGAGGAAAGGCCCAGTCCTTTTACATGGGAGAGATACAAAATAAATAGAAGAGGAGGAAGAAAGGAAGATAAAGTACCCTGAGGAGTTATCTGAACAATTAGGAGAAAGGAAGGAGGCTGAAATATTAGAGGAGGAGAAGAAAGAAGAAAAAGCGGTGGTAGAAGAAAATAACTTGAGTAAACAAGATGACTTAGTGAATCCGAGACAGATATACAACAACCTTGAGGAGACTCTCCAATTATCAGGATTGGAGGAGCAACCGACTCTATATCTGGCTATGAGGCACATAATAAGATCTGGTCATGAGAAGGGAGCATCCATAGCCTTCTTCACCCTGAGGCTCTGGATAGGATACAGCTAAGGTCAATGAATCTGCGATTGAGGTAAAACCACTTCTCGAAAAAGTTCATAAAGTCTTCGAAAGGAGGAAGGAGAAGCTCAACGTTGCTCTACCAACACTTTGTGAAGGTAAACGGTCGTATAGCATTCAATTTGAAGGAAGCTTGGCCCAGATGTTATGTGTTTACTCACAACCCATAATGAACGAAAACAATAGTAAAAAAAAATAGGGCAGTTGAATGCTATGTGGAGTAAGACCGTTATGGAAGAGATTAGAAAAGTGACAGAGAACTTGAGTTTGGACATCATTTGAGTGCAGGAGCCGTACAGTACGGTAAGTGTAAAAATTCTGCAGATGCCAACAAAGGCGAGAATTATCACTAGTGGTTCATCGCCCATGAGCGTGATAGTAATCTTCAATACTCATATAACGGTTACAAGAGTAGATCAATAGTGCAACGTGAAGGTCACTTGCATCGAGATAAGAAAAGATAAAGGCGCATTCATCCTGGTCAACATGTACTTCTAGTACAGGGAAGACATTGAAAATAGCTAGAGCAAATGGAAGTTGTAGATGACGTCTATAGAGGTATCCCGATGGTGTTCCTCGCAGATGCAAATGCGTAGTCACCCCTGTGGTTCAGTGATTTGTTGAGAAGGCCAGATGGAAGGAGAGGTATATGGGCATATGGGAGAAGAGAGAAGTTAGAAGAGATAGTAGTGGCGAGAAGGCTAGAGGTGCTGAATATGATAGCGAATTCACCCACCTATGCGGGGAGAGCGGGAGCAAGCTCAAATATAGACGTCAGGCTATGCAACCAGAAAGCGAATGAGATCGTTAAGAACTGGAAAGTTCTGGACGTGTTGAAAATTAGTGACCATAACTTGATCACTTTTGAGATTGAAGGAGACCCAGGGCTGCAGGTTGAATTGGGAATAAGACCTAAACTCAACATCCACAAAGCCGATTCGGAGAGATTAAATAAAAAGGAAGCAACAGAGATAGAAAAAGGAGGAAACGTAAATATGAAAGCGAAGGAATTTACGAGAGCTGTACAAAGGCCGGTAAGAGTGGCCATCCCGATATTCAAGAAAAAAATAAGGATAAGTAATAAACCCTGGAATGAGAGACTCGGGAAAAATCGGAAGGAAATGAGGGCAGCGAGGAGGAGATACCAGAACTTTCACGAGCCTTGGAGTCGTGGCATGTTACTGGATATCTATAGAAGGAAGAAAGAAGAGTATGAATATGGCCTAAGGCTGGCTAAGAAGGACAGCTGGGAGCGATACGTTCAGGAGGAGCTGAGAAACAATGCTTGGAGCATACAATTTCAGATGGTGACCGGGAAGGTCACAGCCCCCAGCTGTGATCTCGTCGCTGAAGACTCAGGTTAGGGACATGACTTCTTGCTGGGAATAATCGGCAAGGTTGTTGCTTGAAACGCTGCTTCCAGACGATAGTGTGGAAGACGAGGAGGAACAAGAAACTGCAAGAATGGAAATGACGAGGAACTACGACATCAAAGCAAAGACAGATTCAATAACATGGGAAAAAATTAGTATAAGGTTGGTGTCCGGAATGAAGAGTAAGAAGGCACCAGGACCTGATGGAATCAGAGTTGAGGTCCTTCAGAAAATCAGCAAACAAGTAGCGCCCTTCCTAACTAGTTTAATGAATGAATGCATGGGCCAGGGCCGAGTGTCTAATGTATGGAAAGAAAGTGAAGTAGTCATTCTTAGTAAGGGTGAGAATAAGGATCCGCAGCTCCCGAAGTCATACAGGCCGATTTGTTTATTAAATGTATGTGGAAAACTTCAAGAAAAGATCTTGTGCAACAGATTGAGGAAGCATTGTGAGATTGTTGGCATGCACCAGCAGCAGTATGGCTTTAGGAGAGGCAGATCTACAGAGGACGCTATCTGTGAGGCCATGAACCTTGTTGATAGGGCATGTGGGAAATAAGTTATTGGGATATTTGTAGACATATCGGGAGCATTCGATAATTGGTGGTGGTCATCACTGTTCAAACAGTTGAGGGAACTAGAATGTCTAGGGAGTCTTTACAGAGTTTTTATGGAATACTGTAGGGACAGGTATGCAACGCACAGTTGTCCAGGAATATCAATAAGTAAGAAACTTACGAAAGGCTGTTCCTAGAGATCGGTCTGTGAACCAATCTTTTGGGACGTAGGACTCGAACCCGGTTTGTTGGAAATAGAAGCGCTCCCAGGTACGGCGGGAGTGGTCACCTTTGCAGATGACTTATTGATAATTGTTGAAGCCAAGTCAAGTTTGGCACTTGAGACCAAGAGTAATATGGCTCTCGCTAGGCTGGACTCTTGGTGCAATAAAGTGAAATTAAGTTTGGCACATGCGAAGACGACGTTCAAGGGAGCGATGAAGAGAGATCCTATGATAAAGATTGACAGACAAGTGATTAGGCGAAGTGTAAATACCAGATATCTAGTAGTTACGTTGGATGAAAAGCACGGCTTCATGATGCAAGTGGAGAATATATGTGGAAGAGCCTTAAGACTAATGAACAAGATTATTAGCATAGGGCAGATTTGGTTTAGACTGCCCAGGCTTTGTATACGGATTTACCATCAAGCCTTATTAGTCTCCATCGTGGGTTATGGGGGCAGCGCTTGGGCACACCACCACAGACTGGTACGGGTTGGATGTAAGATCCGAAGCCTACAGAGAAGTATTCTCCTAAGGCTATCCGGAGCATATAGAACAGTTGTGACATACGCATTGTGTGTGGCCCTAGGTATCTGGCTACTAGACCTAGAAATAAGGACGAGAGCGGCTATGTACTGGCTACGGAAAATGGAGTTAGACAAGGTTGCTAAACTGACAAGGGAAGGAGTAATAAATGGTATTCAGGTGAGGGATCATTGCTGGACGAGTGAAAGTGAGAATGGAACCAAAGTACAACTGGAAGGAGAACTTACCAACTCTTTCCTGATGTCAGAGATTGCCTAAAACTAAATTTTTACAGCCTTCCCCTGGGCTAGTTTACTTTATCACTGGCCATGGACCGTACAAGGCTGTTCTATACCTAAGACGCTTGACAGAAGACAGGCTATATGAATGTGGAAAGGAGGCTACCCCCAAACACGTCGCACTGGAATGTCAACTATCGGTAAAAGAGAGGGAAACAATGCAAGTTCCATTACAGCCTGGAGCAATTTATCATATATTGCGTGACGTGGATAGGTGGGGTCTCCTAGATGCAATCGCGAATGACGTGTCAAAGAGAGAAAAGGACAGATATATATAGCAGACATGAAGACTAGGAGACAGGTTAAATAAGACGAACAAATGGAAGACAGACAAGGTAATGAGACCAGTGACGACAGTGACACTACAGAAGGTGACGACTCGACATCAGAGACAGAATCAGAAGATATACTATGAAACTGGTACCAAGACTTAAATGAGAAAAAACGTAGATCTTACCGGCTGGTAGAGTGGAATGGGACGAGGAACTCCAGGTCATCCGGAGTCCAGCAGAGGAAGGCTCCCTTAGGATGCCAGTAGTGGAAACTGCTGAGGGACCTGAGACAGCTGAGCTACCAGCTGGGAATTAGAGTAATCGAAGAACATCAAGAGACGGAGGAAGAAAACCCTCAACTCGCATGGTCCGGCCCACTTGGCAGCAAGTGAGGTGCTGAACTGGGGGGGGGGGGGGGGGGTTCCAGTCCGTCAAGGTTTCTTCATTGACTGTTATCAATAGATGAAGAGATAAGGAAGAATATTAAAATGCTCTGCGCCAATCGAGTTGCAAGAAATGCATTAGGTTAAGTTAGTTTTAGTTTATATTTTCTTATGTTGCATCATGTTTAGTTTTAGGTTAAAGGTAGTGGTCTTAGCTGGAGGTAGGTGAAACGAAATTCCTGGTAGGGCGCCTCCCCAGGTGGTGGATAGGGTGATGCTCGCCCCTGCTGGGGCTCGCACCAATCCGGGGACTATTAGATCCAGAAGTGGTGGGACACCCAGCGTGGCAGGGTACCAGGAGCGTAGAATACCAGGGGCGGACCACCTAGTAGGATAAAATTAGAAGATGGGGAAATAGGGACACTTAGATTAAGAGCTATACTCAACATCAAATTAAATAATATTATTGTAAATTGGATACACTAGTAATTAGTGGAGGTAGAGAAACAATGTGACAGGACCTAGACCTCAGGACAGAAAGTGAGGATAAATAAATAAATAGATAAATGTCCTCCTTCCTTAGTGTACACTTCTCCATTCCATAAAATGCCACACCCAAAACAAAGCATTTTGCCAATCTCTTCCTCAATCATTTATTCAGGGGGCCACATAGAAGTCTCTTCTGGTTATTAAATGCTACCTTAGACAAGGCAATTCGAGGTTTGACATCCTGTCCGCATAGCATATATTTGCGTATCCAGCCTCCCAAATACTTGAAAACTGAGATCTGCTCTATTTATTCCCCTTCACTCTCAAACTTCATCATCTCCTCTTTTCCTTCGTGCCAATGACCATACTACTCACTTTTCTATTATTAATTCACATCCCGCTTTTCTCGCAAGCATCATTCAGGTCTTTCAGCATTTCCGTCAGTGCCTGTACATTCTCAACTAATAGCATCATGTCATCCGCAAAATGAATATACTCTATCCTTCTTCCACCCATATATACCCCCCTTTTTTTTTCCATCCAAGCACTTGCCTATAATCTCTTTTGGGTATATGGTGAACAAGGTGGGGAAGGGCAGTAGCCTTGCCTAACTCCCCTGCCAATTCTAATTGCTCCATCATCTCACTCTGCATCTGTACTCTGACCTTCTGTTCAAGGTAAATTTCGGAATCATGCTCCTCTTCTTTCAGTCAACATCTCTACTCTTTAAAATGTTTAAAAGTTGTTCTCATTGCACTCTATCAAAGCTTTATTTTTTCTAAATCAATAAACACAGCATACAATTTTCTACCTTTTTCAATAGATCTCTCTCCTATAGTTTCCAGCAGCCCGATGGCGTCCTTTGTTCCCTTTCCTCTTTTAAACCCATATGGTTCCTTTCCAATTGAGCTATACAGCCTTCCATACAGTCTTATATTAAGCACTCTTGGGTGCATGTGATATTAAACTGATGGTTAAGGACATACTCCTAATATGTTCTGGTGTTTCATTTCTTCTCAATTGGTATAGCGGCTATTGACAAAAAATCATTCTTCCATTCACCACTCTCATTATATCTCACTGCACAGATACACTATTTCCCTTTCTTCTCAGTCTCTTAAGCTTCTCAACACCTCCAAATGTATCTCGTCCATCTCGTAAGCCTTGCCGTTCTTCATCTCCTTCATTGACTTTTCTGCCGCCTTTTCCAAGATGTAGTAACATTTTTCTCCTCCTCCATCTCTAAGCCATGTCTTTGATCTGCCTCATACAACCATTCTACACAATCTTCTCATCTTTACATAACATTGTGAGGTTAGTTGACTACCACGCCACTCGTCCTCTATTTTTCCATTATCGTCCTGTGCTTTTATTTCCTTGGAACACTTATTCCATGGCCCCTATGTACAGCCTCTCAAATTTTACTTCTTTTTCTAAATTCTCTATCTCTTCACATTTTCCCTTCATCCACACTTTTCTAGCCTGTTCTGTCTCTTTTCTTAACTCATTATTCATTCTTCTGTCATCCTTTTATCTTCCTTTGTTCCCACGGTTTTCCAATTGCTCCTTTCTTCCATTTAATTGTTCAACATTGCCTCCAGAACCGATTCCTTATTAGTTATTTTGGTCCTTCTGAGTCCAGCTGATTCCTTTGCGGCTTCCTTGAGGCTGTCACTCTTCTCTATCCACTTTTCGTTCACCCCTTCATCATCATTCAAGGGAGTGGAAAGCTATTTTTCTTGGATGGTGTATGCTATAAATTTTACTATAATTTTAACCAATTAAATTGTTTATGCTTGTAGATGTACCCCTAGTGGGGGTCTCTAAAACTCCAAAGGGTAGGGGGTACTGACTCCCCCGACCCAACGCCCCTTTCTACGACCTTAGGTTCTTTAGCTGTAAGCCCGGTGTAGTTAGCGTAAAATACATTTCAGTAATTTAGAGAGTAATATGATCCATATATGAAACTCTGCTAGTGAGAGAACATACCACAATATAGTATAATGATCTTGGTTTGTAGTTGATCAGGAAAGCAGACCAGTTGTTGCCGTACTACGTAATGGAGCTTTCTGAACATGTCCCTGGTCTTCCTGGCTTGTTTGTGGCGGGAGTGTTCAGTGCTGCACTAAGGTAGGCCTACTCTTGATTACTTTATATTCACTCAGTAGAAACTCTAGCAATGATTAACATCTCAATTCAATATGATGGAAGTGATGTATATAGTAAATGTCTTAAAACTAAAGCAATGATTGCTTGACTAACATATAATCACATAAAATGTGCAAGGCGTCTTAACAGTAAAACTTTGTTTAGGTTTTCTTCACACACTCACCTTTAGGGCGAGAGTAGCATTGCAGACGAGTTTTCGCCTCGAGACAGGCGCAGAATTCTATGTGCCAAACTCCGATGCTAGATGTGTTAACAGTTCAAATTTCGAGGCGGCCATGTTTAGACCAGGATCATGGGTCGTAATGACTTACCTTTTGAGTTATATTCGTGATGGAATTGGACATATACATTTAGTAAAGCGTGAAGAAGTAGATGTGAGACGTTCTAAAACTAACAAGTTACAGTTAGGTTTGATACAAGGGAGCTACTCGTACTTATTAATAGATCCTACAAACTGTTCGTACGGGGAACAAATTATCAACTGACTGTTTGAAATAAGTATCCAATAAACTCATTAATGGGCTTCCGGAACTTTCTATAATTTTTGTGTTCAAACCCAAAGGTACTGATACTCTGAACAATAAACTGAGTGTTCATTGAAATCATACCAAAGAGTGTCACAATTATATTATAAGATCTTATTTGTCCTGAGTCTATGTAAATAATGAGTTGTGTTGTTTGGTGTTTTTACAGCACCATGTCCACAGGACTCAACTCCATGACTGGAGTTATATTTGAAGATCTTATCCGTCCCATGTACAAAGGACCCATCTCAGAATCCACTGCCAGCCTTATTATGAAGATTGTAGTGGTGATAATAGGAACGTGCTGCGTGGGACTCGTTTTCCTTGTTGATAAATTGGGGACCATTGTGCAGGTCAGTCGGTAATTGTTAACCAAGTTTGAAAACTCAATGCTAATCAAATGTCAGACATTCCAGATGGCTTGTAGAAGAACGAGAGCTATGGCCAGTATACTTGCAATTCTATAGCGAAATGTATTTTTTAACCAAATAAATGGAAAAGTGTTTCAGTAGATGCGTTTAATTTATTTATTTGCTAATTGTAATATCAACAGCTCTTGAATATTGGTCATGCGTCCATTTACATTTGGTGGGAAGCTTTTAAAATTAAGAGAAAAAGTTTTCTCCGAGTGCCATAATGCCCACGACAGATATTAAATAATCTTTTCATACTATTTCAAATCAAAAGTTCCCATCCTTAATATATTTCAAGTTAATGAACAGTTTTATACTATTAAACTTAATGCATTCATCTGTGTTATAAAATCTTCTCTTCTGGTTTAACAAACCTGTGTGGTAATTTCGTTTTATTTTTTATGTGTTGACAACGAATCTTTGTCGCCTCTTCCGAGTATTTGTGAACAACAAGCTACTCCCAAATAACTTTGTTTTTTTTTCTCTCGTTTCAAAAAGTTTGAGAAAGCATGGTAAAATAACATGAAATTGGAAGGTTCTGGAATCCTTCTTCTCTGACTAGATACAAGAAAAAAGGGCACTTATCACTTGGCCTCCAAATCCGCTGTAGCCAAATTTTGAAACTTTAAAGCTCCCGCCTATAATTTTTTTTTATTTTGACTATGATAATTTCTGGATCGAGTATTATTACATTTGAATAAATTAAACATTGTTAATAGACTTGTGTTTCTATTATAAAATATACTTGGTGTTCAAATTGTGTAAGACTACGGTTACACGCTATTATTATTAATCCCACAGTTAACAACTAAAACATTAAAAGAGAACCCGATAAAAAGTATCGTAACAGTGTAGATTTCTGATGTTTAGGAGATATAAGAAAGATAGCTCCACACACGGCCGAGGTTACTATAAGTGGGAAATCAACTAAACGCAGCTAATGAATCAACACATATTTTCGCTATAAATACTAGGCTTACTTGCGTTCCTTCCAAACTACTTTAGACAAGCCAATATACAACCTTATTAAGGTGACTTTACATAATGGTGTTCAGATATGAATGTGGTGTTTTAAAAATAATAACGAAAGAGTTATCCAGTGAACTGCTCTAAAAGTTTAACAGGTTTTTATCAGGATTAATGAACTATTATTAGAGCCTATTAAATATTACATAAACCTTAAATTCAATAGATATGATTAGACGTAAGAATCAATATTTAGGTTTAAACATTTTCCTTTTACTATTTAAAATACTTTGTTCGTTGCTGGCTGATGCAGGTGATAAAAAGGTAAAATAAAATAAAAATGTTCGATGAATAAGAATTTCCACCATTTTGATCGTGCTAACTATACTTTTCTTGTTACAGGCCGTTAAAAGTCTCACCGGCATAGCCAGTGGCTCACTTCTTGGAATATTTTCATTGGGGATGTTTTTTCCATGGGCCAATCCTAAAGTAAGTTTATCTATGTTTAAGTTTACATAAAGCAGATTAAAATATTTATTTAATTTTTATATAACTGTTATGATATAAGTCAAATTAATTTACATTGTAAATCTTAAATAGTAATTACTTTAGTAGCCATGGGCGTAGAAAGGTGGGGGGCGGGGGAGGAATATGACCTCCTCAGGAATTTATTGAACACTAATAATGTCGGATCCACTTATGCCTACAAAAAACTTTATATATATAAAACCTAATAACCTCACATATTAAAACTAGCTCTGTCGTCATAAATAACAAATGGTTATTGTTAGATCCACTATGCTATTGGAGAACAAAGAACGTTTCTTTTGAAAAGAAATAAATAACGTTATTATAATTTGTTATATTGTGCTTGAAGAATGAATGTATATATTGGATGCAAAGCCTGAAAACGGCCAATGGATGGATTTTCGCTCAATCCTAGGATTGGATGTTTTAAAATGAACAAAAATCCTGGAGTTCTATTCAATTTCGGACTTTGGCCACCTCCAAACAGCCAAAACTAGAATTGTGCAATTACTAAACGACCAAAGTTGAATATACATTTGTTAGGTTAGGTTAGGTTGGGCTTAAAAAAACCAATTTGGTCAGGTGGTCTTGATAATTTAACATAAATTTGTAATCTCTGCCTGGTTCTGTTTGCATATCAATAAGATCCACTTGCCCTCTTGAAATCATGTGTTTGCTCAAAATTAGGAGCGTGCCACTTGCCCAGCCTGGGCGATAAACCAACTAAAATGTTATTTCAAGCCTTGGTCATTTAGTAATCGCACAATCCTAGGCTTGGCTTTTTTGGAGACGGCCAAAGCCCAAAATTGAATAGAACTTCGAGCTTTGGTCATTTAAAAACGTTCAATCCTAGGATTGAGCAAAAAAAAAATCCGTCCATTGGCCATTTTAGGGTTTTGCGCCCAACACATACACAATCTCCATGACATATATACTACATACACTTAATATGTCTATACTTATAAATAATATGTCGATATAGTTTTTTATATGAAAATATATAAACATATTAAGTCAATGTTTTTTATCGGGGTCCCCCTTAGAGGGGAGTATGGTAAAGGGAGTGGAGGTTCTAGCCTCGGCCAGATGGACTGAGGGAGGTTGGGTTTGGGAGAGGGTTCAATACGATTTAGTACCGTGTTTTTACAATCATCTTCTCCCCCTAACGCTGATACCCTTATATTTAAAACGACATCCCTCGTCCTTTCCCTTAGACTTGGTCGATATAAACATTGATTTTCATAAAGTATATGTCGAATACTAATTACATCTAAAAAAATTCAGATAGCGGTATCCTAACCAGGTAGTCGAACCGGAACTAGAACCAGAACTGATAACAGAAATTAACAGTTATTTTTAAGGAAACAAAAACAAAACAGGAACCCTAAAAGTAAAACAAGAACCGGAATCGATATATAGACTATTATTAGGTTAATACAGTTTACTATTGGTTCTTAAAGGCTTTTACTTCATATAAGTTACAAAATAGTTTATAATCTCATGATATGTCCTTCTTTTTTAAATTGATTCTATTTTGAAAATACATTTTTTCTCTCTACTCAGGAATTCTTGTGAAGGTAGGATGTACTTTTTTTTCCAGGGAAGTATCAATGAGCACTAAGCATTAATGAGTTCGGATTATTGAAGAATGATTAATGTCACATTTTTTAGGGTTTTCTTAGGAAGATGTGTTTAGCTTAGAATGATAACAAACGTATCTAAGCAGGGGGAGTACTTAGAAATGAAAACGGGCCCATTTGTACAAGTCTAAGCTAAATACGAATGGATTTATATAAAAGTTTTATTCCTAAAAGTTAAAAAACTAATTTATTGTTGGATGGCCAATTTTCTGGATTAACTACATACCATGTTATTTCACTCAGCAATATTAATAGTTTTCTTCAATGTGGAAAGAAGTACCTCTCAAAAAGAACAATACAATGGCACAAAATCATTTCTAAATCAGGAAAATATTTTACTCACAAAACAAAACTGTTTATAGGTAAAAATATGCCCATAAAACTATCTCTTTCACACACACACACACACACACACACACACACACACACACACACACACACACACACACACACACACACACACACACACACATATGAAAGATGGCACACATTCATATAGAAGACCAAGCACATTCAAATGGATGGCATGTCCTTGTATAAATCACGATGTTCTTCTTCATCCATAAACTGAATCATATTCATCGGATCTGCTTTATTTTCCTTGATGATTGGAATCAACGCCTGGTTCAAGGCTGAAGGTTGATGAGGGTCACGCAGTTCAAAATTAGGTGGAAGCACCTGATGACTTTGCCATGGTCGCGTTACGTTGTGGGCTGCCCCAGTATAGAGTAAAACAGGGTCATCTTGATACATTTTTAGCCACATGAATTCCGTAATTTTCATTTTGCCTTTTTTTTAAACCTAGCCATTATGAAATCAAAATATTTAAAATCGTTTTGGCTCATCTCCTTCACTAAAATTGAATTATTCCTTCGTGAATGGGCAATTGCATATTTGCAATCAGTGGGAATCATAGGTTTAGCTGACTTTTTGTTACGCTCGATGAGTGCAAATTCCCTGTTACAGGGTAAAAAGTTGTGATCAAATACTAAACATTCCTGGTGTATTTCTGAAAAATATCCATTCCTTATTAAAATATACGTATAGAGAAATAATGCACCAGTTACTATTCTGGCCAACACAACAATCTGACCATATTATCAACTTTCTTACTTCTCCTTCGTTAAGCTCGTGATAATTTGACGTGATATGTTTTAATATACGGGAGGCAATTTTAGAGCCTCTTTTGGCACTCGCTTCATTCCATAAACAAATAGAATCATGTCACGTATTTATTTTGTGAGCGGCAATTTTTTTTTTTAATCTCAGTACTGCTTTGATGGCAAATGTTGGAATGCGTCAGAACAAGCCAAAGAGTCACTTGTCAACACATAAAGTTATATTATTTAAATTTGTAGAGCCCGTTCTAAGATTTTGGCTGGCTTTCTCAACCTTACAATTATGCAACTTATTTTCTGGCTCTTTTTTTTTAAAATCACAAATATTCATTTCAAGCAATTTTAAAGCTTAACAAAAAATAAATAGGATTGTCGGTATGTACCTTGTTGCCCCAAACCTCAACCTGAAGTCCAAATTAAATATTTTTATAGAGAGTTAAACTTACTTTGACCTCAAGGTTTTGCGTCTTGAATAGTTTGTACATTTTTGCAAGGGACAAATAATTAGGACTTACCATCGCGTGAGGTCTATTTGTGTGTGATCTTCTACAATTTTTAGGGACCATGTCTCAGCTTTTTATTTTGTTTAAAAGCGTCTCTACTCATCATCAAGTTATCATGAAAATGTTGCAGAAAGTTTTTAGATACACTCTTTTGCCTCTGAATGGAATGTAACCAATCTTCATTATGTTTGTGCAGATTTTTCCGATTTTCTTCTCACAGGCTCACATATAATTATGTATTTCAGAAGTGCTAACGAATGTTCATCATATGAAAGTTGGTAAAGTTTTTGGCACAACTCACTCAGTGGAAATCACTAGATTCTGTCTGTAATTAACAAGTGAGCTGACCTTAAAAGTGTAGACATAAGGAGCTAGAGAACAGTAGCTCAACTCACCTCACATAAGAATGACTAAGAAACTTGAGAAAAGTAGCTCACCCGACCTTACGACACAGTTCTGTATGATATTTTCTGACTTTGTGGACATCCTAACAACCTTTTAGAAACGGTATGTTATTGTGTTATTTACTATACATCCTCAAAATCTTATATTTATTGCTAAGTCTTTCTGTAATATACTGGACACTTTAATAGCCTTTTAGGTATTAATTTATATAAGTTGAAAAATGTCAACTGGACACTGGAATCGAACCCGGAACATTTGGCTTGGAACGCCAATGCTCCAATTCTGAGCTATCAAGAATTATTCCTGTGCTCTGGGTTATTCCTCATTGGCTGAGCCAGTGATGTATGTATGAAACTGTCAGATGCATAATGAGCGGCCAATAGTATCTCGAGCTATCAGATACCACAGCCATCTACAACTTGGGAGGGCTGTTATGCTGCAGATTGTAATTGAAGTGAAACGTCAATGAATATCAACACACAGACTGCAGCTCATTGTAATGACACCACTGTACGTAAGGAGGGCACCACAATACAACTGGGTTAAATATTTCTACTTAAAAATGACAATCTTGTATTGCATTGTTGGAAGCATAACAGCCCTCATGAGTCATAGATAGCTGTGGTATCTAATAGCTCACGATACTATTGCATACTAATATGTATCGTACTGTTCCACACGTCCATCACAGACTCAGCCTTAAACTATGAGTGAAAAATGACCCTGAGCACAAGACGAATCCTTGATAGCTTAGTGTTAAGAGTATTGGCACGCCAAGGCCGTAGCCAGCCAATAATTTCGGGGGGGAGGGGGGAGGGGGGGTGTTGGTGGGCACATTCCCCAATTGCTGGAAGCTAGAAAAAATTCTAAATTATAAACAGTTCTAGAAGCGATCTGAAGAGTTTTTTATGGCAACTTAGCCCTCTAACTGCTGGCAGCTAGGACAAATTCTAAATAATAAACCGTTCTAGAAGCTACCTGAAGTGTTTTTATGGCAACATAACCCTTTAAATGCCGGAGGCTATGACAAATTCTAGATATTAAACACCTCTAGAAACTATCTGAAATGTTTTTATGGCAACATAAACCCCTAACTGCCAGAGGCTAGGACAAATTCTAAATATTAAACACCTCTAGAATTTATCTGAAGTGTTTTTTATGAAAACATAGCCCCCTAACTGCCAGAGGCTATGACGAATTCTAAATATTAAACACCTCTAGAAGCTCTCTGAAGTGATCTTAATGGTAACACAGCTCCCTAATTTGTATTTGTATCTTAAGTTTGATATCGTTTGAACCATAAATAAAGCTATATATATATATTTTATTTTTAAATTTGGGGTGGTTGAGCCCCCTCTGGCTACGGCCTTGTGCCATGCCATCGAGTTTGAATCCGATGTCCAGGTCTTTTTTCAACTAACTTAAATTAATTTAAATATAGGTCCCTCCATTCGCGCAGTGCCGTGAATACACTGATATGCAGCCTATTTGTGTTGATATTCACTCTTAGGTAGGTATTGGTCAGTGTTTTTTTTAGAACACGTCAACCTCGGTGATCTTGGGATAAAGTGCTTGACTCAGGACCCGATGTTAGTGGGTTCAAACCCAGCTGGGTCAACAAATTTTTCCTGTGCGATAAAAATACGTAGCACAATTTCCTTCAGAGTGGAAGTAAAGCCGTCGGTCCCGTGTAGAGTGTGTGGTATGTAAAAGAACCCTGTAGGTGTGGGAAAATAGATCATTTCACGGTAAAATTGGTCGATCATTTCACTCTCGATCGCTTCTAGAAATCCTCATGTATAATTAGGTGGTTCAGAAAGTGCACGTTAAATACCTCAAATAAATGAAGAAATAAAGGAAAGCACCCTAATATTCTCAAAGGCCATACTGTTAATAAGGCCAAACTTCCTTGTTTCAGAATAATTTTGTGGTAAGCTCTGAATATCTCGACACCCTCCGAGGCCCGGGATAGTCTTGTTTTATTTATTTATGTGAACGACCCTCCTCTACATATAAAATAATCAAAAACATTGAAACCAATACCTTAATGTTGTAAATAATGACTAACACCACCTTATCTCCCACATGTCCTTACCCAGTGGTACCCAAACTGTGGTTCGCGAACCCCCTGTGGGCTCGCGAAATCTTCCAAGGGGTTCGCCAAAATATTTATTTAATGGCGGATTTTTGCAGCATTTTGTAGGTAAATGGGAAACATTTACAACTGTTTATCGTCTCACACTGAAGTCAGGTGGTTATCTCGAGGTAGAACTCTTACAAGATTGTTTGAACTTTAACACGAAGTTTTCGTTTTTCTTACCAACCGTTCTTTTTCACAAAGCCAAGTGCATGCAAGACCAATTAATGTAGCTCCAGCCTTTTGCCTATTTGCCAGATATTTTCTTAAAAATGAACAGTTTAAAACTATCTCTTCAGGGGTCGAATATTAACGTTTTTACTGTGCAAGACTGTATCGAATTGTTCATAAAAATAATTAACTTTTGGGAAAGGTGTTTCATTAGCAATTAAACGGGGCGCTTTGATACCCTTCACGACTTCATGGTAGAAAATCATCTTTCTTTGGAAGAAAATGTTAAGAACATGGCTATAGAACACTTGAAGGGACTTGAAAAAACCTTCAGAGAATATTTCCCAGCTATGTCCAATAATAACAACTGGATTCACAATCCCCTGGAAGAGACAGTAGTTTTGGAACTCTCAGCATTAAGTGTGAGTGGAAAAGAGCAGCTCCTTGAAATTTCCACTGATTTTGAAATAAAAAAAAGCAATAAATCTTTGTCATTAATTGGTTTCTGATTAAGTTTAAAGGAGAAGTTCCAAGTGTTAGCGAATAAAGCTACCGCAGCTTTGTTACCATTTTCTTCTACGTATTTGAGCAAGAAATATTTTTCTTCGTATGCCTATTTAAAAAATAAATACAGAAACAGGCTCAAGGCTGAAAGTGACTTAAGACTTTATTTATTGTCTGTGGTTCCTGATTTCAAAGTTCTGTGCCATCCAAAGCAAGCGCATCCTTCTTACTAAGTCACGTGAATAGGTGAGTATACCTCAGTTTTAGCTTCTGTGGTGCTGACTGACAGTTCACAGCTGACTTCTGACAGTCAACATTTAGGTATATACCTAAATTTTGACTGTCAGAAGTAACAGCTGCTAAACACATGTTTTTTGCAGATCATATGGTTCGGCGTATGGATACATAATTTGGTCTGGTAGCGTTTCAAAACCGTCAGAAGTCAGTTGTGATCTGTCAGTCAGCACCACAGAAGCTAAAACTGAGGTATAGCTGTTAAACTTGTTAATAATTTTGAAACTTAAATTGGAATGGAATTTTGTGATTTTCAGTTATGTCAAAGCAGAAATTTCCAATACCACTTAAAAAAAACGTGTCTAATGTGATAATAACGTAACAGTAAAGATAAGAAAATGTTGCTACATTACTTTGCTTATTTAGTTTAAATTTTAATCTTTAAAATACATTTATAATAGTATTTGAACTTGTTTTTAAGTTGTTTAAATATTATTCCATTATATTTGGTGGAATATCCCAAAGTACCTACTGGAGCTATAGTAGGTTAATTTAAGGGTATTACACACTTTGATTACAATTAATAACTAAATTTAATAAAAAATTAGGTATACAATTAAGTGCGTGAATATGGATATTTACCAGGGGGTTCGTGCAACTCAGATGTTTGTGAAAGGGGTTCGCGAGAAAGTTTGGGAACCGCTGACCTAACCAATAAATCATTCAACTTAGCTCTAATGTGCAGAAAATAAAGTAGTTTAAAACTAAAACTCTCCACTAAGTTTGGTATAATAACCAATTATTTTTACGAAAATACATATTTATCTACCAATACCTTTTAATACATTTTAGGCCCATGTACTGTACCTGTACTTCTTCATATACGTTTATTGTGGCAGATGCTTGATACTATTTTTTTAATGTATTTTGTATTAAAATTACAAATTTGTTAATCAAAATTGTGTTTTTTCTTATATTATATTTAGTATATAACTATTTATTAAAATAATTACCGCTCGTGGCGTAGTTGGCTAACGCGCCAGTCGTGTTGACTCTACCGCCGAGGACGGAGATCGAGTTCGAATCTCGTCGGGTGAACTGGGGTGGTTTTCCTAAATGGTTTTCCACTCTCCCTCCACGCAAATGCGGTTCATTCTCTAAATTCACCTTCCCCATTCTAATCATTACGTATTAGTACTTAGGCGTATACCCGAACGGTAGTAAGACGCGTGCTAAATATTATTATTATTATTATTATTAAATATTTATAAACTAGCAATATATTATAAAACATCTTTATTAATTAAAGTTAATACAATTTATACTTGAAGGAGCCTTTATGCAAACCAAATATAATAGAGAAAATCTAATCATAGGCTGTTTACAAGAGTATCCATTGACCAGACGACTTCTTGCTCTCTTAACCTTTGTACAAGTTGACATTTCGTAGCTGTAAACAAAAGATAAGACATTTTCAATCAAAACATATCCACTAGTGCTTCGACACCAAAAAAGTTCAATGGTGCAAAGTTCAAATGCATATATATTCTCTGATTTAAGTTTTAATGTTTATAGCTTATCAAGTTTTCACGAATCATATGTTTAACCTCACTTTTATTTGTGTACTAAAACATATGTTTCAAAAGACTATAAACATTCATGGCCATACTAGGAAATGTATTTGGATGGTGGGATATAGGAGGGATATAAGAAAGTTATCGATACTTTACTAATATCGATATTTCCTTTCGATACTAGTTTTTTTTTACTCGATGCTTTTTTCCCGATACTTTTACTGATATTTGTACTCACACTCCAGTATCGGGTCGGTATCGAAAGAAACAACTTTTTGGTTATCTTCATCATGCTGGGATTAAATGTTTACTAAGGACTTTGGTGGAAGAACAAATTACTATTTCTCAATCCTCACTTATTTTCTGCATAAAAGCAAGAAGAAACTCTAGCATTCAATCTCTTTTAGTTCATTATTATTCGTAGTTCAAACGCATGACATAGACGCGATAGACCTAAGTATACTATTATATGGTTAACCCATTAAAATTTTCAGTGTTTAAATAAAATATATGAAAATACAATGATGCAAAGTTTGAAAGTTTTATTACTAAATAAAAAAACATTTTTCCGGATTAAAATGTCACTATTGATACTTACTGTTATCGATACTTTTCTTTCGGTACTAGTACGGTATCGATAATTTTCTTTAGATACTTGTACGGTATTGAAATTTTTCTTCTGATACTTTTAATGAGTAGTCCTACAGTATCGATACATTTTTTCAATACTACATCCTTAGTGGGATAGTGTCTTACCTGAATGACTCGTGGAGAAGTTTCCTGATATGGTAAAGCCTTTTCAAGCGATCCCAAGTCCAGTGGCTTCAAACCTTTTTCAAGGTTTGACATCAATTTCTAATTTGGAAATTATCGTGACCCTTGATAAACTACAAGCGTTCATATCCAATTTTTAAATTATTATTTTCACTAAATCTTGCTACTCGCTTGAGCTACCCACATTTAATTTAATTACTTTTGTGGGGTAAGTAGAATTTAGAGAAAATATAAATTAATTTGCGTGTGGGGAGAAGGGGGAAACAGTTTAGGAAAAATCGTCCCCAGTACAACTGGTCGAATTTTAATCCTGACCACATAACTAACAATCATAACGAGCTTGACATTTAATATGCTTACTTGATTTAATTATTATAAATGGCTAATAATGATTTTATGAATCCAACTAAGATGTCTCAAAAGAAAATAAACGAGCCCAGAGAGAATATTGTAAGTTATTCTAGCAGCGCCAATCACCTAAACACGAAACTTCTAAAACAAACTAATTCAGCAAGAATATTATCAGAATTGAATCACCAAAAAGAACCTAAACAGTAACTTAACAATTTCTATAATTTTAGGCACTTATATTTCTATTTGAATATAGCACCTTCGTAAAATTACTATAATCACTTTAAATAAAGGGAAAATGGCGCCAAACAGTTATATTATATTAAACACTAAACGGAGGATGGAAGGAAAGGTCTACACACTTACCAGAAAATTGTAGGCCTCAGAGTTCACAATTAAAACACAACAAAACACATAATTATGTAATTTTCGGGGTACATCAGTCCCTTTCTTCAGCAGAAGAATAGGTAGGTCTTGTTCAAACTTTTCTGTTTTACTCTCTTCTGTTGAAGAAGGGGACTGATTTACCCTGAAATTTACATAATTATGTGTTTTATTGTGTTTTAATTGTGAGCTTTGAGGCCTACAGCTGTCTAGCAAGTGTGTCTATCCTCTTTTCAATGTTTAATTTAATAATTTTAAATAGTAGATATAGACCTATAACCTCAACAATTATTGCAACCCTACCCACGAAACATACCGCCAACCCCAGGCTGGAAACCACTGAATTAATCCATATAGAAGCGACTATACGAGTATTTGTTTAAACTAAATTAAGCTTTCTGGTGCTATGACATGTTCAACTTTCCTCTAAGCTACTAGCTTGGGTATTGAGGAAGAATACAACAAAAATATGATTCCTAGCACTTTTGGGTGAAGGGGAGACGCTTGAACACTTAAACCACCATTCCTAGGAACAGTTTTGTAAATATTACTATTAGTTGGTGTTCTTAGGACTTCGAACCTTCATCATGTGGGTTAATACCGCTCTACCAAACAATCCAATCATCTCATGGTCATTTTAATGTAGAGTCAAATTATTGGAAACACATTTGATCGTCTTCTATATGATTGCCGTTTGACCACATTAATCAATGTAATTTTTTCTAAAATAAGCTATAATCCGATTCCTACCAAACTGAACCATTCAATCAGATACATCAAGTGACATTTAAAAATGAACATTTAAGCACACAAATAAAGATCAGTTTTAAAATCACTATCCACAAGTTTATATTTTAGATAACAACAATTAGTTATTGATAAGTATTTTACATATAAATGACCTTACGACTTTTACTGACCACCCCAAACTTTAAACTCTATTATTAATAAACACATACATAGACAGAACAACCTTCTTGCCTGCCCTGACCCTTTGTCTTGCCTTGGCTTAGTACTGCCTCAGACCTGTCCCCAACATTACCCTACCATAACATACCACACGTGGTCTTAATTGCTCATTCCTCTCACACTGATTAAACAGTCTTTCTTCTATGTAAGAATGATAACCCCACAGATTTGCATAATCCATTAAACTGTTGATTAAAACTTGTGACCCTAAAACCTAAAAGATAAGAGAAGATACTGATTATTAAAATTAACACTAATCTACAATTAAAGTGATAGCACTTATAGCTCTTCTTTCGCAATTCATATCCTGGAAAGGGTATGTGAACCCATTATATCTAATTAAAAATTAATTTTGCTTAGAATAATTGCTATAAATCGATCAATAAATATATATACTATATATATTAACTAGTCCATCTATCACCCAGGTGCTTAAGTTATTCAAAATTACCAACGTGGAATATCCTCTAGAATCTGACTGCTGGGGCAAATTGCCCCATTTTCTCCCCACTCTGGGGGGCCTATATATGCACTAGTCGAATTGGGAAGGAGTTAATTTCTAAATATATGGTTTTTTTTTGTAAGTAGTTTGAAATTGATTAGTGTTTTTTTTAATGTATATCTTGCTCCTTAAAGTTTAACTTCGAATTAATTTTATTCTTTAAATTGAAAATTGACACCTGGACACGAAAACCGAACCCGGGCCTTTTGTCTTAGTACGATACTATTCTTACCTCTGGGTTATCCAGGAGTTGTCCTGTGCCCAGGTCATCCTTCCCTCATATTTTAAGGCAGAGTCTGTGATAGACATGTGGGAAATCGTCAGCTACAAATGTGTGATCAATTAAGATCACGATCTATCAGATAACGCAGCTACCATCGACTTGGAGTTTGCTTTTTGCTGACAATTGTACAGTTATAATTGTATTAATGCGCATATCATCATGGATAGCTCAGTGGTTAGAGCATTGGTGTACTAAGCCAAAGGTTCCGGGTTTGATTCCCCATGTCCAGGTGCAATTTTTCAATGTAATGAATATGATATTTATATGCGGCTGTAACCGTGATTATCAAATATAATAGTTTAGCTATTTAATCCATTCGAAGTAATTGCTAACGTTTCTTTAATACCTCATGACAGAGTTATGCTGAGATTTTATCAGTGTGTGTCTATAAATGAAACCTATATTCTTTGCTCTGTTCCACCGTAGGGGGCCATAGCTGGTGGGATTGTGAGTGTCGCGTTTGTCGGCTGGATCTCTTTGGGTACTCAAGCAGCCATTGCTAGAAAACAAATCACTTTTCCGACCAAGCCTGTATCCATAGAGGGGTGCTTACACCTAGTCAATATCACCATGGATCCAGTTCCAACGTCCAGGTGAGAACATTGTACATCATCAAACACTTTCCAAACTTCATTTTATAAATATGGAGTGTATTACTTCGAAGGTAGCATGAGATGTATCCATAGGGTGTCTACGATAGGAGAGGTGGTGACAGATAGGAAAAACTACCATGTATCCAAATCTTCATGTTTTATATATATATATATATATTTATATATACTTTTGGCAGTCAGAAATTCACAAGAAACCATTTGTTTTCAATTATGTCTTGTTTTAACAGTTTTTACATTATTGGGACAAGAACTTATGAAAAAATAACTGTTTTGATGTTTATTTTTTGTAAAAGCGGGCGTCTGTGGTTCACTTAAAAATGCTTTTCATACAAGAGCTTTTAAAATGCTGCGTTATCTTCAAAAATTTAAGTTGATGATCCAGCCAACAAAATAAAAAAATATTGTTTCAGTTGCTAGATTTATTTTTATTTTTATACATGTGGTAAGTTAAACAGTTTTCAAATATTTGTCAAGGACATCGCGGAATTTGGCTTGGACTTTTTGTCGTTATTTAAAAAGTTTTCATCAAATGTCAATATGCTCGTGACATATATTTAATAATTTTTGAGCTTACAAGGTTATAAAACTAAACTTATTAAGTCAATACATCTATTGCTGGTATGCTAGTTTCATATAAAGCTAGATTGCCGAGGACAGGGAGATCGAGGTTCGAATCTCAGTCGGATGAACTAGGGGGGGGGGTTACTAAATGTTCTTCCACTCTCTCTCCACGCAAATGCGGTTTCACTTCCTCTAAATTCAACCTTCCCAATTCCTAATTCACTAGCGTAATTAGTACTTACGCGTATAGCCCCAACGGGTTATAAGACGCGGTGCTAAATTAATAAAAACAATTGCAAAATAAATTGTTTGCTATAAAAACTGCAACAAAACAGCCTTTAACTCACGTCTCTTTACATATCGACTTAAGCTTGCTACCGTTCCGTGTAGAAAGACTGCATACACAAATTAATGGCAGGTATATTTTATTTTAATATAAAATAATCCTTCCATACAATTCTACAACTTATTCCTGGCTCAATTATATGAAAGCCACGTCAACAATGGAATATTTATCAAGTCTCTTTTAGAACATCGATTAAATACTTGCTTCAAAATACCATCGAATAAAATAAACTACCGCTATAAAACAATGAATTAAAACATCATTTTATTGTATTTCCTATGAAGGCATTTTATATTATATTTTATATATTATTGAATCTAATTTTGTAATAATTATTAGTAAAAATTAAATTCCCGGGTCGTAGACAAAAAGAGCTCACACAAGTGTCACGATTTGTGGACATAACATAATAAATAAACAATTAACTAATAAATTAAGCACTACTTATACCATGTGAACCTTGACATAGGACATCAAGTGCATTTATGATTCAGAATATATTTACATAACTTATTCCTGCTAAGAGTTCTATCACAATATTTGTAAGCCAATAGGACATTATTTTAATGTATATCATAAATTCAAGTTGTTAGCAATTACCAACTTGGGTTATTTGGTAATTTTGTATACATTTCTTAGAACGAGCCTCATGAATCAGTGCTCAACACTATCATTCAAATCCTACTAGTAAGTTACTGAGATACACTCTTCATGTTCCTTGATAAATTAATAGAATTAGTGAGTGTACCTTCAAAGTCGTCCAGAAGCTTCAAGTCCAAATGAGTAGATTTACATTTATTTAGTCATTAAATTTGAGTATCAAAATGGATAAAACAACCCGCGCATAGCTTATTGTCGCCAAAAGAAGCTGATCACATCCATCAAGGAATAACGACTGGACTGAATGGCAAGAAACGTCTTCACATCTCTCCGTTCGGCATTATTCAAGAGTATTCTACGATCTTCATCGGTTTTTCTCTGCTTCCCAGACCTCCACACTGTATTCACTAAATTAAACCCCGTGTAAATACCCCCTCTTACAATTACTAATTCTTATATATACAGTAAACCAGTAAACCAGTAAACGCCCGTACAGTATTCGTTCACCTACAACTTTCAATATTCCCGATTCTCGAAGACTTCTCTCTCTCAATTACTCAATGACCAAATGCTTCAACAAAACTTGGAAAAGTATCGAAAACTTCCCGAACACACAACCCGACAACAGTTTTTTGGTATTTCTTGCTAAAACTTGCATACTATAATACAATTCTATTAGATACGTATTGAGACCAAACGTAAGGTAAATAGGAAAACTTTATTCAGGATTACGGAATATTGAGAATGGTAAATAGTTTTTAGACATACAATAATTCTATTGTAGGTAGAAAATTGTGAAAAATTAGCCTGAAATTATTCTTATTTTTTTTATTCCTTGTTTCTCACGTCTCTTAATATCATTATTGAAATAGATTGACAATTTATTTTTCAGGGAAGACGTGTTTTTCCTGTACAGAATGTCTTACTTGTGGTACAGCATTATCGGCACCCTAACAGCTATTATTGTCGGCCTCATCGTCAGCTTCATGACGGGACCTAGAGACCCAAGGAGTATTGACCCTGACCTTTTGTCGCCAGTCATTCACAGATTTCTACCAAGGATGACCAACAAGTTTAGCAGAGATCAGGGACATCAACAAAAGGTGCTCGCAATTAGCTATTACATTAATTTTGTTAGTGCCCATTGTTATATCTAAAACAGTAATGCACACTAAACTTTAAATTAAGATACTGTCGTAACTTGCAGCCTTAGGTAATCTAGAGCAAGCAAGGTTAACGTAAGCCTAAGAACTCATACTCTCAACTGTCCTGAATCAACACTCACGTACTCGTACCAGGTAATGTTTTCAGAAATATAGATTGTTTTGCCAATTAGCAAAACACAGAGTATTGGCGAAACTAACATCTTAGGGAAAATATTCCTCCTTTTTTTATCTATAACAGAATTTTTAGACTTTTTCCAAACATGGGACCAGGGAAGGACGCCAGTTGCTAAGGGGTTACTTCGAAGCACTCTTCACTCAGCCACCAAATTACATCAACTTGTGGGGACAGTATCTTACAGCTTGAGTCCCTGTTCAGGATGGAGGAGGACGCCCCAACCCACCTTGAAAGTCTGAGTTAGACAAGAGCCGCGCAATGCTAGGTGGCCATGTGTTCAAGACCAGTTAGAGTTATAACACCAAAGATAGTTCAGGGTGCGGAACTACTGAGTAGGGACATTGATAAAAAGAGAACTTGTTTCTAAACTCTTTCAACTAGTTCTAAGACCTACATCACATTTATACACTCGTGTAGTAATTAATCTATTTAAATAAACAAGATCAAAACAACCCCACAATTATTTGCTGCTGCCTTCTCATCCCAGTAGGCCATCCTGACACGTAAGTCCACGGGTTTGGGGGAGTAGCGACAGTACAAATATTAGTAAGCCCAGTAGCTAAATATGTTGATTAACTGTTCTGATGAGCTAATCTAACTGTCCCATAAATGTCATAATTGAAGCGGAGCTACTTTTACCTTACTTACAACTATATGCTTCAGAAATATGATGGGAGGGTGAGTAGTGAAGATATGTTTTTATGTGGTAGCATGTTTCAAAAACAAAAAGAGAAGAATAAAGATTCGTCTACTTTCTCTCCTACACCCCCATTAAAATACCATCTCCCGCATCTTTGTGTCTTCCTGTGTGATAAAGTTTTATATCTGATCTCACGATCAGTAATTACCATGACATTTCCTAAGATACATTTATTGTTCAGACCTTTAAAGGAAAAACAATCCTCTTGTTAATATTAAGCATATATTTTCTTGTAGTTAGACTTATTTAATTTAATTAATGGAAGTAGGTGTGTTATATTGCTGCTATTTTTATATTTCAGGATGGCACAGAAATGCAACAAAGGACATCCCTACCCAAATATGAACTAAAGAAATGTTGATTTCAAACAAAAAATAGCTAACAAATTCTGGATAATGTTACAGTGTAATCGTCTTAATTAATGACTGAATACAATATTGACTCATTTGACATAGTTTTATTAGAAACCCAATTGTTTAAACAGTGTTTTTTTAAGAATGCGGTAAAACAAGAAATTTCAGTAAGTAACAACCATTCAATGGATATACAAAGTAAATAAAGAGTAGTAAAAACTGAGTACTTATTTTTGAGAAAAGTATATATTATAATTAAAAGCAATTATTTAATTTTAAGTAAAAAGAGCTTACTTTTACTAGATAGTATGTGATAAGTAGCTAAAGTATTTATTCGAAACTTATAAAGTAGTATTAACTTCCGATTAGGTCTACCCTTTCGTTTGAATGTAGTAGGTTAAACCATTGTTCCTTTATGTGGGATGTTTAAATGAATACAAGAGCCACGGATTGATCCTATATTCTTTATCATCAATCAGAAAAACAACCCATCACACTGTGATAGTGTTTCGTTAACTGTGCTTTACCTCAAGATTCCGCTGTCATGAACACTTCCCGGGGATTGTACAATGTACATCTATCTATATTCGTAAATCTTTCTCTAATGTCGCAGGTAATATTTACAGTATTTTTTTACTGGCAAGTCTTTATGATCTATGTACTCACCATCAAATCTGCTTGATTCATTTTTATGTGTCTGCAGACTAGCACACCCAATCACTGTAGGAATTATAACACGTTTTTACCACTTTTCTTTCGGGTCATTCAATTGTCACATTTGTTGGGAATTCGATCCACTGAACTGCTTTCTCCAACACTATATCGAGAGCAAAGTCAATATAGCCTTACATACTGTATTTTGATGGATTCCAAAGTCCTCTCCTATTCAGCTCTGAAAGTTTGGATCACCAAGGTATTAAAGAAACATCTCCAATTTAATTTTTGAGGTTAGAATCAAACCTCGCATTTTGATACTTTCTAGTAGAAAACAAAAAAATGAATACATCCCGTTACAAACCTTAACAGGGACAGATTTACTGTGACTGTTTCTTTGTTCATGCAATTGTTTCACACCACGCATTTACATGGAGATAGCCATTTGTTAACAGTAAAGATGTCCTAAATACTCTGTTCATCTTAAAATAATATTAACTATTTACACACAACATCAAGTATTAACCACTGTACTCTATATTCGCTCTTATTTTAAATAAATACTTGAAAAAATCGAGTGTTTACTACGTATAAAAGTAATTACTTTAAAAATGAGCAAATAATTGAAATACAAACCTAAGTATTTACTTATCAATTTTAAAATACAAGTATCTACCACTTGTTCTTCATTTGGCCCAATTTAAGCGCTCAAGACCCTACAAACTCGCCCAACCTGCTCGCAAATTTTCCCCCGCTTAATTAGAATTCAGGTTTTTATAAAGGTCCTTGTCTTAAGTTTATGTGAAATAACAGTTTTTCCCTTGATGAGGATATTCAAGGAAGTAATGAGAGAAAATGTAACATTAACTCTTAAACAAAGATGAATCACAAGTAATTGCTCGAAATGTTACAATAGAATTATTACTAAGATGATAACTCGGGCTAGGATGTTTAGAAAGAAAAAAAGTTAGTACCATCAACAGCATATAGCTAGTTACAGTACACGGAAGTTATAGCTATAAAAACATTTGAAATTGTTGTTATAAAATTTACGCATTTGTTTTATGGACTACAATTTTATTGATACAATAACAGTGACTTTATGTCAGAAGTACAAGCTGTGGTGACTAATGCTACTATGAGGAGGAACATAATTATTTGACTTTCACCTTAATATAAAACAACTTCAAAGCCTTCAATATACTATACATCAAGAGTATTACATCAAAGGACGTAGAAAGATGGGGTTCGGGGGCATCCTGACAAACCACCCTCAGCTTTGTTGGACACCCTTACACATATAGATACATATAAAAAATCGATAATACAATTTCTTTACTTTTACTTTAGTTTTAATTGAAGACCAATTTTCGTCTGCGTAATCTAATGCTCGTTGCAGGGCTCAGTCGCTAACACAATCTTGAGCGGTGCCTACCTCCACAGCTAGCTACAAAGATTTGCTATCTACACCTTCTAAGAGTATGCGATAATGTCGACGCGATCAATTCCTCGTTTATTTACTATTCATGACCGTGTAAATTAAAAATACGTATGCTTTAGTAACGACGCTATCAATTTATTGTCTATTTATTATTAATGATCGTGAAATTTAAAAATACAAGTTAATATTAATTTTGTTAATTGTAAATTAATTTTTTTTTCTGTCACTAGGCGTACCCCCAGGTATCAACCCGCGTACCCCCTGAGGTATGCATACCCCACTTTGGAGACCACTGGTATAGTAAATCTACGCAAAAATGGTAGTCAACTTGGAAATAATTGCAACAGAAATGATTATTTTGCTATTAGTTTCCTTTTACCTCTACAAACAACATATTACATATGTAGAACCATGTAAGTAGAACACCTTCAAAATGGTGGATCCAATATGGCAGTTGCTCCGTAAGACAATCCGACAGTTTTTTGCTTAGTAACTTTATTTCTTTCACTCTCATCATAAAATTTGTCATTAACTTTTTTTGTTTGCAAAGTAATTTCCTTTTAAACGGTTTAGGCCCAATATAAAACCAAAATTGGTTAAATCAGTAAAAAGAAACAGTTATTTTTGTAATTTTATTTTTATTTCTAATTAGCTGGGTATCCCAGTAACCCAGCTACCCCTATACATCATTACTCACACTTTCACGAAACAACTTACCGTTACAACCGTGCTGATAAAAACAAAATCTGTACACAAGGTTTCCGCTGGGCTTCCTCAACAGGAATGAGCGCAAAATGGTGGCCCGTCCACATGTTTCAACCTAGTGTCGTATCATTCCTTTGATGTGACGGCGAAAAACAGACAAATGACCGATCGGGCCCGTTGCCTATTTTTGTATCACATTTGACACGCCATTTTGCAACTATTTCCCGTCTCCACTGATACACAACAGTGATACAATACGCTGATACACAACAAATGGATACCCGCCTTAAGAATACGCATTTCCCATTATTGTTATAATGACATAATAAGAAAGTATATAAATTATCCCATGTTCTAAACATATTATATTATAGTTCTTTAATGAGTGTTCTTTCATCATTCATGGTTATTTGTTTAATAATTGTTGAACTATGGCAAGTCCTATAAGCAAAATACAACAAAAAAGTCAGTACTCTTGCCCCCCCTAAACCTCTCTCAAAAGTATTTTTACAATAAGTTGATTGGATGAGTTATTACTTTTTAATAAAATATTTTGATATATTAAATCATCTATGACTTTATTTGACAATATTATTTCATATAGGCCTATCTCATGTGATCAAATAAAATAGATGTATAAGTTACAGGAAAAGTAGATTCTCCAGTAAGAGTCGACTTTACCTAGGCCGACTCGACTCTTACTAGTCTTTTTAGTAAAAGTTGATTAAAAGCGAAAAGTGATGAATTTCGATCAACATTTACTAATCAGAGTTGACCGTACCTAGGGAAAGTATACTCTTACTACCTTGAGTTAGTAAAGGTTGACTTTTTGCAAGGAAATGATCTACTACCTAATAAAAAACAAATAAAAAAGCAAAACCTTTATGATACAAAGAGAGATATAAATATTTATTATTTATTACAGCAAGGTAAATATTTGTGACACTTTGAGTTGCAAAGCACATCTTTCTTCTTACATATGCACTTCTTGGATTTGCATTTAGTGTTACAAGAGCATTTGAAAAATCCTTGTCCACTTCCAAATGATTGTGAAGTTGCAACAGTCCTCACAGCTATTGTTTTATCCATAGGGACTTCATTTTCTTGGATAATGCTCGTGGGACATTTACTGAATTGAGACTTGAAAAAATATTATCATTGAACTCTAAATAATTTAATATTAGGGGCAGGGAAAGAGAGGAGTGAGAGAGAGAGTACTACCTTGAAAAAAGCTGATTCAGAATTCCATTTCTTGTTCCAATTCGATATAATCCATCATCGACAACCTCCAGTACCATGCCAAGGATAGATCAGGCATCTCTTCTTCCACGGTCAACATCTGGGACAGGAATTCGAACTGACGTTCCTTTTTCTAGTGGCGGATGAATCTGATCGGAGGTTTTTTTCATGCGTTTGGCTTGTTCTTCTAGACAGTGGAAAGCTTCATTTCTCTGCTTCTTGATAGCCTCCGTAGACTTGTCCAAGTCAGTGAGGAGAAAATCACCATCATCTACTAGCCAATTTTCACCACTTGATAAATTTTTATATGTTTATATTTCATTAGGATTTCCATTCCCGTTTCTTTCAATTTCATTTTGTTGTTGTTGTTGTTGTTGTTCCTGAATTTGATCAATAGCGCATTGAAGATCCTCTTCTGTTTCCAAATTTGCCAATACCTCAGTAGGTAGTTTTGAAATAGATAAGCCATGTCTCGGGGGCAACCGAACATTGCCTCATACGAGGATCTTTTTATCCCACTATGCAATGCACTGTTTTTCATGAGTTGAATAAACTTTAAGCCTTCACACCATTTTGATATTTTGTGGTCTTGCATCCAGGTGGTTATCCTATTCTCTATGTCCTGTTTGGCTCTCTCAACACTACCTTGACTTTGACTATGTCGCGGTTTGCCATGCACCATTTTGAAGTTCGGCCATGTATTAACCAGACTGTCAATAATTTTATTTACAAATTATTTGCCATTGTCAGACTGTAAAATACAAGGAGCGCCTAACTAAGTAGAAATATCAATGATGTTAGCACACACTTTGTCTGCGGTCTTAGATTTCAATGGTCTTAGCACAACAAACTTTGTCAAATGATCCTGGTAAACCATTATAAATTTGAACTCTCCATCAGGTTGCGACTGAAAGTCAATCAAATCCACTTGACATCGTGAATTCATTTCCTTGAATAATAAAGGCTTTACAACCAGTCCTTTCTTCTTATCTTTCAATTCTTGAACACAAGGTTTGCACAAGCTTAAAAATAGTAAAATGTCCTTTGTAATAACATTTTGGAATTTTCCTTTCAATTGCTCAATCATACGATCTCTTCCTCCATGTCCAGTGGATATGTGCGCTTCATTAAGAACTTCAAACAGCTCTTCATCAAAAACATAATACCTTATGCTTTCTTGGTCTGTGACAGGGTGTATTAGTTTTGTAATACCGTTTACTTCAATAATGTCATATCGTCTTAAAAACCTGAGATCATTACTTTCTTTTTTAATCGCAGTTTTTAGATTTTTAACTTTTTGAATGTAGCTATCGTATTTCAATCTGGTTAATGTAAGTGAATTTACCTTGGAGGTTGAGCGTTCTAGCTTAACTTTTTCACGAAACAGTTGTTCCTTGGAGTCTTCCATAATTATTACACACTTAAACTAATTACTAAAATGTAAAAAAAAAAAAAAAACACACTGAATCCTTGGTCACTGTTGAAAACTACAACAAATGGACGAGTGATCAGAAAAAACAACAGTAAACAAATAGAGCTGGGATATTCAAAACCAAGATGTGCGCGCGAAGTTGCATGTGGAGAGCAACATCTGGACGAGTGATCAAAGAAAACAACAGTAAACAAATAGAGCTGGGATATTCAAAACAAAGATGTGCGCGCAAAGTCGCATGTGGAGAGCAACATCGCGGAATCAACTTTTACTAAACCACAGCAGGCATAGTTAACTCTTCCTAGGAAAAGTTGATCTGTTTATTCTCTATCAACTTTTACTGATACTTTTAGTAAGAGTCGACTTTACCTAGGCCGAGTCAACTCTCCCAAACAATCTACTATTCCTGTAACATATACATTAAATTCTTCATTTATTTGCTCTAACACTATTAAGTTTAATTACTAATAATTTTTTTCTGTATTAAATAGTCACACTATTTATAAGCCTATTTAGTAGTTAATTCTCTGAATTGAAAAATGACACTTCTACACGGGAATAGAACCCGGAACGCTTTACAATAATAATTGATTTACGCATTTTTTAACTGTCATTGTACTATTGGCAGCATAAAGCCATTCCGAGTCATTTGATAGCTCGTGATCTTTATTAACCACTCATATGTAACTAAGGATTCTCACACGTCCATCCAAGACTCCGCCTCAAGAAATGAGTGAAGAATGACCCAAGGCACGGTATGAACCCTGGATAGCTCAGTAGTCAGAGATCATTAGAGTACTAAGTCAGAGGCTCTTGGTTTGATTCCCGTGTTCAGGTTTTATTTTTCAGTTTAGAGAAAACAATAATTCCTACAAATGGTAATTTTCCCCTCGTTCATGGAAATCAGCAGTACTACCAGAAAATAAGCAAATTTTATGATTCTTTGGGGACTCTTTTCATGAACCAATTGATTAGGCCTACATTAGCATACGACCTACAAACTAGCTCATTTCTAGTAAAGAAAAATTAATAAGAACTTTGGACATTTTATGTAATCATCATAATTTAAGGGAAAATCCAATATAGCCCATTTGCATTTTGTTGGTCCTGCCTGGAATCGAATCCGAGAAACTTAGCTCAGTATACAGTAGTTATCAAACGGTGTGGCGAGAAAGGATGGCAGGTGTGGCGGGAATATTCAAAGATATTCAAAGAAGATCAATGATTTAGATACATTTTCAAACATCAGAAATTCCAACGAGCATCTTTTGAAAAACGAATGTGAGCCTCAAATAAGATACAGATTGTATCTTACCAAGTGGCTGAATTGATTACTCAACGAACGGTATTTGAACAATAAATATTGCCTGCCAGCTGCTTTATTGTGAAAACTTTCTTTGGTGATGATGCTCAATAATAAATTATGAAAAGTACTTTGTCTGATAAGTCATTTCGCAGAATAATAGTTGATTTGTCAGCTAATATTATGAAGCGTGTTTTCTAAAGTGTAGATAGCTCTACATTCGCTATTCAAGTTGATGAATCAATCTACATTAATGGAAAAGCACAGTTGCTTGCTTATACCAGATTCATTCACAATTAAGAAATACTTGCACGGTTTTTAAGTTTTATTGATCTTGAAAAACATACCAGAGGACTGACTATTTTAGAAACCTTGCTTGAGTATTTACAAAAGTTGATATTTAAATGGAATTGAAGTTTGAATGGATGGTGCCCCATCTATGATAGGGAATATGAGAGGCTACTTGGTATCACTCATCAAACAGAAGAATACAGATATAATAGTAATTTACTATTTTTATGCACAAAGAGGCATTTATCAGTAAGACCCTTGTAGCTGATTTGAAGATGGTTTTAAATCAGGCATAGGCTGGCCATAATTCCTTGAGACAAAAACAGGACGGGGAGGTTAAGAGGGGTTATGTGAGAAAATCAAGTTTAAAAAAAAATATTTTGCCACACAAACAAATTATTAAAATTCGTTCTTATAACATAACATGGTGAACTTACAATTATTCTTCACAGACCCCACACCAAAACCTTAAGGTGGCTGTAGATGGGGATTGCATTTCATCCTGATCATACCATGAGTATTTTTAGGACGAACTTAATTTGCGCAACAAATGTTTGTCTTTCAATACCTTGTCGTAAAACTTATCACATACACTCCATGTTACAATAATGTTGTCTTACAATTATCATGGCTCTCATTGATTCGACACTAAATCTACGTATCTCCTTAAACCGTATGCTATTCTTAATAGAATAAATTCTTTCCAGGGATGCTGTACTTCCTGGCAAATAAACAATAAACTTTACTAAATTAAACAATTCCTAAAAGTATAAACTTTTTCGCTCAATTCAGAAAATATTTGCACCCATCTATTAAAACAGAAATATTTGATTTATTCCATACATCCAACTTCCTCATAACCATAGTTTTATGCTTGACACTAATATTTAAGCATATTTTAGAGTTTTATAAAAAAAGGGACAAAAATCAGCATTTTTACTAAAACGACGGACGGCTGGGACATGGCAAAAAAAAAAACTGAACGTATGGTTACACTAACCAGGCAGGGAACATTGAGTACTTCATCAAAACAAAACCATTATTATTTGCTCAGCTGTGCAAATACGTGGAATAAAATCACCAATGCCTAGCTCTGCAAATTGAAGTTCTCTGGATATCTCACGTAAAAAAATGTCTAAACTTGGATTTTAGAACTGAATAACTAGTTAAGAGTAATAAGGGAATAAGGGAACCCATTGTATTAGCTAGCATATTTGGCCGTTATATTTTCCCCGAAATGTATGTGTCAGCGTCAGTATGCAAGGCCGTGATGACAATACCCTCACACGGTCACACCACATGCAACTTAACTGCATTAAACAAATAAAAAGCTTCAGATCTTGCCCGGAAGAGTGCTGCACCATAACCTCAAAAGTAATATCTCGCAACACTGGTAGAAAATATTAATCAGTTCTTCTCGTAGTTTTCTTCACAAATACTTGACTGGGCTAGGGATCCTTTTGAGAATTTCAAATGTTAAGATCTGACACCAAATTATAGTGGAAGGGGGTGGGGGATTAGTAAATGGCTGGATTTCAAGTTGTCGCACCTTGAAATTAGAACGCGGGAGTATGCCTACCGAATATTTTTGTATATACAACCAGAAACAGTACCGAGATATCTCTTCAATCTTCAACAGTTCTTCAAAACATGTTGTGAACAGGGATTTTCATCTCCGATAAATATCAAAGACTATCAAGGAGAAAGATGTTTTTGTGTTGACCAAGAGATGATTAGATCTTATTAGACGCTATATAAATGAAATTATTCAACAAAACAAGCTCATAGCTCTGATTAAAATTGTATATTTTGTGAAAGAATCGTGATTTTTTTTAATGTAACTCCATTGTTTTATGCTTTCTGGATGTATCAATATCAAATTATTATAAAGTAGTTGTGTTTTATGTTATGAATAAAACAATGCTAGGAGCAAATATTTTGTTTTTGAAGTTATTTCTTATCAAAAATAAAAAAAAGTTGTAGTGCGAGCAAATATTCATTGTGAAAGTGCGGCCCGGAGTGCAAGGTTTGGGAACCAACCACTGGATCAGAGAGACGGGGCTGATGTGTGTGAGCTAGGTGTGTGAAGGCTGTTGCCTTGTTGAATAGCAAGACCACACATCAACATGAATCACTCTTCAAGGGCACGAACTGTGTACCAGTCAGGTTGATGTGCACTTATTAGAGTGGGAAGGACTGCTTTTATTACACAAATGAGTTCGTTAAATAAGTGACGTCATCAAATCGTGGGAAGTCCAGTATTCTGTAACCGCACACAATAAGATCGGGCCTTGGTAGAGTACTGAATATTACCATACTCCACGTCTAACTATAAGTCCGATCTATCCACTTATTTCAAATAATGAGGAATGGAGTGAGGAAGGTAAAATTATAGAGGAAAGGTGCTCACATTTGCTTAAAGTGGGAAACATTTAATAAAACCACTCAGTAAAAGCCAACTAGGATTCGAATCCCAAACTATCCTTACCATAAAACCTGACTAGATGAGCTTGACGTTTAGTTCGCGTGTCCACTGATGCAAGATTTTTTTTTAAATCACTTTTTGATTGGAAACTAAATGTAAGAAGACTATAGATTAAGATACTTTGTTTCATTCAAATACACTTTTTTTTACTATCCATTGTTTCTTGTTTTTTCAAGGTCTAAGATTTGTGTGAGATTTTCCTTTGTCTTGAAATTATATTTTAAATAATTGCTACATAAGATTTATTCATGATTATATTACAAGATTGTATAGAATATATTCTACATTCTCATAGGGAAAGTATTGTAATCTATGACATTTTCGACGTCAAGATGAGGACGAATCCTGACGTTTTAGGTGCCGCCAAACTAAAAAAAAATTGGGTATATTTACAATCCTGTACCTGCAACTATTGCCTAAACTGTATTATGGCGTTCGTACGAACCTGATGTTGTACGCTCAACCTTGAGTACAAGTCATACTTTTCATTATATTCATAAAATTAAGGGTAACGTACTGATTTTTTGTTGTTGAAAATTTGAAGCATTTCCAAAAAGGAATTAACGATTTTGTTAAATGATAAAATGTTCTATACTGATCTTGCAGAGTTCTAATAATGTAATAGTTTGAGAAATAATGTAGTAATACTATTTTGTCGATCCATTTATTCGGAATCGCTATGACAAACTTTGCATGGTTGCATATTCAAACCAACATTTCAATTATAATTCAGTTTTCAACGTGTCAAATTTGAGTTTATTGGCACTAGAACTTTGGCTATCCTCTCCCTAAAACATATCTATTTTAATAAAAAAATAAGCGAAACGGTTGACTCTGTGCCAATTAAAATCTTCTCCGTGCCGTTTAAATTAAGTTAAAATCCGGACCCAACCCATTGAAGGTGATCTATTCATTAAAAGAGTAGTAAATAAGCCCTTTGTGACACATGCTACGCAATTCATATAGTAAGTACAGCTTAATATCATAGGAAGTGCCTTGTCTTACAGGTAAAATAGTTCTTGGATCTACTTTCATGTATTTATAAAACCAAGGCATGTGATCTGCAGCTGTCACTTTTGAAAATATCAAAATAGTGAAGCATAATCAATGTTGGCCGCCGATAGTTTTCTTATTTTTAAAACAATTATTTCATAATAAATTTAGAATATAAATCAAGAAATACCCAGAAGCAACGATTTCTAGGAAATAGACGCATGAGTGTGTTTAGCAAACAAGCAAAGTTAATGATCTCGAACCATTATCGGTTCGTTTTCTAATCGCGTTTCTCCTAACCACGTATAATTATCATAGTAGTTCCAAGAAGTTCTCAAGGACAAAGCTGAATCTCACATTTAGGAAGAGACACGTCCATAACACACTTGTAGCCAGGTCCTCGTTGTCTATTTCACTAGGTTACATTTCACAGCTTGGGCCTAGGAACAAACAGGCCTACGTCCATAACACACGTATAGCCAGGTCCTCGTTGTCTATTTCACTAGCTACATTTCACAGCTTGGGCCTAGGAACAAACAGGCCTACGTCCATAACACACGTATAGCCAGGTCCTCGTTGTCTATTTCACTAGCTACATTTCACAGCTTGGGCCTAGGAACAAACAGGCCTACGTCCATAACACACGTATAGCCAGGTCCTCGTTGTCTATTTCACTAGCTACATTTCACAGCTTGGGCCTAGGAACAAACAGGCCTACGTCCATAACACACGTATAGCCAGGTCCTCGTTGTCTATTTCACTAGCTACATTTCACAGCTTGGGCCTAGGAACAAACAGGTCTACGTCCATAACACACGTATAGCCAGGTCCTCGTTGTCCATTTCACTAGGTTACATTTCACAGCTTGGGTTTTTAAAATCTTTTGGTCATTTTTCTCAGCGCATTTTAGTTTCCGTTCAAATTATACGAATACATCTTTCTATATTTAATTAGAGATGAGGAAGGAAGAATTTTATAGAAAATATATACGCGTTTACATTGAGGGAAAGTGGAAAATCATTTAGGGAAAAACACCCTCATTATAACAGACCGGAGTTTGAATACCGATCACCAGAAATCCAGTCCCACATGATAGCGACGCGTTAGACTATCAGACCACCGTATTTTTTTGTAAATATATTAAAATGGTTTCCCTGGTATTAATCTAATGAAGACTCGCGGTTATCGCACTGGGATGTTAGGCCTGGTTCGAGCTGCATTACAGTCCCATTTTCAAAGGAAGAGTCTTTAAATAAACAAAATCGTATTTCTTTTCGTCCAAAATTGATAATATTTGACTATTTTATCATTATTATTCTATATGTATTGATAATATCTATCAAAAGTGACAGTTGAAGATAGTATGGGATGAAGTATGTATAAGAGGAAGTTGATCTAGTAGCTTTTCTAGCTCTTATACAAGGCCCTTATGAAAACTGGACTACCTTATAATAACAATTCAACTGTAGTTGTATACATTACTATTGTGTATCATACTACCCACACTCTAAAGCTATTTTATCTGCTTTAATATTAAAATGTATTATTACCAAGCACGTGTTAAAATTTATTTAACATTTTTGAACAAAGACGTGGTGGTTAGCCTAAAATCATTTTAGTCCAAATACCTTTGGTCAAATAACACTTGATGAATTTAACAAGGTCAACTTATTTACTAGAAATCCATTTTAAGCCAAATTAATTTGGTGAAATTAATTTTTAACCCAACTGACTTTAGGCAAAATGGTTTTAGGCTACATGACTTCAGACCAAATGACTTTTCATCAAGTTAGTTTTAAGGTAAAATAAATCTAGGCCAAATGACTTTAGGCCAACTGACGAGTAGCCTACTTTTCCAAATTAGGCTTTAAATGTATTATAGTGCTAATTTGACTGACTATATATATGTATATATATTGAAATAACTAGTATAGTATACAATGCAACAAAACTAAACATTTTGCCTATTTGAATTACTTTGGTTGTACCACACGCATAAAATTTTAATGCCATAGCTTTTCGTCAGAGAGAAAATTATAATGAAGGACAGATTATAATAAAATTACAATTCCATGATCTCAGGCTATATACAATGTAGTATGGCCTCTAGGTGGAGGTTTCTCCAACCATCTTACTTAGTAGTCCACAAGCCGCCACTGAGGAAAATATCCATCTCCACCTTTAGGCTACTATCCAGCGTATGATTGGTGGTAGCTGACAGCTAACAAAAGTTTCAAGATATACTCTCATGTATCCATTATACAAACCATATCATCTACAAGACTACGTTGAGTTGTCACTTTTGGGCGTCAAAACTTTCACAACAAAAAACTTGTTTTTAATTATTATTTTTTAAATAGTTTTTACAGCATTTAAATACTAGATTATAAAAATAGCCATTTGAATGTTTTTTATGGAAGCACCGTTTGTGACTCACATAACGTTTTTATTTTTTAAACACATGCGTGGGAATTAACACAACCAAAAACGGTTTGTATGACGTCATAAATCAAGTTGATTTCATCCAGTTCGATATTTTAATCTTTGAAGATCCCAGTCGGGTGTGCTGAGGGTAGTTTCCCCTAAATGGTTTCTTACTCTCTCCACACAAATGTGGATATACTTACTCATCCCTTACCCATTAGCAAGGCCGTAGCCAGGGGAGGGTTTTGGGGTTCAAACCCCTTCGAAATTTTATGAACAAAATATATATGGCTTTATTTATGGTTCAAACAATATCAAAATTAAGATACAAGTACAAATTAGGGGCTGTGTTACCATAAAAAGCACTTCAGAGAGCTTCTACAAGTGTTTAATATTTAGAAATTGTCCTAGCCTTCAGCAGTTAGGGGGTAATGTTGCCATAAAAAACACATCAGATAGCTTCTAGAACTCTTTATCGTTTGAAATTTTTTCTATTTTCCGGCAATTGGAGGATATGCCCACCAAACCCCCCCCCAAATTATTGGCTGGCTACGGCCTTGCCCATTAAGGTAATTAGTACATAAGCGTTTAGCCCAAATGGGCAGTAAAAAAAATTCTTCACATGGTGATATCAACAGTTGCTGAATATCTGCTATGAGCATGGCGGCATTATCTAACAAACTTTTTAAATAAAGATAAAAAGTTGTCATTACATTCCAGGACATCCTCGACAGATATTCAAGAAATGATGATATCACCATGTGAAGAAAATTAAACTCTATATTTATACTGGATACATATTTTATTTATTTCAACAAAAAAAGTTTTGCTATAAAAACTGCAAAACACCTACCTTTTCTCCCGTCCCCTACAAACCAACCTTGAAAGAAGATACAAATGTGAATATATTTTTTTTAATTTCATTACTTAATGCACTAAAATATTACTTGTTGCCACAATCATGAAACGAAAAGAATAGTTTTATTAATATTTGTTGTTCTTTCAATAAGTTACGAAAAAGCCGCTTGTACAGTAATCTTTAGGGAAGTATTATTGGAAGTGTTTATTAACACTTTTAATTGATAATATAGTATAACTAAGGATAGGATAAAAATATTTTCACTTCAGTGACTTTCAAGCAATGTTTATAATAAACATCTTGACCAGTTGTCAAGTCAGTTGTCAGTTGTCCTGCGCTGGAAGGACTCTACAGAGTTTACAGCAACACATCCTGTAGAGTGTAGTTCCGTGCAAATAGACTGAACGTGTCAATGGTACAGACATCCTTAATGGCTTCAGGAGGTGTGGGGGGGTTTGACCAAGTTTTCAAAGAAAGGGAGCTCAGGAAGACCTCCCATAGATATTTATTTCTAATTTAAAGAATACTTCTAGGGTGTATAAAAAGAGATTGTCATGTAAATTTGAGGTTATTTTTTAAACGTATAAAAAAGTCTTCATGCAGTTTGCAAACTAAATAGTACTGTGCACCTTACACAATTTCTCATTACTTAACATAAAAATTAATATAATTATTTACTTAAATCTCGTAAGGTGTAAAACGAAATAATATGCATTGTTGCAGAAACATAACATAAAAAACCTCCAATTCCACCCAAGAGCATAAATAAAGTAACACACACTGTTACAGAAACATATTGACAGTATGAAACATCTCGGTCAACCAAAGAGCATAACAATCAACTACTCATTTCACAGACCTTGATTTAAAAACATATTTGCTTATAGCTCTGAAACTATAGGTTTTATAAGCATTCTTTTCAAACAAAAGGTGAAATGATAATCTATTTTGTAATTCAAAGAGTTGTGTAGATATGATCAAAATTTGAAATATCCACCGCTGTAAAGGACTCAGTGAGTGATTTCAGCGAAAAAATGCGATCTTACATTTTGTTTGTAATGTTAAACATTGCTTGGAACAAATTTTAATCAAGATCCTTATAGCTTATTTCCTGAATATAAATTTTGGCCCTGAAGTAAACCATCCTTAGTTTTAGGGTTGGACATATAATCTCAAAAACTCCTTTGAGGCCTACAGTTTTCTGGTAAGTGTCCAGGCCTTGCCCTTCTAACCTCCTTTCAATGTTTAAATTAAACCTCCTCTGGGAAATCTTACTAAACCCCATAGGCAGTTTTAGTCCTATCGGTAAACATGTTTCAAATCTAGGCCAAAAAACATACAGAAAGACAGATGACATCGCAAAACCCACTTTAATGGTTTCAGGGGATCATAAAACCTCGACATCCATCAAAATGTCAAATTCTGTATTTTCTCAATATCACAATAAATCCATCCTCCCTCCGAGGGGCTGGGTGAAAGTAAAAATTACACTATATGCATCTTATAGTAAACACTACACCTTTAAGCTTTTTTTTAAATAAGTCTATCTTTATATTTGTGTTTGCACAAATTGTGTTCACTAAGTACCCATCAATCCAATGTTGCGTGGGTACAGTGTACCCATGGACGCCCCTGTTTCTGCACCACTGCATGCAAGGGAAGGGAAGTTGTTCTTTCTAGCACCACGTCCTACTATCCGTTCGGGCTATAAGCCTACATAGGGATTAAAAAAATTGAATTTAGAGGAAGAGTACCAACATTTGCGTGGAGGAATAGTGGGAAACAATTTAGGATAAACCACACTCAGTACACTCCACTGGGCTCAAAACCCGATCTCCTCATCATCAACAGTCCAGTCTGTTGCGAGAGTCACGTCATAGACCATGTGGCCACCGAAGTGGGTGAAGGGAATATTAAAGTCCGTATTTTTTGCAGTTTTTATGTCAAAAATATTTTTGGTCCAGATAAATAAAATATTATCTCAGTAGATATATTTAGTTTAATTTTCCACACAACAGTTCTCGAAAATCCGACACCTTAGCTCAGTTGGTTGTGTGTCTGTCTACTAAGCTAAGGGTCCCGAGTTTGATTCACGGTATGTCCGAAAAATGTATCATTGGTGAAATATGGGTTTACCTTTTCACATTGATGAATTAACGGTGGGCTGGGTCTTGGGCTTGTCTTAGTCTTAAGTTAGATTACAAGGCCAGGGGTGCCCCGAGGTAAATTATGTGCCCGGGTGGGATTGTTTTTTGGCGTCCCCTATGTAACTGGTGGATAATATAGTCTATTCACCATAGGAGTGGCTGTAGCTGACAGCTAGTAAGAACACCAGATCTACTGTCATGTATTAATTTCGACAAATCAAATGATCTGCAAGACCATATATTGATTTATTGTCAACTTTTGAAAATAATTTATTTTTAATTTTGTTTTTCTTTTGACCGTTCTATAAATCTTCTGTTAGCTGTCAGCTACCACATTTTTCATGGCGATTGGACTCTGGAAAAATATTAAAATAGTTCCCAAATCTAACATTATTTTTTAGACAATGCTATCTTCCATTTTTTATTATAAGTTTAACAAACACTTTGAAAATATAAACGGTTTACGTTATAATTGCAAAAAACAAACCGTTTTAGGGTGCCATTTTTTCAAGATGGCAATTATAAATAACCTTTTGAGAATAGCACTAAATTCTAATTTACTCCCCCATAAAATTATCCTAATATGTAAAATGTCATGTTAGTATCAAAAAGTGAACGATTGTAACTCCACTATTACGCCTAGGTTATGTTAGGTTTGGGAATTATTTTTTATATCACGCCAGGCTAGGCTTGGCTAGGTTTAGCTCTGTTTGGCGCACGGCCCTTAAGTCACCCTTGGATAAGGCATATGAAGCTACGACAGGCCTAGCTAGCCAGCCAGTAGTGGAAATACATGGCTTGAATAAAAAACTGACACAGGCCACAGGCTGGAAACAGTAATGGATGTAAAGTAAAGTTCTTGAATATTTGTCCTGGGCATACTGGCATTTGACTAAGAGTATTTATTTTTATTTAAAAGGTCTATAGTCAAATGCCACATTTCTCCTAGTGAATCTTTAAGAACTATTAAAGTAGCTGTGTGTATACCAAATAATTATTAGTTTGGTTAAAACATGTTTTGTCATAAAAAAATGCACACATACGGATCTTATCTCTAGTCCTTTCGATCCTCCTTGGAATAATATAGAGACGAATTTGCTGTTCTCCTTGTGGGTGACACTGCGAAGGTCAACAGAAACCAAACTGACTGGACGCATACGATTTGTATGCAATGTTGGCCGTACTGAACAACCTTTGTTGTTGTTGTTGCTGCTGTTGATGGAGTACACGGCCAAGTGGAGTTTGGACAGCGTTATGAAACACTCTTGTTGCCGGTTCAATGGAACCGCATGTCCCCTATCGATCGCTTGTTGGTTTTGCTGAATAGAAAAGCGATGACGTCATTCAAATGAAGAAAGTTAATTTTGCAGCCGCTCTCGTTGGAGAAAGTGGCCAAAATGTAAAGCTACCCGCAGATGTCCTGCCGCAGCCCACAGGTATCAAATCTGCAAAGTACCATGGAGTAATGAATGACAACTGGTCATGGTAATTAAGCCCGGGGCCTAAGGCTTAGTGTGTCAATACTCTAACCACTGAGCTATCCAGGGTCCTGTGCGCAGGTCCATTCTTCAATCATATAAGGCAGAGTCTGTGATGGACGTGCGTAAATCGTCAGCTACATGTGAGCGATCAAACAAGATCTCGAGATATGAGATAACGCAGCCACCCTCGACCCGGGAAGGCCAGGTGTCATTTTTCAATTTAAGAATATGATATTTAGTAGGCTATATTTTTATATGCAAAGAAATCTCAACATACCTTGAATATTATTAAATTCGTCAAGAGCTTTGTCCCATTTGACCAGAGACTTGTTAAATGAAAAAAAGCTAGGTAAAATTTCAAAATGACCATGACACCTAATACAACAAAACTGTTAAGATTACTATGTGTAAAACGTTAAACTAATCGTATCTGCTGAAGCAATATTTTATTTAGTTTGGCTGAAAAATACTATTTTGTTGTAAAGAATGTAAGAATACGGCCTTAAACTCACGCTCATCTCTGTCTCATCTTAGGATGGGTTAATATTCATGAATAACGCATAGCTAATAGCTAATAGTGTACAATGAATAAAGTTGATTTAACTTTAACTTCTCATACGTTATGCATGGAGTGTAGCATAGATCATCATTGTACTAGAGACGTGAGATAATTAGCTTCTGTATTCATATTCGTGTTTGAAATACCTTGTGGTAGCCATACTTGTTTGTTATTCACGAATGTTCTTTGTCTTAGCGTCAATGGCAACGATTGTCTACATCAGCGGTTCCCAACCTTTCTTCTCTTGCGTACCCCTTGGCAGCCCATTTACATAAATTGTGCCCTTAATTTTAGCAAAATGATTAATTACTACAGTAGCAATTATTTATGATTTATTTCCCGCCTCGGTGCCGTAGTTAGTTAACGTGATAGTTTTGTGTTGAGCTAGACTGCTGAGGACGGAAAGATCGAGGTTCTAATCTCGGTCGGGTGAACTGGGGGTGGTTTTTTCTAAATGGTTTTACATTCTTACTCCACGCAAATGCGGGGTCACTTCTTCTGAATTTAATCTTCCCTATTCCTAACTTATTAGCGTAATTAGTACTTAAGCGTATAAACCGAACGGGTAGTAAGACGCGGTGCTAAATAACAATAATAATAATAATAATAAAGATCTATTTGTTGCAACTGAAAATAAATGGGCTAATATTGGGATTAAAAAACACTGTAATAAAAAGGTGACTAAAGAGTGCATATTACATTTCTACATTCAAAAAGCAAAAGTTACAAAAAACTAATACAGTTAATTTATTTATTAATAACTATAAGCCCTTCGCCATATCGTTGAGTTAATTTTATGACTTTTGACTGATCTTTTGTCTTACACTGGTGTAAAATGTAGCTCTTTCCGCCATTATTCGAATATTTTCGCGTACCCCCAAACGTCCTGGCCCGTACCCCACGTCGGGAACCACCGGTCTACATGATTAAAAATAAATAATTTCTCATTCTGTTGCTGAGAAGTAGATCTACTATAATATTCTTGACAAAATTAAAATCGGAACCAAATAAAATTAGAATTTGATTTAATAGTACAAACAAAACTTAAACTTGGTAAATTAAAGTTTCAGAAGATATATTTTAATTAAAGTTGTTTTTCGATTAGTCCCTTTATTGAAATATTTTTAATGCATTATATAGTAGTGAAAAGAGACATTATACACTAAGTTTAATTTTCGCCAATGTATTTTTGATATGATGCATGGTGTACACTATTTACTTTATAAGCCCAGCCTTAACAATGCAAGCGTGGTATTGTGGTTCTTAATGAACGAGTCCTTGTCATAATATGAGTCATGATATCAGAGAATACGAAAATAGCAGGTTATGCAGTTGACACACAATGTATCAACTGGATGACGTAGACTAGTGGTTTCCCAAAATTTTTAGGCTGAAGGAGACTTTTCAGGAGAAAAAAAAATGATTGTAGCCCTTATAAAAAAGACTTTACACTAATATTATGAACATTCAATAAAGACAATTAAATTTTACAAGTATAAAATAAAATTAGCGGAACACGTGGAGTGCTCCGGCTGTGCCTTTGGCAAACGTATTTTATTCAGATTTGAAAAAAATTGTTACCCTTATCATTGATGCTATTTGATAGTGTGAGAAACAAATGAATATTCTAAAAATTGTCTCAAGGAACCTTAAATAGCTATGACGGAGCACAGTTTGAACGTAGACGGCCGCTTACGTCGATTGAATGATAATAGTGTTATTATACCATACGACTCCATAATGGCATATCTTTATTTTTCAATTTCCGTCTTGAAAAGCTGATGTTAAGATCATGCATCACATGCCAATCAACTCTTTGATACAGTCGGCTAGAAATCGTAAATTTACACGAACATTATTATACATGGATCATTTCTGACTAAACATTTATAGAAGTTCCTAATACTCAACATTGTTGAAATATTACATTACATTTGGATAAAGACTGCATTTAAAAGGCCGTTTTTTACCATTTTAGACTGGCTTCACAGATGAGTATTGTGCACAAATCTTTATTCTGTCATAATAGGGACATACTGTAGTTATTAACAAGAAACTGTTGCTTTGTCCCCCATCGTTACCGGGGAAAATGTCGAGTAACCATTCGAATACAAATGCACTGCTCATATTTCTGGCATATCTTGGTCTTTTCTTTTCCCTTTCACTGCCATACTTCGCGCGAGCCTGTAGATTAGTTGGGCCTGCTATCATGAAATGTAATATTGGTTGAAATTTCGGAAAGGAGTAAGGCGAGGAGGGGGGGAAGGGGGTCAGCTCCCCCAGGAGCCATCTACACACCTAAGTATCTCAGTAGATAGTGACAATAACTACAGTTTAATTATTTTAAAAGGAAAGGCCTTTTAGAAAACACAAACAGATTTTCTACGGCCAAAATTGAGAGTACTTTACTATTTTATTAGTATTATTTTTTATGGTATTGATAATATCCATCAAAAGTTAAAGCGGTTGATATCATGACTTTACGTAATAAATACGTTAAAGTAGCTTTATGATGAATTGACTCTACCATAACAGAGTCCATTTACTGACTAAAATAATTTGTCCGCTCCAGAGGTGCATACATGGGGCGAGGGACTAGCGGTCAACCGTTTTACCATTAATTTTTTTTATTTTAATTAAATAAAAATCACTTTAACTTATTCCAGTGTTAGTGTTGTCAAATGAAGAATGCTGAGAACTGATCTTCTATTTGACTTCTGTTTCGAGCCTAATAGCTATGCCGTGAGATGAACTCTTGAGTGAATAAATCCCCCCCATTTCCGCACCAATCCCCCTCCCCCTCCCAATCAGCCTCGCGAAGTTCTCCGCCCATCAGCTCGTGGAAAGTGCCAGCAAGTAGTCCACGACTAGATCTCAGCTGAGCTTGACTATCAGTGACGTCACAAGAAGAGTGCTAACTTCTCAGCGGTAGTTACCATGCAGATGCTGTGGGTGTTGGTTGTCGCCACAGCGGCACTGCTCGCCACCGAACTACCTACTGTACACGCCAGGGTTGTCTGCTACTATGACAGTCGCTCCTATTGGAGGGAAGGTAAGACAAGCTATAATACTTAGGGCCGATGTTTCAATATCAGGTTAAAGTACTAGTTAGCGAGGTTGATAGTTCAAAACTTTAGGTTAGTGTAGTGTTTTTTAGCCCCGCATCTTACTACCCGTTCGGGTTATACGCTCATGTACTAATTGCGCTAGTGGCTTTATGAATTAGTAAGGTTATAGGGCATATTTATAGTAAGTGTACTCGAATTCACGTGGAGAGAAAGTGAAAAACTATTTTGGAAAAAAACACCATCAGTATACCTGACTGAGACTCAAACCTCAATCTCCCAGTCTTTAACAGTCTAGTCTAACACGAGATTAGCGCGTTAGACCATTCTGCCATTGAAGTGGGTGGTTATTGTAGTTTTTTGTTTCAATTAATATTATTTTAGTGGAATTATTATGTTTAGCAACTAATAATGATTAATGGCTGAGGAAAAAAATACACATTTAGAATACAGAGAAAACAAATAACTGTCAACATGCATACATCAAGTATATTTGAAGAAATACATAATTCATTCTTAAACTCTTTCGCCAAGGAAGAATGATAATACTTTCATTTATTACCCTCATCCATTCTTTTCTCCTCTTCATCTTAATAAAGCTCCAACTTTCATGTGAACTAGACAGTATATATATATATTTTCCCAGTTTATTTCTCAAACCAGCGTCTAAAGGATTTCAGATATTAAAATCTTCTTTTGAATAATCTTAAATTCTTGTAATTCCATTTAATTTAACTTTTTACCCCAAGTTATAGATATTTTTTCACTGAATAAAAAAGCCGAAGTAAAGTTTTCTTAGGCTACTTTTGGAACTTTAAATATGAATAAAAAGATAAATAATTTAAATCCAGACAGGACTGAAACCTAAACTGTTACCCGTCCGTATAAACTAGGAATCAAGTTTTTTTTAAATCCTTTGAAATTACTTCGTTTATTGATTTTTTTTTTAGTAGACTAATTTTTTTTCAGAAGACCAAGCAAGGCACGTGGTTCGTGTTTTTTTTAGTAGGATTCGTGTTTATATTTTATATTTTAACTTTAGTGTATTGCCAATAGTAACATTTTTTCGCCATTTATTTATAAAATTGCAGCTGACAGTTTTATTTATTATACTTTAATTTATATTAACGTGACCAAACATGATCAAAATAGTATTTTCTAATATTCTTCGGGGTATTAATTATTGAAAATGCTATAAGATTTAAAATAAAAATATAAAACACAGATATCTCAACAACAAAAGGCATTAATAGCCCCTTTTCACTTAAATTATAAAACAAAAAAATATTGTCACCCTGTCCGCCTTAAACCGCACTAGAGACACCCGCGTCAACAACTTGGCAGTTTTTTGGGTTTTTTTTAAGGTAAAGATAAAGAGGTTACTTAATCTCGTACCAGGTTTTGTATGATTATCTTTGACCTCAAACTAGTTTTTAGATCAGTTAAAATAAAACAAGAACCTGTTGTTTTTATTCTGACTGATTGAGGCAATAATAATTGTTCTGAGAAATTTTAAAAATATACGCCATCCAATTTATTTTATTGCTCGTTTTGTTCACCGTAAAACATAAAATAAATTTATTTAATGGCATTTCAAGGTGCAATAACGTGCTTTGGTTGTTCTTTTAACTCAGTGGCGAAACTTAATTGTTTTTATTTGTGGCATATTTGGTTTTATCTTTCAAATCCACACCTTGATTTGTTTTTAAAGCAGTGACGTACCACGATTCTTTGTTAGCTTGTGGCGACTGGCGAGGCAAGGTTGTTAAAGTCTATGGCGTACCAGAAGTCTTTGTGAAGTCCATCGCGTTCCAGGCTTGTTATTTCTTAAGTTCATAGTATACGGGGGGTGTTTGTTTAGTTCATAGTATACGGGGGCTGTTTGTTAAGTCCATAGCCTGCGCGGTTGTTTATAAAGTATATAGCAAACGAGGGTTGTTTTATAAGTCCATGACGTTCAAGGGCCGTTTGTATTGAATTTGTCCTGAATATCTTCCTACTATTCCCTGTCTTCCTGCAAGAGAATGCAGGCTCTCTTCTTCTAAATACTACCTTTCTCATGCCTATTCCATTATTATATATCTTCAGATAGGCCAAGCACGTAATTCGATGCGTTGCACAAAATTTAAATTTAAATTTCCTTTATTATAATGCTGCCAACAGTCGTGAGACCCATGACAGACCAGCACTGAAAAGTACACAAATATCTTACAAGCACACACAATAGCAAAATAAAATAAACAATAATAGCTAAATGATTATATATAATGATGAATAATTACAAAAAAACAGGACTTAATTATTGATGATAGATGATAAAAATGATAAATAAATAATTTGAGAGTAGGAAAAGCACAGGTATTTAAAAAGGATAGCAATAATAAAAATAATAAAATGACTTAGTATCTTAAAATTTATATGTGTCACATATTTTTCAAAAGTGTTTAGGTATCTCACACGTTACCTTACAAACAAAGCTACTATATTATTGTACTAATGTGTAACTTTTATCAGGGACTCATACTTGCAAGAGACTGAATTGCCGATGTATAGAAAGTCTAGGTTCGAATCTAATTGGACTGGTTTCCAATATGTGATTTATTACTGGAGGAGTTGCACAATTTTAAAATGACATCTGTTTTTTTAAACCATATATAGTAACTCGTTTTTTAAATAAATTTAAATAATCTTTTTGAGTTTTGTTTTAGCCCATTGTCCTAGTAAATTTCTGGTCGTATAATCTGTTTGAATGGTTAACAAAGGTTTTATAATACAAAATATATATAACGCTCATGAAGTTAAACTTTCGCCAAATCCAAGATGTTTGGATGATGTATCAGAATTACAGTAGTTTTTATCTCCGTGCTTCACAACTAGCTTGATTGTTGGCAAATCAACGTTAGTTTGGTGCGATGACGCATCATTGTTGAAGGACGAAACGTACTCGGCAGGAGTTCCAAGACTATTTTATTGTCAAGGTCAACAAAAACCTTCCATTACCGGCCGTTTCTCCTAATAAATGAACTGTGAAACCACAACAACAAATAGACAAACAAGGCCAATGTTATTAAAACAACAAATAGACAAACAAGGCTAATGTTATTAAAACAACAAATAGACAACAAGGCTAATGTTATTAAATTGGTATTTAATAATAGTAAAACCATAAAAATATAAACATTGTTAACAGTAACAAGCGAAGCTCGCATCAGTGAGAACTCAAACTGAATGTAAAGTTCATCTAGTCTGATATGTCGGTGAGTGTGAAGATTGTGTTTAGATTCCAGCTGAGTGTATTTAGGATGTTTCTTTACCAAGAATAATTTCACTCTACCACACACAAATCTGGGTTCATTACTTCTAGCTTCTACCTTACTCAACCCTACCTCAACGTAATAAAAAGCGAATAGCTCTGCTGGGTTGCAAGATGTGGTGCAAATAAAAGGGCACTAGAACTAAACTAAAAACATTGAAATATCCATTAATTCAACACAGGATGAATAAACATAGATTTAAAATTACCTAAAGGTCATTTGAGCATAAAAGTTATATTGCATAATTTTAATAAGATTATTATAAGCTATAAATAATGATTCAATGATTTCAAATCATTACAGCTCCCGAATTATAAGGGATCCAACTCCCTATTTTATACTTTTCCCGTACTATTGTTGAAGTAAAGTATTTAATGTATGTGGCTGAAATTTAATATAACCATACATTCATTTGAGGTGTAGAGAATGACATATTTATAATATTATTACTAACGTTAATATTTTAAAGGTTTATAATAATTATTATTATTACTAATATAATTAGTTTTAGTACCCATTTAAAGTAAAAATTAATTAATAGTATTAATATTTCATTGAACTATTTATAAAATTAATACTATTAATATTATAAGTGGGGTGACCTGGTGGTCAAAGGGTAAGGTGTCAGACTTCTGTGCTGAGGGTCCGGGCTTCAATCCTCGGTCCCAGCACAGATTTATCTGATTGCCAAACCCTTCCTTCACCTCTGACAAGACGTGTATTAATCACAACTTGTGAATGTGAGGAGTGCCAGGCCTCCACCGTGGTTCGGATTCCACGTTAAACTGTAGGTCCCCCATTTCATCTCACAATCACCCTACCATTACACATTAGCGTAAGTGCGTATAACCCGAACGGGTAGTAAGACGCGGTAATAATAATAATAATAATAATAATAACAATAACATAAGTGTGTCATTTTGTTCACCTCTAATGAATGTCTGGTTATATTAAGTTTCAGCTCCATACATTAAATACTTTACCTCAACAATAGTACGGGAAAAGCATAAAATAGGGAGTTTGACCCCTTATAATTCGGGAGCTGTAATGATTTGAAATCATTGAATCAATATTTATAGCTTTTAATTATACACTTGTTAAAATTGTGCAATAAAATGTTGATGGTCAAATGGCCTTCAGATAAATCCTAGTACTTTTTCCTAGATTGTAATAGACTTCTAAAGATTTGTAGCACACCAATAAGTAAATTGAAGAGATTTTTATATTTTCCATTAATCTTTCCTTAACTAAAAGGTTAATTTGATGAACATGTTCAACCACCTTGGTGGTAAACTAGCCAAGTGGATTCACAAAGCAAAACCCAAGCCAACTTAGGTAGCTTTATATAATCTATAAGAGCCGAACTAAATCCATAAACCAATCTAACCTTATTGGTGCTTACCTTATTATATAGCCTTAATTAACATGGCTTAACCTTGCTTAAATTAACACTGGATACATAATAATTAACACACTTAAAACAACCTAACTTAATGTGGACATACATAGTTCGACATTTTCAAAGTGTAGCCGAACTAAACCTACTGTATGTTAGATCAACACTCAGTCAAATTGACTCAACTAACTTAATTAACCTTAATCAACTTAATTCTTAACAAAGGCCAAGCAAAAGAAATAAAACTAATATATTTGGTCAATAATTGGTTTATTAATTACTTTGAAATCCAATCAATATTATTGAATAAAATAAATTTGTTATGGAACTCATTAAAATATTTTGGTTTCATTGAAACATTTTGATTGAATTTTACGCCAAGTAAATTTCAATTTTCCCTCCGGTTGGTCATGAGCCTAATCACTGTTTTTTTTATTCGCCTTCTCTATGTGTGTAAACAACTTCACTTTTCCTTTTATTCACCTTCTCTATCTTTCCTCCATGTATACAACTTCACTTTTCTTTTATTCACCTTCTCTATCTTTCCTCCATGTATACAACTTCACTGTTTCGTTTATTCACCTTTTCTATCTTTCTCCATGTATACAACTTCACTGTTTCTTTTATTCACCTTCTCTATCTTTCCTCCATGTATACAACTTCACTTTTTCTTTTATTCACCTTCTCTATCTTTCCTCGTGTATACAACCTCACTGTTTCGTTTATTCACCTTTCTATCTTTCCTCCATGTATACAACTTCACTGTTTCTTTTATTCACCTCTCTATCCTTCCTCCATGTAAGTATACAACTTCACTGTTTCTTTTATTCACCTTCTCTTCTTCCCTCGAAGTAAGTACCATCACTGTTCCTCTTAATTAATATATCTTTACTCTATGTTAACATCAGTAGATTTTGTCAGACTTACTTTCTCTTCATCACCTCAAGACATATCTGATGTACGCAAAGTATATATTAGTTTATTTTGACACATTATAATACATTTAAAAATATTGTCTTGATTTAAATATTTGAATTAATGTCTTGTAAATACAATAAAGGCCTACCAACCCATAAGGTTTATCTATTGTTTTTATAGCTTAATTCTCATATAAAGTAAAGAAAGTGTTGTAGCTACTCCTAATTTGTGCGACCTATAGTACACCACATTGTTATGTAACATGTTGTGTGAACAGGAGCAGGCAAACTGTTGGCCTCCGACCTTGAACCGGCCCTGTCCTACTGCACGCACCTCGTGTATGGTTACGCCAAGATCGACGAGACGACATTCAAGCTGACCTCCTTGGACGAACCTCTGGACCTGGACTCTGGAAGGAGCAATTACCATGCCGTCACCAACCTCAAGAAACGATTCCCTGGTCTGCATGTTCTCCTAGCAGTGGGTGGGCCGGCGGACATCCAGGACGTGGAGAAATACCTCACCCTGGTGAGTGTTAGCAAATACTGAAGAGTAAGCCTACATTACGGGATTGGTGCGTCTAGATTAAATTACCAAAATATTGCTAGAAATTATAAAAAATATTTAATTTTTTGATAGATTTGAACGAAGTGAAGCTAAAGTTTTTAAAGTTCATTTAAAAAAAAGAATGGAGTATAAAAGGCCTCTTGGCAAATAAAATAAAGGTTCAGTCTAAATTAATTACATTTAATGTATGTAAATATTGACGTGTCAATACCTCTGACACAAATAAATATTTCTGCAAAAATAAATTTTAAACACTTCAATAAATTAATAGAAAGAATATTTCGTGCTTAAGAAAATAGTCTATTGTTTTTAGTCTGCTAAATTTATATATACCTACCTTGTCCCTAGATGACGTTAAAATCAAGAACATTTTATTTAAAAAAATACCCACACAAAGTATTTTCTCCTGATAGAAATATTCTAGAGTAAGAGTCATAAAATCTATAAAACCCGTCAGCCACTATTTGATTAATTTAACTGCCAAACCCATCCTGCTGGAAAAACTAAATATAGCGGGAAAACAGTTAAGCTGGCAACACTGAACGGGTCACTTCTTACATTTACCATACTAAAATTAGTGACCAGCCTACTATGGTAACTCTGATTTATCAAAACACGTATTTACTTATTTTGTTAACATCTTTGTTAGGAACTTTGAATGATTGAAATATTCGAAAACATTGCACATAGACACTAACTTATTTCCCAAATTTTTCCTAAATTTGGTATAGCTATGAGTTTTCTATGTTTATTTCTTTTACTATGATTTTTAAGAACGTTCACCCAAGAAGGCCCAACTCATCTCCCGGCTCGCTTTTGTGTTTGGGGGCGCGCGCGTGCAAGGCATGGGAAAATAAAACACCTACGATGATCTGCCAGAAATGTATGCAGAGCATTCATATTTGAGTAATTACTGGAAATTTTCCGCGGGAACAATGGGGTATAAAGTGACAAAGTTTCTTGTTAACAACTACATTATGTCCCTATTATGACAGAATGGGGATTTGTGCACAATGTTTAGGTGGGAAGTCATTTAAATATAATCAAAAACGGCCTTTTCAATACAGTTTTTATCCAAATATAATTTAGTATATTTTCAAGAATGTTCAGTATTAGGGACTTCTATTAACTCTTTATCTCCATTAATGTTTAATCAGAAATGATCCACGTGCAATAGTGTTGGTGTAAACTTACGATTTCTAACCGACTTTATTACAGAATTGATGGGAATGTTATGCACTCTCTTAAACAAAATGGTCAAGGAGTGAGTGAGTCGTCTCCTCCACCACAAGTAGTCATATACGTAACATCAAATTCAAACAAATAATGTTCAAATTAACGGAAAATACTTTCCGATTGCCTTCCATTTAGAAATACTTAAAAACTTACGATTTTGAAATTTGCTTAAAGCCAAACACTACATCACACATAAATGGTCAAAAATTGAATATATGCAGAGATTTAAAAATATAATTGATATTATTCTCTGCAGTTCATTTTAGTGCATCATACATTAACTCTTAATTTTTGAGCATGGACTAGACTTTATGGACGCTTGTTATAGAAAACGCATATGTTAGTAAACCAAATATTAAATAAACAGTCAAGATTAATTTGTTTGTTTCAAGAACTTGCCGCCAGCGTCGACAATTAGCTTGTTAGAATTTACTCCTAGATGAATCTCTTTTTAAACAAATTGAAAACGGAATGTTTTCATGATAATGAAACCATACTATGGCCATATCATAAAGGTTATATATATTACAGTGTCAGCTATCAATTTAAGCTAGCTATCCACACTCTGTTAGTCTGTTTACCCTGAAAGGTAGCAAGACAAGAGCGTGCTACCTATCAGCGTTAGCGGTGTATGAATCTCACCCACTTCATACTTCAAACAGTGATATTTCGTTGTTAGTTGGAGACACAAGAGAGCAGGACAGCCTTCCAAAACTCTGCCCGGACGCTAATCAGGCAGTATGGCTTTGATGGATTGGACTTGGCATGGCAGTTTCCAGAGATTCGTGTCAAGAAGGAGAGAGGAACTTTCGGTGAGATTAATACATACTTTAATTGTAAGGGAAGGTAATATCTCTCTCCACCAAAACTTTGTTATAGAACGTTGTTGCCTCATAAAAACATTCGTGAAAAAAATAGCACTGACATAGGCCTAATACTTGTACAACGATCTCACTGTCCTGTTTGGAAAGTCTAAGTAAAAATTGTTAATCACAGTTTTGATTGGGTGCACTGGAGATAGATTTAACACATTTATGAGGCCAATCCTTTCTTTAAGGCAATTAATACTGATGTATTTATTTAAATTTGATTTTATAATGATGGTTCCTTAGGTCAGATATATTTATTAGTTAGTGCTAGATAGATGTAAACTCACTTGTTTCGTTTTTCTTCATTTTAGTCCTACCAAGGAAAATGTCAAATGTTATGTCTTTATTAGTGTTTGCAGAAGCAGAAGCAGATTAGCATGCTCTAATGCTCCCTGGAGGGGAGCACGAGGGCAAATTCCAACACGTACCAACCAATTGGTTACACCGTGTGGTTCTCAGGAAATTAACTTTAATGTATTGTAGCATTTCACGAAGGTTCTGAAACAAAAGAAAAGGCATAATTATTATTGTTAATATTAATGGGGAAAAAAGTATATTTTCTAACCGAATAAGGGTTTTTAGAGCTACGTGCGGAGACACTACTCTATGGTGAGCTGGGTGAAATCCTCACAATAGTGTTTGTAAATGGATTGGAACATCCCACATTACAAAAACTCTTATTTCATATTGTGGAGCTTTTTACAAGACACATTGTTTCGAAATTAACTTATTAAAACAAGGGTTAGACATGTTCGAAACATCAATTAGCTATGATTAGCTACGTATTTCAGCAATCACCTTTTTGCAAATGTTTCAAGATTTTGCCACTATCAGCGCTACATACATCATTGAACGGCACCTATAAGTCTACGCCCAGATAAAATTACACTTTTATACCGCTTGGTCACTACCATGAGTCCCGGCCATTGTTAAATTAACTACCCTATTGTCATAGCTTGACACGTTTTGTTTTACTAACATGTCTAAGTAAGCTTCTACCGTCAATTTTCTTACCTCAGTGGTCATGCGCTTGTATAATAATTGTTACGGTTGTTTAAACAGTATTATGCCAATTCACAAAGCAATTATTAGTAATTGATTGCAAACTTTGAGGGTGAAAAGCTTATTTGACGGATATTTAAAACCTGAGTTTTGTCTATATGCTCTGAAGGGGGAAGACTAAAGAGTTAGATTAAACTTGTAGTTTCTTGTATACTATCGCTGCCTGTTCGATGTTAATTCTGGAGGAATATTCTGGGCAGGGTAGCCCCTGGATTACACGGGGGAGATTATGCTCCCCAAAGCTCTCAAGAGCCCAGCAACCCTTGAGTCACCCTGTAGTCGAAGCATTGTGAGTCTCACTTAGCTAGAGACGTAACATTAGGGTGTACTGAGTAACATAACTATATACTTTTCTCTCTTTTACTTTATGGGTGAACAGTGAGGGACGGCATAATACACATTTACATCCATCTATATTTTTAATGGAAGAACAATAACGAAGTGATGGATTATTTTTATATATCTGACTGCGTGGTGGTGTGATCTCTTGTGAAAAGCTGTTAATTGTCTTTGTGTTTGTTATTACTAACTTGCTGTTAGGTGTGTATATATTTTGTTCTTGTTTTAGTGGGTATCCCGATCTCTGTATTAAACTGTGTAGATTCAATTATTTATGAGTGGGAGACTTCCTTTTGTTTGATTGGAGTCATATTACAATTATTTCTGATGCACACATTTTCTTCTTCCCGATTCTTTGTGTAATTTTGTTGGTGCCCCCCTCCCCCCCATTACCCTCCCCTCTCTTCAGGAATTAAGATCTCCGTGTTTTTACTTTGACTCAGCTCCACTTTCTCCTGATTTCCGAACTGTGAGATATCTTTCTGTTTTGTTTACTTTACATTTTTAAATGCGGAAGTGATTTAGTTTCGTATTTAATCATGTAGATTATTTAGTACGTATTTGTTTTTCTTTATCTTAAGTTGACCTAGAAGATTGCCTCTATATATTATTTTCTAGCTTGACAATAGTTCAATATTATGTAAATTAAGATAATTTTTAATAATTATTATAATAACAATAAAAATAATCTTTGGGAATATAAAGGGTTCCATCACTTCATAACTGAAATAATTGTTCTTTCATTATAAAGTTAGATAGATGTAAATGTAGTTTATACTGTCACCCACTTTTCATCCATAAAGTAAAAAAAAGAAAAGGTATACATTTCTGTTACTCAGCACAAGGGCTAGGTCAAGAAGTGGACTGTTGTCTGTAAGGACACTCACCAATCTCAATTACTTGAGCCTGACATGTTCAACTACATCACATCTGTATACCTCAACACGTTCCTACTCAATAAACCACTATAATGAACTCACAAATCTATTTGCGCCACCTAGCCCAACCCACTAAACCCATCCTTACAGATCATCCCCTGGGGGTGGGGAGGGGAAGTAAGGGTTAGTGACACTGTGGTATTTACTTCCATCAGAAGCCAAATATGAGAAGATATTTTTATTGAAAAGTTAATTATTATTGATACTCGTTAGTTAAGAAAGAACTAAATAACATAACATAGAATACTCTACATAAAACTAATCCTAAAAATGTTATCACATTGTTTGTCTTGTAGGATCTATCTGGCACAAAATCAAGAAGACTTTCGGTTATGGTCACAACCACGTGGACGAGAAGGAGCTGGAGCATAGGAATGGATTCACTACTTTAGTAAAAGATTTGAAAACCTCCTTCAAGGTTGATGGTCTACTCGTCACTGCTGCTGTATTGCCCAACGTTAACGCATCGGTAGGTTTCTTTTAGTGATTTAATTGGTTTTAACTATAGGGCTGGTAAGATAAAGCTTTGTTGAATGTAGACTGTGCCTACCCTTCACCTTTTTCTTCCTCAAGAGTCCAATGAGTCATGTTAAAGATAACAGCAGGACTGGCTTCATGGCTACTGTGCCTGGCCTTTCGTTCATCCAGTAAGTCTAGTAGGTTGATCATAAATATGATATGGGTATTATTCAATAATTTGGTAAATCTGTTGAGTCTATTTCAAATTAAAGGTATATTTTAGCTTCTTGCTCAGCAAAACAGCTGTGCTTCACTAAGCAGTCAACATAAATGATCTCAACCATTAGTAGTGATACTATATTATATACCTCTAATAACAAAATTAATAAATTACTTTGTGTTGCATTCTTTAGTTAGCAGTCATACTGGATAAATTATTGCTTCCTGTTGCAAAATATTCTTTAGCTACCTATCTATAATATTTTAGTGAGTGTATTGCTTCTCATTTAAGTTCTTCTTTAGCTAGCCCTAACATCATACTGGATGTATTGCTTCAGGTGGCAATTCTCCTTTAATCTCCGATTGAATGTATAGCTTCACATTGCAATACTTCTTTAGATATCCATAATATCATACTGTGTACATTTATTCGCTTTGCGAGTCTTCTTTAAGGTGTAAATGTAGGGAATGCGAGAAAAGGAAGGTGTGTTTGCAATTTTTACAGCAAAACGTTTTTTTTTGGTCCGAAATAAATCAAATATTTATCAAGTATAAACACAGACTTTAATTTTCTTCATATTGTGACCTCAAAAGTTCTTGAATATCTATTAAAGGTGTCCTGGAAGTTAATGACACCTTTTTCTCTTCACTTAAAAAGTTTGTCATCTAATGACGCTATGCTCATAGCAGATATTCAACAATTATGGTTTATATCACCATGTGAAGAAAATTAATCTCAATGTCTGTATAGTAGCAATATTTTATTTATTTTGACAGAAAAAATTTGCTCAAAAAACTGCAAAAAAAACACTGTCCTTTACTCGAATTCCCTACATCCACACCTTAACTAGCTCTAACATACTGGATGTTGCCTGCAGGCCCACTTTGAAATGAAGACTCCTAATTTAGTGCAATACAAAATAATATTTAATTCAATTTAATTTAAACCAGTAAGAACTTGAGAAACTTTCGAACATTCAACCTTCCTCTCCCCCCCCCCCCCAAAAAAAAAGATTTAGTCTTTTGTTGGGTTGTTTAAATTACACAAAATACCAAAGAGAGTTTATTTTCGGTAATTGATGGAAAAAATATTGTTAGATTTTTCTTTTAACTTAAATTTTAAACAAACCATGTGTTTTAACGTAAACTGAGTATGCTATGTCAGAAGTCGGTAAAAAAAAATCCTATCCACTGATACCTTAATCATCGCTGTAGTCTTTGTATTTGTTGATAAAAAGGGATGTTGACAACAGAAATAATACATAGGATAATAACACTTCATACTGAATTAGAAATATTATCTATATTGTATTGCTTGCAGTATATTGTGGTATGACGTTATTACATCGGCTGTGCTCTTGCTCTTTACTTTTCCACTTGTGGCCTTGACTGCTACCGCTCCATCTCACAACTTTCTCTGCTTGGTGCGTAAAACCACCTGAGCATGCTATTTGAAAACAAAAAGTTGTTGACCCAACAAGTTTTAAAATGCCCCTTTATCGACACGTGACCTGACGCACAACTCCATAGCAAACTTGGCGATATATTTTGAAATTAAGAGTTAAACTAAAGTGTTGCTACCAAACTATTATAATTTTCATCGTGCAATTGTTTCTCAGTCATCACAAAATGAATGATGTGTTAGCATGAGTAGATAAAAATAGTTGTTATTGAGTTTATTTATAGTCATTGTTAACGTATTTTTATTTATAGTAAAATTAATTATGTACAGAATATTTTGCTAAAAATATTCTCAGACTAAACTCTAAAGTAATTTAGAGGTTTGCAAAATCTAAAGTAAGAAGAATAGCGCTCCTATCTAAAATAGTTCAAGACTTTTAAGTTAGTATTTTGAAATTTTTTTTTTCCATGCACAAAAATTATAACTAGCCTGATTGTCATGTTTTATAAACAATTTTTCTGTGCATTGATTTTGTGCTAGTTTTACTTTAAGGTATTTAATAATTATTTGTATTTTATTTTATTAAGCTGCAAAGTATAATATTAAAATCTATACTGATGTAAAATTTTAGTATGAGTAAAATAATAGGTTATTATAAAAACTGTATACATCATAGCTAAGAATATTTTGATTTGTGTACCAGCTATTTTATTTGGTCACTATTGAAGCCTACTCTGATCTTAATTTTGGGCATGTTTCATATTGCAGGCGTACTATGATGCAAGCGCCTTGGCTCAGCATCTGGACAGCATCACGCTGTTGGCATTTGATTACAAGAACCCGTCTCGAAACCCTCAACAGGCAGATTATCCCTCACCCCTGTATAGTGCCGGAGGTAGACCCATCAATGAGACCGCTGATGCTGCTGTTAAGTGGTGGACCGATCAAGGCATCCAAGGTACGTATACTGGAGTGAACATGTACAGTCATTTTATTTAAGTTTGTATATTGTCGCAAAAAGCTAATATTATGACATAACCCCCTCAAGCATTTACACTATTTTAAAAATTAGTTTCTACTTATATTACATGTATTTACTTTAGCAAAGGGCTATTATTGACATTGTGTACAACGAGTTATCTTAAATTTAGTTCATAAAAGTAGATGCAGCTATGTGATTAGTTTATCTGTGACACAACACTATATTCAGAAACTAACCATCGTGAAAATAATCTAAACTATCAGGCTTATCTATTAGAAAAAACTGATAATAGATTGTTTTGAGTTGTATTGCAAATTTAAATCCTTACTTCTGAACCACTAGTCTCATAACCAGGTATGAGTGAAGTCAAAGAAACTATTAGTAAGTTTAAAAAAAACAGAAGTTATTAAAGGGAGGTGGTGAAATGTCATTAATAGAAATTCATGAACTGCTATGTTCCACGTAGAACTATAATGTATTACCACAAGAAAGGGAGGTATTAAAATACCCATTTTTTTAAAAGGGAGATAAAACCGATTATAGAGGTATCTCACTACTACCAACATGCTATAAAATTGTATCTAAATAATTTTTAATGTGATTGATGCCTTACGAAGAGGAAATAATTGGAGATCATCGGTGTGGATTTTGACGAAAGAGATCAACAACGGATAAGATTTTGCTATACGGCAAATATTAGAAAAAAATTTGGAATACAAACTGATAGTTCAATTTTACATAGATTTTTAAAAGGCTTACGATTCAGTTAAAAGAAACAAATTATAATATGAAGTTTAGTTTAAGGTTGGGATATAAAAGAATTTGCCAAGCTAATTGATGTAGCCTATGTTTGAATGATACGTGTGGCAGGGTATGGGTTGGACGTCACTTATCATTTTTAAAATACATAATGGGTTGAAACAAGGAGATGCACTTTCTCCATTTCTCTTTAATCCAGCCTTAAAGTGTGCTAATGGAGTAATGCTAGAAAGCATGAAAGGGTTCACATTAAACGGTACAGTGCAGCTATTAGGATATGCAGATGATTTAGATTTGTTAGGCAATAGCTAGGAAGCTGTTGCAAGAAATGCAGAAATTTCCTTAGAGGCTAGTAAGGAAAAAGGTTTAGAAACAAACGCTGAAAAGACTAAGTATATGATCACAAATATAACACAGCTTGAGGACGATAATTTAGAGATTACTTCGAACAACATATCATTAGGCAGGGTTAATGAGTTTAAATATTTTGGAATAATGTTAGCTAGCAATAACGATATTAGAGCTGAGATTAGGAAAAGATTACAGTCGGGAAACGCATGCCACTACTCGGTCAGTAAGTTGTTAACATTTCGCCTGCTTTCAAAGAATGTAAATCTCAAAATATACAAAACAAAAATTTTACCAGTTATTTTCTATTTGTGTAAAACGTGGTCTCTTACATGACGAGAACAATTTCAGGGTGCAATATCATAGAGTAAGTAAGTTATTGCAAAGCATTATGGGTCTAGAAACATTTTTGCCAAAGTGTTAATTGCTGTGCCACTGAAAATATTATGCACTTAATTTCGGTAAGGGTGGAAATTAGTATTTAAAATATTATTAGATTTATTAGTTTGAATTAATAAAACAAACAAAATACTAACTCTTAGTTTTAAGTAAGCACCCTGGCGAATATCCCAATGGTATTTTATTAATTCCCCAACTGTAATGTTTTTAAACGTTTACAGGTAGCAAGATAGTCCTGGGCATCTCCACCTATGGGCGAACATGGAAACTGACAACTGAAAGTCAAATTTCTGGCGTGCCACCTCTAACAGCGGAAGGACCTGGTGGAGAAGGAGCCCAGACCAAGACCCCTGGTTTATTGTCTTATCCGGAGATATGCGCATTGATTCCTAACCCCAACCAGAGAGCCACAGGACACCTTCTGAGACGCGTGACGGATCCCTCCAAGAAGCTGGGAACATACGCCTTCCGTCTCCCAGACTCAGAGGGTGAGGGCGGCATCTGGGTTGCCTATGAGGACCCAGAAACCGCTGGGGATAGAGCCACTTACGTCAAAAATAAGGGGCTTGGAGGAGTTGCTCTTTATGACATCTCCATGGATGATTTTAGAGGCGTGTGCCATGGCGATAAATATCCTATTTTGAAAATGGCAAAAAACAGATTGTAAGTTTATTATTTTCCTGATTTAAACTTTTTTTCCCTAGTTTATACACATGTCTGTAACAACAAGAACCACAATGTGATAATAAATTAATGATGTTACATAAATGGAACTGTGCTGTAGCTTGTATTTCAATATTGTCACACACTCCCCTTGAGTCAAACCGACTAGAGTCTTGAACCACTGACCCCACTCTTCGACTCTAGTCGTCATAGTGTAAACAAAAATGTTGCATAAATATATATTAAATAACGGAAGTGAGCCAGAAATGCTACATAACAAATATAAAGGTTTTAAACTTGAACAATGGCTTCACCCAAAACAATAGAAACCTTTTACATTTCTAGAGAAGTCCTTTTTAAGGTTTCTATGGGTCAGGGCTCTCAAGATATCAATTCTAAGTAAATCGTTAAAACCATTTTAGTAAAATTGTATTTGAATAATATAAATAATAATAATAACCATAATAATAACAATATAAAACTTATTTAAAACAAGTTAAAATAAGTTTAACATCGCCAGTCAACAGTTTTGAATATAGTATAATATATAAATTGAAAGTTAATGTAAATTTAGTAAAAAAGTGAGTTAAGTCTAAGTCTTAGCTGAAATCAACGTCCCTTTACTCCTTTGTGATAGTCCAGATCAGATGGAAAATTCTGGAAAACTATTATTCGACATATTTCGGTACTTCAATATCGTACCATATTCAATGGAAAGTCGTTGTTGGTTGAAACACAATGTGTTTACATTACTAGAAGAAGATCAACTTGTTAAAATAAAGGATTCCAAGAGTGACCTTAGAATTGTTAAGACAGGAGTTCCACAAGGAAGTGTTCTAGGCCCTATTTTGTTCCTTACCTATATAAACGATATAGGCAAACTAGCGTTTAAACTTACTCCTATCTCTCCCTTATCTATGGGTACACCCAAACTGTATTCAGATGATACCTTTATTGTAAATGACTCATGCCGAAACATAGTTCAAATCACCACCTTAATGCAAGAAGACCTCTGCACAGTCAGAAAATATTTAGGACTAAATAAACTTACAGTGAATGCTGACAAATCAAACTATATTATTTTTACTTCCCCTCAAATGCACTATGATAATGATATACATAAAACGTGGCAGGTGAACCTTTACACCAAGCTAAGTGTGTCAAATACTTAGGTTTATATATCAACAAACACGCTGGCAAACAATATAGGGTTTGTCCTAAAGAAAACGCTGCCTGCAATAGTAATATTGCGAAGACCATCTGGAGTACCCCCAAAAATTAAACTCGTTATTTATCATGCTCTAGTAAATAGTCACTTTAATTAACTCAGTCATATTCTCCATCCCCATGTGAAAAAACGTCAGATCTGGAATATTCTTAGCTAGAAGTTATATTTGAAGCAATCTAATATTCTCTACAAATTACCTTCAATAAAGGAAAGTTTTTTATTTAATAGCAGAGTGCATTTTAATACCTATTTCGGCAGTACGCATGTATACTAATTACTCTAAAGGGTTAGGGATGATTAGAGTTGATTTTTGGATGAAGTGTAGCTGTATTCACATAGAGGGTAGTTGGAAAACCATCACGGAAAAATCACCCTCAGTAGACCATACAGATATTCGAACCTCGATCTCCCCGTTATCTGAAGTCCAGCCTATACTACAATACACACCTGTTAATTTTCAGAAATGAAACGGCTAAGAATTTTTTTTTACAAATATAAAAAAAGTATTATTTAATTTCAAAAAATTATTGTACACTTCCTCTAGTAGTAACCCGCCTCATCCCTAACTCATTAGAATAATTAGGACCTGTAGGCCTATGGGTACTAAGACGTGGTGTTAATAAATAAATAAATACCCTGGTGAAAATCTCAAGAGGAAACCAGAGGAAAAAACCAGAGCAAACCAGAGCAAACCAAGCTCTGGGTTTTACTCTGGTTTTCTCTATGTTATGAAACAACCAGAGTTAGTCTGGTTCTTTCTGGGTCTCAGGTTTACTCTGGATTAGTGTGGTAACTCTGGAATGCTATGGTTTTTTATTTCTTCATAATTCTCTTGTTTGCATTGGAAAACTCCGGTATTGAACTCTCGAATGGTCTGGTTTGCAATGGAATACTATGGTATTTTACTCCGGCCTTTGCTGGTTCTCTCAGGGTTGCTATGGTATTTTACTCTGGTTTACGCTGGTTCTCTCAGGGATGCTATGGTATTTTACTCTGGTTTACGCTGGTTCTCTCAGGGATGCTATGGTATTTTACTCTGGTTTACGCTGGTTCTCTCAGGGATACTATGGTATTTTACTCTGGTCTAGGCTGGTTCTCTCAGGGATGCTATGGTATTTTACTCTGGTTTACGCTGGTTCTCTCAGGGATGCTATGGTATTTTACTCTGGTTTATGTTGGTTCTCTCTTGGATGATATGGTATTTTACTCTGGTTTACGCTGGTTCTCTCAGGGATGCTATGGTATTTTACTCTGGTCTAGGCTGGTTCTCTCAGGGTTGCTATGGTATTTTACTCTGGTCTACGCTGGTTCTCTCAGGGATGCTATGGTATTTTACTCTGGTCTACGCTGGTTCTCTCAGGGATGCTATGGTATTTTACTCTGGTTTATGTTGGTTCTCTCTGGGATGCTATGGTATTTTACTCTGGTTTACGCTGGTTCTCTCAGGGATGCTATGGTATTTTACTCTGGTTTATGTTGGTTCTCTCAGGGATGCTATGGTATTTTACTCTGGTTTACGCTGGTTCTCTCTGGGATGCTATGGTATTTTACTCTGGTTTATGTTGGTTCTCTCTGGGATGCTATGGTATTTTACTCTGGTTTACGCTGGTTCTCTCTGGGATGCTATGGTATTTTACTCTGGTCTACGCTGGTTCTCTCTGGGATGCTATGGTATTTTACTCAGGTCTATGTTGGTTCTCTCTGGGATGCTATGGTATTTTACTCAGGTCTATGTTGGTTCTCTCTGGGATGCTATGGTATTTTACTCTGGTCTACGCTGGTTCTCTATGGGATACTATGGTATTTTACTCAGGTCTATGTTGGTTCTCTCTGGGATGCTATGGTATTTTACTCTGGTCTACGCTGGTTCTCTATGGGATACTATGGTATTTTACTCAGGTCTATGTTGGTTCTCTCTGGGATGCTATGGTATTTTACTCAGGTCTATGTTGGTTCTCTCTGGGATGCTATGGTATTTTACTCTGGTCTAGGCTGGTTCTCTCAGGGATGCTATGGTATTTTACTCAGGTCTATGTTGGTTCTCTCAGGGATGCTATGGTATTTTACTCAGGTCTATGTTGGTTCTCTCTGGGATGCTATGGTATTTTACTCTGGTCTACGCTGGTTCTCTATGGGATACTATGGTATTTTACTCAGGTCTATGTTGGTTCTCTCTGGGATGCTATGGTATTTTACTCAGGTCTATGTTGGTTCTCTCAGGGAAGCTATGGTATTTTACTCTGGTCTACGCTGGTTCTCTCAGGGATGCTATGGTATTTTACTCAGGTCTACGCTGGTTCTCTCAGGGATGCTATGGTATTTTACTCAGGTCTATGTGGGTTCTCTCAGGGATGCTATGGTATTTTACTCTGGTTTATGTTGGTTCTCTCAGGGATGCTATGGTATTTTACTCTGGTTTACGCTGGTTCTCTATGGGATACTATGGTATTTTACTCAGGTCTAGGCTGGTTCTCTCAGGGATGCTATGGTATTTTACTCAGGTCTACGCTGGTTCTCTCAGGGATGCTATGGTATTTTACTCAGGTCTATGTTGGTTCTCTCAGGGATGCTATGGTATTTTACTCTGGTCTAGGCTGGTTCTCTCAGGGATGCTATGGTATTTTACTCTGGTCTACGCTGGTTCTCTCAGGGATGCTATGGTATTTTACTCAGGTCTACGCTGGTTCTCTCAGGGATGCTATGGTATTTTACTCAGGTCTATGTTGGTTCTCTCAGGGATGCTATGGTATTTTACTCAGGTCTACGCTGGTTCTCTCAGGGATGCTATGGTATTTTACTCTGGTCTACGTTGGTTCTCTCTGGGATGCTATGGTATTTTACTCTGGTCTAGGCTGGTTCTCTCAGGGATGCTATGGTATTTTACTCAGGTTCTTTCTGGGTTGCTATATTATATGTTGGTTCACAAGTTTAAATCATGGAATGGAGATCTAGTGATTGAAAAACACATTTACAAGAGAATTCAATAAAAAATTTTTTAATAAGGATTAAGAATAAAAGGTGCATTATGGTTATATTTTGTAATTAAGATTAATAAAAGATACATTAAGTAACTATGATAAAGAATAAAAGGTTAATTGTACATATAATTTAGTTTAAATTTTTTTAAATTAGAAGTATATTCATCTCATTAGTCGTCACTAAATAATTTATTGAAAAAATAAATTGATTTTTCTGTATTTTTTACCCTTTCTGTGTCATTTACGGAATATTCCGCCAATTAAAATATGCTCAAGTGTCATTTACGATATATTCCACCTCAACTTAGTATGCTTTACGTGTCAAAAACAGAAAATTCCTTGATCACTCGTTTTTCTGTTACACAATATTTTGTAGATGGCAGCAGGCAACTAGAATGAAAATATGTGACTTTATCGTTTCCATAGTAAGTAAACAGCACGACTACAAATAAAGTGATGGAAAGAGTGCGGGATATTTTGTCAAATATAAATGACAGTGGGCTTAGTGATCTTGCTTCTAATAAAAATATATTTTTTGTTATAATTTTGGTTGGAAAAAATTGAGCATGTAAGGATAAAGCTTATTATTTCCATCAACACTGGAAGGGTTAAAATTACAAATTATTTATGTGGGCAATGGTGGTGGGCAAAGAAAGGAGCCGTTCCTGAAACAAAACAATTTTTTTTTTGTTAATTACAAAACTAAACACTTTTTAAGTATTTTACATTAAGTAAAAATAGGTAATTTAAAATTAACCATAAAGAATTTTAATGTGTTATCATATACCTAATTAGTCATAACATTTTTGATCAGCAGGGAAGCCTCGTATTTTAGACCAGTGGGGCTGAGGATCAGCTATCTTTCCGCCAACCAAACTGTTCATTCTCGATAAAAACGTGGACTTGTCTGCTCCATGATACCCTCGTTTATCGAGGTACTCTTCGTATCTAAAAAATAAAAAAATCCACGTGAAAATTCTGTAACATCACAATTTACACACATACCTAGTCAAGCTGCCCCCTCACGGGGTAGACAAGAAGTTAAAAACAACTTTGTACTTATTGATCCACTCTTTCTCCATGATACTCCATCCTTTTATACTCCCCTCTCTTCGACAACATCCATATAGTCATACATGCCCCTTAATTATTAAAAACTTTTAATTTTTCTCTTTTTCAATCATTCTTCAACATTTAACCACATACAATATGGCCCACCTTTTCCTTTTGACTATTGGATTCACTTTCAAACAGCAATCTTTCAGCATCCATTCATTATGGACAGTCCACACGAGTTTTTTCAAATATCTCATTCCAATTGCATTCACCTTTCTCTTGGTTTTCTCCTGATATACACATGCTTCAAATCCATACAGCAAAGTTGGCATTAACACACCTTTTTTTTTATACACTGCTGTCTTGGTCTGTTTCTATACTACCTCATTCTTAGAAATAGTCCGCATACACTCAAATACTCTCCGAGATGCATTCACCCGTCTGAGGTGCTAAAAGCTTTGAAAGTGTTGAAGAATGGCAAAGCTCTGGGTGTAGATGGGATTACAAATGAAATACCAAAGTATGGAGGTTAGGTACTTTTTGCCAGATTATTTGAGCTTTTAAATGTATGTGCTGGAATTTCAAAAGTCCTAATGATCGGAAGAATGCTGTCAATGTTCCTTTGTACAAAGGTAAAGGCAGTAAGGGTGAATGTAAGAATTATAATGAGTGAAAAAAGTGAGAAGATTTGGGGTGCACAATGCGGTTTCATCCCAGGTAGAAGATACATGAAACAGATATTTGCGTTAACACAAGTGATTGAGAAATGTATGGCAGTAAAGAAGAAAGTGTACTGTGAATATGTCGATTTGGAGAAAGTGTACGATCGGGTGAATAGGAGTATGTTGTGGAATGTTGTGAGATATTATGGTGTGGATGCATGGTTAGTTAATGCAATTATGGCAGTGTATGTTGGAAGTGAAGCATGCGTTAGATGGGTTTGGGTGTCTCCATGGTTGTTTAATGTATTTTGGATAAGTGTATGAGGAGTGTGAGGACGCAGTTGGTATGCAAATGGACAGTGCGAATGTGAGAGTGATGTTATAATTATGCAGATGATACCATATTAATGGCCCTTCATATAAATGTTTCCAAAATTAAAGTGATGGTTCTTAAGTCACTTTAACCCAAGGCCGACAACAATTTGCTGACTTATTTTAATTGTTATGTTATGGGGTCCACCCAATTATGCCCTTTAATTTTTAGCCCCTGTTTTTAATTTGAACTATTATTAGCTTTATATAATTTTTTTTCCTAAAGCTAATAAAGATATAAGCTATAGTTCCACGCAATCAAAAAAGAAAAAACTAATGAAGCACCAGCTCGAGAAGGAGTTATGAAGGATGCTTTAACTAAAGTAATTAACAATTTGGGGACTTTTCCCATAATGTAGCCAAAATTCTGAATATTTGTCATGTTACTCTATTCAGGTACCTGTGTAAAGAAGTAGACTACAAATTTTTCTCAAAGAACAAATAAGTAAATTATATTTTAAACCTAAATATGTCACAAGAGTTGGAAGTGAGGGTGAATGATTATAAGCATAGGTTAGCTAATGCAAAGATTGTACTTAGACCAAGAAACTCATTTCGGTTTATGGTAATTTAGTAAAGTCTTTGCTTTTTTATGTTAGCTATTAAAGATCATCATATTTGTAATTAGATGTTTTCCTTATTTAAAATTTGAAATACAGTAAGAGCTCTCCTGCCAGCCACATTCTGTGAGGACTATTAACCCCCATCCTTCCTGTTTCTGTCATTTAATATTGACGAAATGGCAAAAAGGTGAAACTACACAAACCAACATTTTAAAGGTACAAATTATGAAATAAACCATAAGTTATTACTCTTTAATTTTTGCAAATCTCAAATTTGTTCAACTGGGTAGCCTCATCATTGTCATCATCATACTCATCACAATCATCACCCCCTTCATAATTGTTTGTTTGTTTTGGTGACTCAAACTCTGATAAATCCAACCTAGGTATTTTGATAGGCTTTCCACAGCTCTCTTCTAAAATTTCTTGCTGTGAATCTTTAAACATATAAGAGACGAACTTATTGGCAATAATTTAAGACCATTATAACCAACTTAACACATTAGACTACTAACTAAAAGGGACAGTTTCTTTGTCCGACTTAACACACTTTACTATCAAATATTCAGTATCAATCTAAACCCCAGTTAAATATGTTCCAGTTCCAATGAGCCACTCCAAATTATGTGAAGAAAGTTTGGGCAAAAGTATGAGCAAGGACTGCATCAAACCATTTACAGTACTAGAAGTAATACTATTGTACTTTTAAAATGGCTTACGATAAGATTTTTGATTTGGTCGATGGGATAAGGTTATTACTTTTATTTAGATACTAGCAATCCCGCACTTTGCCGTGACCCACTGCAGTATAAGAATTATAAAAGCTCCCCCTCCCCCCCCATTAAACTAAATTCGTTACCAGATAAAAAAAAATTCTTCCAAAACTTGTTAAAAAAATAGCCTAGTTAAAAATTTAAAAATCCAGCTTCGAGGTGCATTCGGACATGCTTCCGTCCACCTATGTTAAGAATTTCAGATCTATGTGTGCCATAGATTTGGCTGGGCATCGCACACAAACACACACACACACAAACACTTCCTTTTATTAGGTATTATAGACTAAACCTAAAGTTTTTTTGGTTGGATTAAGGTAGCCCTGTCTGATTACCTAAAATAAAAAAATAAATAGAAAAAATTAATTCCTGAAACACTGAACTTGAGTATGGATTTGTTTAGCTTAGGCCCATTGAAAGTAATGACTAACAAGCATACTGTGGTTTAAGGCGTGTACAGAAAGAAAGCAGGTTTCCTGTGTAGCTCATTATGAGAGTGTGTTTACAAAAAGGACCGTTCATAGTGAAAGCAGGTTCGTGCTAGTACCCCACACAGACAAATTTACCGGAGTGAACATTTCATTCTTTTTTAGTTGGCGGCCCTGTGTGTATGTGTGTGTGTGACACATTTAAAATTTGTGAAAATAAAATGTCTACCAGCCAACCTTGCGTACTCGGCCGCTTAGTCCGAATTTTCACTAATGAAATAAATGTTGTGAAAAATCTTTAATTCTTTAAGATAAATGGACTGGTCTTTCCATAGGTTGCCTTTGTTCCTCTGATTAGATTCAACAGACATTTCAGTTGGATGTTGCTCAAAGCCTTCTCTATCTAAAATGTAAAAGTGTATTGAAAATCTCTGTTTGTCTGGCTTTAGGTCATTAAATAAATGGTGATATTCATCATATTTCCCCACCATGAATTATTGGATGCATACAGATTTTTTTTTTTCCAAATTTTGGAGTAACACCATCAAAAAGTAAAAAATCTTCAGTGCTGGTAACAGGTAAGCAGTCAGCCTGCTTTCTTTCTGTATGCGCACCTTAATTAGGATTGTGTGATTTATTAATTTTGTAGTTTAGATGAGTCAAAGTCACAGACAGCCTTAACGACTGTCATATTTGTATTCCCGGGTTGCTTGCAGTGTGCCAGTCCACCCTTGTTTCTAAGCCATCAAGTTAGTCTGTTCGCACATTAACACTCCTTTTGGCACAAATCAAAGTTTATTCGGTTAAGTTTTAAGAATTTTACTGAATTTGGTCTTCAAAAGTAAATTTTTATTTTCCAACGCAAAGATTTTTAGCCATGGAGGTATTCAGCACAACATATTATTTTACAGATCATTATAATCACTACAGTCTGTAGAATATAATATAATATTAAATGTTTAATTAATTTGGTTCAATATTTGAAGTTATACTATGAATCTCAAAAAAAATGGCCTACACTTGTACCAGAATGAAACCTACCTAATGTATTAATGTACCTAGGGCACAGACAAATAATATACACAGACACTCAGCCTCCAGGTTAAAATGGTTGCGCTCCTTTTGCCAGCTTGAGTCCTTCAACACTAGAGGTTAACGAGGTGAAGGACGGGTACCTTTGCAAGGTCACTTACTTGCAAGCAGAGATCCAGCTGAACAACGAGGGGGAAGATAATTCATCTAACGATACAGGACTCAACATTACCTTAATGTATTTCAGTTAATACCTACTAATAGTGTTTCTCTAAAACTAATTTCGTCTGCTATTTTGATTCATTTAAACATAATACTAATTAGAAAAAGGTTTATCTATACTTCAAGTAAAAATAATAATGACAAAACAACAGGACCTTGGGACTGTGAATAACGTTAGGCTAGTTTGTCTACCACATTGTGATCAGCATTATTAATATTAATACTCAAAATCTATATTATTGAATTTTAACCAAGGTTTGTACAGAACCTATCTGCATTATGGTTTTATACTCTAAACTAAAATTCTTTTGACAAAAGTGACTAAGTGGTCTGCCCTTTTGTTTCATATTAATGTTTTTTGTAAATTAAATCTTTTGCAGCTATTACCGTATTAGCGCAAGAAAGCAATATGATAAATTCTTAATTTGAAATTATTTCCAACGCCTCATTTTTATAATTTCCCTTTCCCAATATTTTGACTCATTTCCTCTCTTGTTCTAGTCATGCAGTAAAAATGTAGTTCCTGTCCATACCTAGTATTTTTAATACACACTAGTTGACATTGTTTTATTATAAGCTATCTCAGCTTAATAGAATCTAGCCTTCAATGTTTCAACAAGTTTTCCCAGAAATGTCAAAACCCCAAAATATCTTACATTAAAATACTGTACACAATATTTTTATCCATGGACAGATTAGATCCCTATTATATTGTCTTGGTCCTATTCAAAATAAGTAGGCCTACTTAAAATTAGAGATGGATTGAATCCTGTAGTTCTCAAATCCATATTTTCATTTTAACTCTGAAACCTAGAAAACAAATAGGCACATTTGTATGGTTTTATTTCTTCAATTATTCTGATTCTGTTCACATACAGTGGTTAAATAATGGCCTGGTTGTTAGAATTGAAATTAATATTTTCTGTTGCGAGCCTATTGAAAAATCAATGTATTTAGTTAGAGGGAGGCTAAATCTAGAAACCTTTTTTTCAAGCCTAGTCACAAAGCTCCGCTAATATGGTTAAAAAGCATTGAAAATGAGCTAATATCACATCACAAAATAAACAAAACTCAAAACATGGGTTTTAAGGACAAAGATCCTTGTAATCTTTACACTTCATTTTGGTGTAAACAATATTTTGAAATAAAACATAGGTAGCTGATTAAATAATAGATTATAGAGCTGAATGTCTGCAGAGTAATTTTCGGCTTACTGGGGTAGTTCCTTTAACATACATTCATAAACAACACTGAAGTTATGTTTTAGTGAAAGCTAAAGGAGTGAGGTAAAGTATTTATAGTTTTATAGTTAGTAAATTTAATGGAGTGAGGTAAAGTATTTATAGTTTTATTGTTAGTAAATTTAATACAGAGGCCATTTCAGGTACATTATTGATGATTTAAGTCTCTATTTAGTCCACTTTAAACATCAGTAAATATACTTAACAGACCCTGTTACAGGCTGGAAGCAGTACTTGATGCATTATACTCTATACCGACATACTCAAAAATGTTTCTAAATTGTTAGATAATTATGTTTATTAAGTAACGCGTCTTACTACCTGTTCGGGTTATACGTGCAAGTATTAATTATGCTAATGGTTAGGAATTAGGAAGGTTGAATTTTAGGAAAAACCACCCCCAGTTCACCAGTCTATTTTCGAAATATGTACCGTAAGTTTGTAAATTGATCCTCCACCTGCTACTTATGTAGATTACAAAGCTACTAACAGTCAGTAATGACTACACAAATGATTTTATGCTTGGCTTAAGAAATTGTTTTGGCCTACTAACATGAAAACACCCAAGGGAATTTTTGACCATCAAATATTTTTTCACCATTTTGAGTTCCAGGGGCTACCTGCTTGCAAAATCTCAACTTCATAAGTCTAATGGGAAGGTCTCAACAGTTAATGCCATCGTATAATATAGCTTCACAAATAATGTATTTAGGGTACTTTCACACTTAAATCACTGGAACATTTTATTAATTTATTTTTATTTAACACCACGCCCTACCTGTTCGGGTTGTACGCATAAGTACTAATTACAGTAATGCGTTAGGAATTGGGAAGGTTGAATGTAGATGAAGTGAACCCACATTTGTGTGGAAGAGTGGAAAACCATCCCCGAGTTCACCTGAGCAAGATTCGAACCTCAATCTCCCCGTTCTTGAAAGTCTAGCTCAACAAGCATTCTTTCCACAGAAATTTAATTCTGGCTACTACTCAATCCCCCCTTTCCCAAAGTAAATCTCTGGGTGTGCCTCTGGGTGTACCACTGGGTGTTGGTATTCATATAATCCAAGAAATATTACATTTGAACAATTTACACTTTTATTAGTTCACATTATGCAAAAATTAAAATTGATAGTAAGCTTATTAATATTATTATTATCAGTGTATCTTACTACCCGTTCGGGTTATACGAACTTACGCTAATGTGTAATGGTAGGGTGATTGTGAGATTAAATGGAGGACCTACAGTTTGACGTGGAATCCGAACCACGGTGGAGGCCTGGCATTCCACACATTCACAAGTTGTGATTAATACACGTCTTGTCAGAGGTGAAGGAAGGGTTTGGCAATCAGATAAATCTGTGCCGGGACCGAGGATTGAGCCCCGGACCCCCAACACAAAAGTCTGACACCTTGATTATAATAATGATAAAGACGCCAACCCTAGAGCCGCCTCTGCATCATCCTACAAATAATTCTTTAGTTTTTTAGGCCAATAATTTAGATTTGTGTATATTAGGCCCCTACTGTATTTTTTCAGGCTAAGATTTTTTTTATAAAACACTTATGAGAGACAAGTGATTTGCCTACCCACGTTCAGTGTTGCGCTTAACAGACAAATACGTATTAAATAAATAGGCAATTTAATTAATTATATTCTACAAAATTTAAATATTTTACTAGTCGAGTGATAAATTCCAAAACCTCAAGTCATTATTCAAGTACCAGTATATTAATCTAAATTCATATCAGTATTATCGGATCCACTTACCTCCTATACTACAAACAAAAATCCTTTTTCATAATATTCTCCATTTCGTAGTTCATGGCAAACTTGATTTTTTTTAATAGTTACATCTTCGCCGTTTAGATCTTAGATATATTTTATTTCTACTATCTCAAAATGGAGATCATTTGCAAATCTAACCTGGGCAAACATTTTACGCAAACAGAAATAAACTTTTATATAGGTATAGCGTACTCGTTTGAATCGAAATTTCAAGACAAAAGATCGTTGATGGTGAGAAATTCATAACGGTTGAGGCGTCAACTTTTGAAGAAACAGTCATACCAACATCACTGCGAAAATGTCGTCCAAAACGATTTTGATTTTTTTTCAACTCACATTTAATAATATATATTTAAATGGGGTTTTTTAATCGCACCTACATAATGTAAAATTAAATATAATGTAATAACTAAATTACTCAATAATATTAATTTTGTTTTGTGTTCCCTCCTTTCATGGTTGTTCTTCATTATTATGTTTTTTTTAAGCTTTAATCATATTGACTGTGTACTTGGTATGATTATTTTCATTTTCTGCTTTCGCGTACTCTCTTAATCTTTTATAGGGTATGCGTTAACCCTAAATTTGAATCATTGAAGCTTGGACACGTTTATTAATATTAATAGCTTTTCGTGAGTGATATTTATTCTGAATGTTGTAGTAGGTATCACGTTCATCCAATAACCGGGCGTCTAAATATTTACCTATTATTGAGATGTCTCTTAAAAGAAAGCAATATTTGGAACTAAATTATAGACCAGGCAAGGCTATTCCAAGGACCGCTAAATGGAGGTTAACATCTTGGGAAACATGTTTTGAAAATAAAGACAAACTAAGACGTATAATTAAGAATAAAAAAGTATTTTTTATTTTTGTTGTCACCTTTAGCATCAATATGACGTAATAAACGTGGTTGTCTAGTGTTAGACAAGCAACCCACACAATTATATGGGGTAGGCCTATGTAGGCAACAGTTCTCGGCTTAAGTCCATGTGAAATTAATTTAAAAACAAACAAGCCTTCACACCTTTCAATATTAAAGGCACGCATATATTAGTTTGGTTCGTATTGGTTTGGCCCATCCCAGAGAAAACCAGAAAAAAATTACAGTTCCAGAGGTTTCCAGACAAAGCCTGGTTCGTGTTGGTTTGGGCTGTCCCAGAGAGAACCAGAACGAACCATAGCCACATAGTATTCCAGACAAAGTCTCTTTCGTATTCGTTTAGATCGTCCCAGAGAGAATCAGACTAAACCGCAAACCCAGAGTGTTCCAGACAAAGTTTGATTCGGATTGGTTAGACCCGTCTCAGAGAAACCTTAAAAAACTAAAATTCCAGAAAAATCATTGTCTGTATAAATTATCTCAGAGAAAACCAGAAAATACTACAGTTCTAGAGTTTACCAGATAAATTATTATTATTATTATTATTATTAGCACCGCGTCTTACTACCCGTTCGGGTTATACGCACTTACGCTAATGTGTAATGGTAGGGTGATTGTGAGGTGAAATGGAGGACCTACAGTTTAACGTGGAATCCGAACCACGGTGGAGGCCTGGCATTCCTCACATTTTACCAGATAAAGTCTGGTTCATATTGATTTGGCCTGTCGCAGAGAAAACCCGTAAAACTACAGTCCCAGAGTGTTGCAGACAAATTTTGGTTTCCATTGTTTATTTCAGTACATAAGAGAACCAGACTAAACCACAGACCCAGAGTGTTCCAGACAAAGTTCGGTCCGTATTAGTTTGTTCCATCCCAAAGATAACCAGACTAATCCACAGTACCAGAATGTTTCAGACAAAATCTGGTCTGCATTGGTTTGTTCGGTCCCAAAGAGAACCAGACCAAATCATAGTCCCAGAATTTTCCAGAGCAAGTCTGGTTTGTATTGGTTTGGCCCGTCCCAGAGCAAACCAGAAAAAAAACATAATCCCAGTGTGTTCCAAGCAAAGTAAGGTTTTCATTGGTTTGTTCCGTCCAAGTGATAACCAGAAAAAACCCATAGTCTCAGAGTGTTCCAAGCAAAGTCAGGTCTGTACTGGTTTGTTTCGTCTCAGTGATAACCAGAAAAAATCACAGTCCCAGGGTGTTCCAGACAAAGTCTGATTTACATTTGTTTGTTCCGTCCCAGAAAGAATCAGTAAAAACCACAGTCACAGAGTTTTCCAGACAACGTCTAGTTTGCATTGGCCTTTTCCATCCCAAAGAAAATCAGGCATAGACCCGGAGTGTTCATATAGGTTTGGCCCATCCCAAAAAGAACCAGACCAAACCAAAGCCTCGGGGTGTGCCAGGCTAAGTCTGGTTTGCATTGGTTTGACCCATATTCCAGAGAACCAGACTAAATCACATACCCTGATTGACCCAGACAAAGTCTTGTTTGCATTGATTTGGCCCTTCTTAAAGAGTACCATACCAGGCCCCATACCTGGAGTATTTCAAACAAATTTTTTTTTGTTATATATATATATATATATATATATATATATTTAGCACCGCGTCTTACTACCCGTTCGGGTTATACGCTTAAGTACTAATTACGCTAATGGATTAGGAATTGGGAGGGTTGAATTTAGAGGAAGTGAACCCGCATTTGCGTGGAAGGAGAGTGGAAAACCATTTAGGAAAAACCACCCCCAGTTCACCCGACCGAGATTCGAACCTCGATCTCCCCGTCCTCGGCGGTCGAGCTCAACACGACTAGCGCGTTAGCCAACTACGCCACTGAGGCGGGTTTTTTTTTTTGTTCTATCATAAAAAGAACCCAGAATAAACCACAGACCTGGAGTATTCCAGGGTAAGCCCGGTCCTCATTGGTTTGGCCCATTCCAAAGAGAACCATACAAAGCCACATACCTAGAGTGTTCAGGACAAAATCTGGTTTGAGTTAATTAGTCCAGTCCCAAAGTAAAACAGACCAAACCACAGATCAAGAGTGTTCCAAATAAAGTCTGGTTTGCATTGGTTTGTTCTCTCCCAAAGAAACCCAGACCAAACCACAGATCAAGAGTGATCCAGACCAAGTCTGGTTTGCACTGGTTTGTTCTGTCCCAAAGAAAACCAGACCAAACCATAGATCAAGAGTGTTCCAAATAAAATCTGGTTTGCACTGGTTTGTTATGTCTCAAAAAAACCAGACCAAATCCCAGATCAAGAGTATTCCAGATAAAGTCTGGTTTGCACTGGTTTCTTCTGTCCCAAAGAAACCCAGACTAAACCCCAAATCAAGAGTGTTCCAGACAAAGTCTGGGTTGCACTGGTGTGTTCTGTCCCAACCAAACCAAGACCAAACCATAGATCAAGAGTGTTTTAGACAAAGTCTGGTTTGCATTGGTTTCTTCTGTCCCAAAGAAACCCAGACTAAGCCCCAGATAAAGAGTGTTCCAGACAAAGTTTGGTTTGCACTGGTTTGTGCTAACCCAAAGAAGCCCAGAACAAACCATAGATCAAGAGAGTTGCAGAAAAAGTCTGGTTTGCACTGGTTTGTTATGTCTCAAAGAAAACCAGACCAAACCACAGATCAAGAGTGTTCCAGATAAAGTCTGGTTTGGACTGGTGTGTTTTGTCCCAAAGAAACCCAGACCAAAACACAGATCAAGAGTGTTTCAGATAAAGTCTGCTTTGCATTGGTTTCTTTTGTCCCAACGAAACCCAGACCAAACAACCAATCAAAAGTGTTCCCAATAAAGTTTGGTTTGCACTGGTTTGTTCTGTCACAAAGAAAACCAGACCAAAACACAGATCAAGAATGTTCCAGATAAAGTCTGGTTTGCATTGGTTTCTTTTGTCCCAACGAAATCCAGACCATGCAATAAATCAAGAGTGTTCCCATTAAAGTTTGGTTTGCACTGTTTTGTTTTTTTCCCAAAGAAACCCAGACTAAAACACAAATCTAGTATGTTCCAGAAAAAAAGTGGTTTGAATTGGTTTGTTCTGTTCCATAGAAAACCAGACCAAACCACAAATAAAGAATGTTCCAGACAAAGTCTGGTTTGTATTGATTTGTTCTGTACCAAAGAAAACCAGACCAAACCATATTTCTAGATTGACCCGGACAAAGTATGGCTTGCATTGGTTTGTTCTATCCTATAGAAAACCAGACCAAACCACAAATAAAGAGTGTTCCTGACAAAGTCTCGATTGCTTTGGTTTGTCCTATCCCTCAGAAACCAGGTAATACCATAGACAAAGAGCGTTCTAGACAAAGTTTGTTTTCATTGGTTTGCTCTAAACAAAAAAAAACTAGACCAAACCTCAGATTGAAGGTGTTACAAACAAAGTTTGGTTTGCACTGGTTAGTTCTGTCACAAAGAAAACCAGACCAAACACAGATCAAGAATGTTCCAGATAAAGTCTGGTTTGCATTGGTTTCTTTTGTCCCAACGAAACCCAGACCAAACCACAGATCAAGAAAGTTCCCATTAAAGTTTGGTTTGCACTGTTTTGTTTTATCCCAAAGAAACCCAGATTAAACCACAGATCTAGTGTGTTTCAGACATAGAGTGGTTTGCACTGGTTTTTCTATCCCAAAGAAAACCAGACCAAACCATATAACCGGAGTGTTCCAGACAAGTCTGGTTTTTATTGGTTAGTTCCGTCCCAAAGAAAACCAGAACAAACCTCAGATCTAGAGCGTTCCAAACAATGTCTGGTTTGCATTGGTTTGGCCCTTCCCAAAGAAAACCATTTTAAACCAGAGACTCTGAGTGTTCCAGAAAATGTCTGGTTCTCATTGGTATACTCTGTCCCTGAGAGAACCTGACAAATCCATAGGAGCCCACACATGAGTAATGGTCTGGATTTCCTTGGACCTTAAAGAACAATACGAAACCAACTACGGTTTTCCTTGGTTTACTATGGTATACTCCTGTGATTTTCCACCAGGGCGTTGTGTAAGAGGTAAAGGAAAGGTCCGGCACAAACCACAGATAAATAGTGTTCCAAACAAAGTCTGGTTTGCACGGGTTTGTTCTGTCCCAAAGAAACCCAGACCAAACCACAGATCCCGAGTGTTCTAGACAAAGGGTGGTTTGTACTTGTTTGTTCTGTCCCAAAGAAGCCCAGACCAAACAACAGATCAAGAGTTATTCCAAACAAAGTCTGGTTTGCACGGTTTTCTTCTGTTCCAAAGAAACCAAGACTAAACCACAGATCAAGAGTGTTCTAGACAAAGTCTGGTTTGCATTGGTTTGTTCTGTCCCAAAGAAACCAAGACTAAACCACAGATCAAGAGTGTTCCAGACAAAGTCTGGTTTGCACTTGTTTGTTCTGTCCCAAAGAAACCGAGACTAAACCACAGATCAAGAGTGTTCTAGACAAAGTCTGGTTTGCACTTGTTTGTTCTGTTCCAAAGAAACCAAGACTAAACCACAGATCAAGAGTGTTCCAGACAAAGTCTGGTTTGCACTGGTTTGTTCTGTCCCAAAGAAACCCAGACTAAACCAATGATCAAGAGTGTTCTAGACAACGTCTGGTTTGCATTGGTTTCTTCTGTCCCAAAAAAAACCAGACTAAAACAATGATCAAGAGTGTTCTAGACAACGTCTGGTTTGCATTGGTTTCTTCTGTCCCAAGGAAACCCAGACCAAACCACAGATCAAGAGTGTTCTAGACAAAGTCTGGTTTGCACTGGTTTGTTCTGTCCCAAAGAAACCAAGACTAAACCACAGATCAAGAGTGTTCTAGACAAAGGGTGGTTTGTACTGGTTGATCTGTTCCAAAGAAAACCAGACCAAACCACAGAACAAGAATGTTCTAGGCAAAGTCTGGTTTGTACTGGTTTGTTCTGTCCCAAAGAAACCAAGACTAAACCACAGATCAAGAGTGTTCTAGACAAAGTCTGGTTTGCACTTGTTTGTTCTGTCCCAAAGAAACCAAGACTAAACCACAGATCAAGAGTGTTTTAGATAAAGGGTGGTTTGTACTGGTTTGTTCTGTCCCAAAGAAACCCAGACCAAACCATAGATCAAGAGTGTTCCAAACAAAGTCTGGCGTGCACTGGTGTGTTCTGTCCCAAGGAAACCCAGACTAAACCCCAAATCAAGAGTGTTCTAGACAAAAGGTGGTTTCACTGGTTGATCTGTTCCAAAGAAAACCAGACCAAACAACAGATCAAGAGTGATCCAAACAAAGTCTGGTTGCACTGATTTCTTCTGTCCCAAAGAAAACCAGACCAAACCACAGAACAAGAGTGTTCCAAACAAAGTCTGGTTTGCACTGGTTTGTTCTGTCTCAAAAAAACCAGACCAAACCACAGATCAAGAGTATTCCAGATAAAGTCTGGTTTGCATTGGTTTGTTCTGTCCCAAAGAAAACCAGACCAAACCACAGATCAAGAGTGTTCTAGACAAAGGGAGGTTTGTTTTGTCCCAAAGAAAACCAGACCAAACAACAGAACAAGAGTGTTCTAGACAAAGTCTGGTTTATTCTGTCCCAAAGAAACCCAGAACAAACCACAGATCAAGAGTGTTCTAGACAAATTCTGGTTAGTTCTGTCCCAAAGAAAGCCAGACCAAACCACAGAACAAGTGTGTTCTAGACAAAGGGTGGTTTGCACTTGTTTGTCCTGTCCCAAAGAAAGTCAGATCAAACCACAGATCAAGAGTGTTCCAAACAAAGTCTGGCGTGCACTGGTTGGTTCTGTCCCAAAGAAAACCAGACCAAACCACAGATCAAGATTGTTCCAAACAAGGTCTGGTTTGCATTGGTTTGTTTTTCCCAAAGAAAACCAGACCAAACCATAGCTCAAGAGTGATCTAGACCAAGTCTGGTTTGCATTGGTTTCTTCTGTCCCAAAGAAAACCAGACCAAACCACAGAACAAGAGTGTTCCAAACAAAGTCTGGTTTGCACTGGTTGATCTGTCCCAAAGAAAACCAGACCAAACCACAGAACAAGAGTGATCCAGACCAAGTCTGGTTTGCATTGGTTTCTTCTGTCCCAAAGAAACCCAGACTAAACCACAGACCAAGAGTGTTCTAGACAATGTCTGATTTGCATTGGTTTGTTCTGTCCCAAGGAAAACCAGATATAACCATAGACACGGAGCGTTCCAGACCAGGTCTGGATTGCAATGGTTTGGCACATACCATCAAGAAACAGGTCAAACCACAGACCCAAAGTGTTCCAGACAATGTCTGGTTTGCATTGGTTTGGCCCTTCCCAAAGAAAACCATTTTAAACCAGAGACCCTGAGTGTTCCAGACAATGTCTGGTTCTCATTGGTATACTCTGTCCCTGAGAGAACCTGACAAATCCATAGGAGCCCACACATGAGTAATGGTCTGGATTTCCTAGGTTTTCCTTGGACCTTAAAGAACCATACGAAACCAACTTCGGTTTTCCTTGGTTTACTATGGTTTACTCCTGTGCTTTTCCACCAGGGTAATGTGTAAATAAAAGAATCAAAAAGATTAAATACATTTTATTTTAAGTATTTTTATAAACATGAGAATAACATGGATAGATTATATGTTTTGTAAAAAATGTTCTTCGTATCTTATTAAATAAAAAAATTAAATGTTCTGTGATAAACTATGATTCACTTTTCCTAATTTCACAAAGCTGTGTTCCCAATGGCATTTTTATATAGAAGTCATCGTTAACCTTGAAATCTCGAGCTGTTGCATTGATCCTAACAAATTCTGAAATGAAAAAAAAATACTGTTAATACCAATAAGATAATTATAAGATTAATTAAGTCCACTCATATAAACAATTATTTAAACTATCTATATTAATGTTATCAACTTAAATTAAATACTGTACGGTACTGGCAAGAAAGTGAAAAGTTATTGGCCAAAGCTAATTTAGGCCTAGTTTTTGTCAAAATCTGCCTTTTTAAAAATTTAAATAATTAATATGTGAAAATATTGATAGATTCATGTAGTCGATATTATTATGCTGATTCAGAGGCGTTTCGGGAAATGGTTCGGAATCACATATGGCCAAACGTTATTTTGACGTGCAGCGGTGAGTGCATGAATCAATTTTCTAACATAGGACCAGAAGTAGGCCTACTTGTTAATAATATTCATCATGCAAGTTTTTTATGTGTTTATCAAAGAATGTGTTTGTCAAAGAATCGTATATAAAATAAATAAGATTTATAGCATCATAAAATTAAAAGCCTAAGATTAGTATATAAGAATATTAAATTACATGATTTTGTCAGCACTTTCCCTGCATATTTATTCATACATTTTCCAGCTGTCCAAATAAATATAACCTCATCGTCAACATCTGTTTGTTTATTCTAAAATATTATTTCATTCTATTCGCAAATTGCCACAAAATTTTCTTCTTTACAATCAACTAAAAAATAAATCGCCATGCTTTCTTGAAAAATACGTCAACCATCAATAAAAATGTTCTTATTACAAACCATTGATCTCTATAATATAACTGGATGGACATACACATGCACATTCCAAGGACAAAGGCGTGACGCTCAAGTGTATCGTCTGCTACACTAAGGGCTGGAGGAGGGGACAGATTTAATGGTTTCTTTCAATGTTCTTATGCGAAAACATGTCTCTGATGAATAAAAGTGTTATTGTTTGAAAATAATGAAGTATTATACCACACTTTACTGAAGAAACATTTACATTAAAGGATATACAATCCAGTTTTACAGGTAATATTGTACAAATACGAATAAAATCTTTAATATATTTAAATATGTAGTTATCATCTATGTTGTTTACAGTCTGCCAAGACTACACTTATATTTAAAGTTGGTTATTAGCTTGTATATTGGATTCTGAAACCATATTATATTGAAAGTTCGATAAATATAATGAATAAGGTATCTTAAGACTTGATTACATTCGTTTGAATGACACACTTTGTGTAGAAGTCTTGCGTTCAAATGATCATTTAGGTTATTGGCTTGTAGGAAGTACAGTATTTACTAAACCCTGATTTTAGTAATAATCCCAATCTGTAAGGCCTTATTTCGTACCAGAATACTATCATATATATAATATTTTGGTAGGATAAACGGCAATTTAGAACGGAAGTAGAAATTTCCTTCTGGAAGGTCTTTTATACTAACTAAATACTACTATAGGGTAGGATTCTAGTACGAGATAAAGCCATACAAGCGAGCTTCCTTAAAAAATCATCGTATATATTAGGCTACATCAATTTATTTAAAGAAAAAATGAACCAGTTTTGAACTTTTATATGCTCTTCAAAGCTTTAACTAACATATTTATTTAATTTAACCATTCACACATTGATGTATCTCATATACTCAATCAAATTAATGAACGATGTAAAATTGCCACATTGCCTTTTATGTGTGTAAGAGAGAAAGAGATACCCGAAAGTTTCCTTCTTTCTTACACAATGGTATGCAGACGACAGCTCGAAAATTTCAGCCAGAGATGTCCATCCAGTTATATTATAGAGATCAATGTTACAAACTCAAGCAAATCAAATACAAGGTTGCCAACTTATTCCCAACTATTCGTGAGTGTTCATGTGTGCAACACATTTTTAAAACAAATTATAAAATAAATAGCCCAAATCAAAAATGTAAATCAAAATTTAAGAACTTTGTATTTTATTAAAAAAAATTAGTAGTAATTAGTACATTATTATATTTTTAGCTAAACTGTAAATATTAAATTATATTGTATGAATATTTTCATTTTAAACAAAAATATCCCTACTAAAAATTGATCATTTGTTTTACTATTCATAAAATTTATTTACATTAATTAGTACCTTGAAAATTAACCCGTTAAATTAGTTATAAATAAAAGTATGTAGATTTCATTTTGTGATTTTGATCCTGTTTTATTTTGTGCAATGTCTAAATAATAAAAAAAAATCTAAGTTAATTTAATTCCATAACCCATGGCCATGTGGTAGAGTTTGAGGGCAAACCATCCTGTAGGCTATGTGCATCAGTACCGGAGGCGCGATTCGTGATGACCTCGTAAGTTCTTGCAGGGAAAATCTAAGAGGCATCATGCTTACCGCGATCAAATACTTGAAAATCCTAAAACGTAAATCACCGTTTCTCGTAAACCACTCGGACAATCACAGTAGTTTTTTTCAGAATTTGTTATCAAAACCTTAAAATACAGGAGAGCATTATTAAAATTCCCATATTACAATTGGTTTGCTTTGAAAAAAATATTTTATAATGAAAGAATTATAATTAAGTTTTTATTGCGGACATATTTTCATTCTGTGTAAAAGTTTTTCCTAATTGAAATAGATGGGTAGTATAAATGTAGGCCCTACAAAATGACCATCATGAACTGAATTTTATTTTGACATAAGACTCATTCCTCTAACACCAATACTTTTCACAGTTTGATGCTCGTCACACGCGACATGCTTTCAATAAACGATTGTCAGTAAGACCGGTCCGTTATTCCGTTCGGTCACTGATTGACGATTGTGCTTGATGGGAAGCTGGACATTATAATAGTGCTTTAATAATGGAAGTAATAATGAGAGTTGGTTTGTCTAGTATAACGCACTACATCCAGAGGCGGATTTACGACTCTAACAGCCATAGGTACTACCTAATTTGCCACCCAGTTTTCTTACCTTATTTTCTAACCTTCTAAATCCCCGTTTACCCCCTATCACCCGGCCATACACCAACACATACATAAGTGCTATCTGTGGAATGACAGATATAAAGTGCTTACATTATTTTATTAATCATTATATTAAGGTTTTGGAAGTAGTAATAATCTAAGAAAATACTTTAAAAAAATTGAAATAAATACTCTTACACTATCTTAACACACAAATTCAAATAGGGTATTATATAATTTAAAAATATAAAGTCTGCATTAGTAAACTGAAGAACATGTTACTACAGATTTAAATATTAGCATGTGCACTATAAGAAAATAGTCTATAGTATCTTTCACCTTGATTTCTGCTGAGCAAACTGGTCAACGATGCCAGGAAAATCCCTTTTATCCTATAAGTGACCTTCAATTAAGAAGATTGTCAATGAATTAAGGTGATATTCTGTCATGTTGGTATGCAGATACAGCAAACCACAACAATCACACACACGATGAAGCTATAAAATTATTATAACTGACAGAAAAAGAGATGTATTTTTTTTGTCATTCAAAATTTGCCGCCCCTAAAATCTACCGCCGTAGGCCTATGCGTAAATCCGCCCCTGACTACATCCCTTTCAAGACTGGCCTATTGGCAAAAGAAAAAGCATTAGTAGCGAGTAATCATGTAACAAGAGTGGAGGAAATTACACGAGATTCAGAAAAGATTATTAAAAGTTTCGTCATAAGGCAGACATCATTAAGCCTACATCCATATGTAGGGGTATTACATGTTGTAGCATTTGGCTACAAGCATAGAAGAGTCGAGTCAGGAAAATGTACACAACTTACCCTGTTTCACCGTCCCTGCGCCTTGGACTACGAGCCGGAGAGAAGAACAGCAATACAAGCGAACTTAATCGCGCCACGATATAGACTGGCCACTGCCTTCAAGGTTCGAACCACGCCCACTAGATTGCGCCAATAACCAGTTACAGTCCAAAGATCTTAAACTGTGAAGAGAGGTTGTTTACTAAGATCTAGAAGATTCCAGTTGTTTGTAGTGTATTTTAGAAGTTATTGTTGTCACTCGCGCTCCTCTCCTTTGTGATCCATATATTTCCCCCCACCTTGTATCCTGTGCTCCAATGTTCACTGGGTTTTGTATATATAGTGCCGGTGGGGCTGCTTGTCGGCACTCTTGGACTTAGCTTGAATGGAGGAATAAGAAGCTAAGGCTTCAGCTTGTTAAAGTGTAAGAACAAAATTCTATTTAGACTAAATAATTATTTAAACCTTTATTTTGAACTTTACAACTTTTTAAAATTTCTTTTTCAGCAAATTAGTATTAGTTCAGCAATGGGAATTTATGATGGGTAAAGATCTTAGATCGATATTGGACTTTGGGTCGATTAATTGATGGATATAGATAGTTCTGAATTGTTTCATTGGGTATCGATTAGTTTTGAAGAGATAACTTTTGATCTAATTATGAGACGGACAAAATATATTATGAGGGCTAATGTTAGTGTTTTATTCTCTTTAGCGAACTTTGATTTGGTCTTTTGTAATTATATTGAAACAGATTTCACTTATAGCTAAATATTTATTCTTGATAATGTTAATAGAACTTGGTTGTGCAATTTATTTAAAGTTTTAGTGTATATGGGAATATGTGTAGTAGACTTAGAAAAGTTGAGGAAAATTTAAGAAATTTTCTTTATGAATTGTGAAGATAGATTTTATCATGGACATTTAGTACGAGAGTCACGTAACCTTATTAGTTGGTTCCGTGCGTAAAGGAAAGATTAATTATTATTGTTCTTTTCTGATGTAATGATTTCGAGTTCATACTGACATTCTATCTTGATATTTGTTTTGCATCAATTATCCTATATCATATAGAATTTTTTTTCATTTGCCAGCTCGGCTATCATTGTAAACATTTAATATTCCTATATACTGTTATATATTATTCATAATATCTATATATCTTTACTAACATATTTACTTATGATAGTTATCAATAAATATCAACAAAACGACTTCAAGTTTCTTTAATATTTGGATAAGTAATAATACCCTTAGGTTATATGTGTTTTCATTATCTTTTTCTTTATGGGTACTTACACTTTAATTTTCTTTGAGGACGACCGTCAACTTACTATTCCCGCAACTAGCGTGAGTTGCGTGTTCTGAGTTTCGTATGTCGATTCTCAGGCATTCAAAACAAGAACTCCAGCCGCTCACTATTATTGCCCCCTTTTCTTCCCTCTTGTATTTATTTGGACATCCTATTGTGGTGTAGCTTTGCTAGGATGATTCAATGTAAGTAATAAACATATAAAATACTATCGTTATTTTTGAAAACGATGGCTAATGCTGTAAAAAATTATAAGTGGTTTTATACAGCCAATAGCTTATATTGTGTCAAAATTAGCTATACATAAATTTTCAATATTATTATATATAAGTATTACTTTTCAGAAGTTCTAATATTAACTTAATATCATTCATTTAATTATTTACTTATATGGCACGATATATTATATTTTCATTGATAAATGCGGGTGTTCTACCCTAATTTAACGTGGACTTATATGATTAAGCTCGTTTCGTTTGGAAATAAATTCTCAACATCCAGTTTCTAAGCTGACAATTAACCAAAGATAGCATGTCAGTAATCAAACCTGGGACATAAGGTAGACTTATTAAATTACCGAGCTGAATCATTGTCGGACAAAGAGGACAACAATTATAAATTTAAGATTTATCTATTCACTAATTTACAAGAAAGGTAGAATATATTTTAGAGTACATAACCAAAAGTGATTTAAAGTATTTTAACATAATGATTATTAATGTAAAGTTAGTAACAGTAAAATTAGTAATAGAAGGTCAGGAAAAATAAATTTGGGAACGGAATGATGGACCGGTCTTTCTGATCTTCAATCTATCGAAAACCTGGCGTGCGGGAAGAGCTCGTATCTAAACACATCAAAATGAAAAGTATTAGTGTTAGAGGAATCAGTCTTATATCAAATAAAATTCAGTTCATGATGATCATTTCGTACACTTATACTACCCATCTATTATAATTAGGAAAAAACTTTTACACAAAGTGAAAATATGTCTGTAATAAAAAACCTCATTTCAGTTCTTTCATTAGAAAACAATTTTTTCAAGGCAAACCAATTAGAAAATGGAAATTTTAATAATATCCTCATGTCTTTTAAGGTTTTTATAACAAATTCTGAAAAAAAACTACTGTGATTGTCCGAGTAGTTAACGAGAAATAGCGAGTTAAGTTTTAGGATTTTCACGTATTTGATTGCTGTAAACATGATGTTGCTTGGATTTACCCTGCAAGAACTTAAAAATGTGATTGTCTTGCTCGATGGTGTCGTGAATTCAAATGTCTTGCGCGATGGTGTCGTGAATTCAAATATCGTCAGCACTTTGCACGGAGCCTATAACGTGATCCTGTTTATTTTGTGCGATGTCTAACTAATGAAAAAAAAGTATTTCTAAGTTTTATTTGGCACCGCGTCTTACTACCTGTTCGGGTAGTACGCTTAAGTATTAATTACACTAATGGGTTAGGAATTTGGAGGGTTGAATTTAAAGGAAGTGAATCCGAATTTGCGTGGAGGGAGAGTGGAAAACCATTCAGGAAAAAACCACTCCAGTTAACCCGACCGAGATTCGAACCTGAACCTCCCCGTCCTCAGCAGTCTAGCTCAACACAAAACTAGCGCATTACGGTAGCTAACTACGGGTCATGTGATAGATTTTGTGGGGCAAATATGTCCTAACCTGACGAAGTGACGAAAGTTGTGTGTGATAATTTTAGGTAGCATAAATTATTTTAAGCCAAGTTGATAGTTGAATATAAAAGGTGTAGGCCCATATGGGCCTATAATAAGCAAAAATCTAAATAAATTAATATCAATATATGTAAATTATCTTTCAATAATATTCAGATCTGGCCCAGAACAAGCCAGATCTGGGTAGATATGACCAGATCTGGTCCAAAACCGGTCATATATGGTCCATAACCGGCCAAATCTGGTTAGATCTGGTCCAGAACCAGCCAGATCTAAGCCGATCTGGTCATATCTGTGGCAGATCTTCCCAAATTTGATTTTTCCACATGGGTCCACTCCAAGTTGCATAAAACAAAGCTATAAAGAACATATTTGATTTACCACACCTATGCACGAGTAAAAACCTATATAGAAAATTATATTTTATCAATCTTAGGTCTTCACAAACTAAATATCTTATTATTTGTACACTTTAAAGTGAAGAATTTTACAAACAAAAACAACCCTCAGCACAGTTACCACACAAGACATGCTGGTGATTTATACCTACATTCAATTATAACAAAGTACGGAAAAAAAACACGCTCTATTTTCACGGCTACCGTACCAAATGTACAATCACCTCCAAAAACCACTCAAAAACATCAAAAACCCACATTAAAAAAAAAAGAACCTGAAATCTTTTAAAATTAAATCAATAGCTACATGGGACTCTCTTGTCTCCAGTTAATATTTTCTATATTTACTATAAATAACATTAATATCATATTATCACTAATATATTTTCAAGAACAAATTATCAAAATAAATTAATTGACTCAATACATATCAAAATCCACTTTGTTTTCTGAAATTATGTATATACCGTATACAACTTAAGTTTTAAAAACAGCAATATGCTACAAACAAACCAATTCCTATAAAATTGTTCACTATAACATTATTGAATTACCTATTTAATATATTATTGTCTGAAATATTATAAATGCACATTAACTTTTTCCTTATTAGCCTTTCTTACTATAAAATGTCCTAAAATACCCTACATTCTTGTATTGTATCTATTTCAATGTGCTATCCCTGTCCGCCATTAAATCAAGTGGTTAAATTAAATATGTAAGATCTCCACCTAGAGCTCTGCTCAAGGTAATCAGATATTTGATTGGTAACTTATAAATAATAACTTTGTAACATTGAAATTAAAATTGTAAATTGTAAAATATTGTATTGTAAACTTAAACTGTAAAGAGGTTCTGGGAAAATACCAAAGTCATAAAAATAAAAAAGACAGATTCGTTAAAAAAAAATCCTCACCTTTCATTGAATGTTTGTAAGAGAAAAAGAGGTACCCTAAAGTTTCTCTCTCTCCTATACAATGGTGTGCAAACGACGGACAAGCATTCCAACCTCGATGTCCATCCAGTTGTATTTAAAGCTACTATCACACGACACTTGCTTGTACTAGAAATCAAGTGTGCTAGCTAGCGCCTAGATATCTGTATACTAGCTAGTACAATAGAAACGGGACTAGTGTATTCACACGCTGCTAGTTTGGTACTAGGTTCTAGTGCAAATATTTATGGAACGTCAACTATTAATTTTGGATGAAGCAGCTGAATTAATTATTAATAATGATATTTAAAATTATGAGAGGGAGCGTAGGAAAAGAATATGGACACGGAACTGGCTGGAAAGATGAAATAATGATCGCGGGTTACTGAAAATGATACATTCGGAGGTTAGGTAGGATACATTCAGGGTGACTCTAACGTTTAGTATTTCCCCAAATTTGTATTCATTTATTTACGATGTGGTCAGAGGCACCTAAGACTATGGGTGTCCAAGTACAGTATCCTTAACACACACATGTTCTTTTTTTAGGCCTACGCACACTTTATATTCTAAAAAAAGCAACCACCCAAGTTGGCAAGCTATTAAGTTTATTTAGATTAAATTTGGGTCTGGAACACAGTTTGTCATTTTTAGATGACATGTTTTTAATTAAATATATATTTAATATATTGTCATATTGTGGAAATTTGGTATTATATAAACAAGGATATTTAGAATAATTTTCTGCAAACAACAAAATAACATACGATGACCATGTCGGCGCCATTTCTATTATTTCTCCACACAAACTCACAAAGTCTCAGCGCGCTTTGATTGGTCGAATTACACAGACTAGTGTCAGAACTAGTACGAAAATAGCGCCTGTTCTATCCTCAAAACTAGTATGGTAGCCAGTACCAAGTGGCAGAACCAGTATACTTTTTCTGATTCACACGACGCTAGATGATGACGTGCTAGCTAGCGCTAGCTAGCACACTGGATTTCAAGTACGAGCTAGTGTCGTGTGATACGGGCTTTATAGATAAATGGCAACACCACACACAAATACCAGAAAAGCATGCTCCAGTGCAGTTCGCTCTAAGAGAAACAGCTTTCAACACCGAGCTCTGTAGAGCGCAGCACAATGGTTTTTTTCGGCCAGTCCAGTATTAAAAATGATATAAGTACCTACCTCTATTTTCCACTCTGTGATGTTGTCATAGCAACGAAGTTAAACAATATGGTATAAACGAGCAGGTAAAATGATTCTGACGTATCAATTATGACTTCTTTTAGTGTAGTTAATTAATTGAATTCAAACATAAACCTAATCATATTAAATGCAAGTGAATATAGTTTTATAAATTAATGAGAATTATTTGAATATATGTCTATCTTAAACTTAATTTAGGTAACCTTTTGTTTTTACATGTTATTTTTGATGATACATGTACAGGGACTAGTGTTGTATTTTAAAGAAGCTTATCATTGTTTAAGAAGCTTGGCGGTCCCTCGCATTTAAGTAGGTACTGATAAAATAAATGGTGCAAAATATTCTTCACACAGTCATGTATGTGTCTATCGTTATATTACATGTGCTTGTTACTTTAGTTTGATTTTATTTTCAAGTTAATAGGTCCATGTTAATATTAGGAGGCCTAGGCCACATACAAGGAAATAACAGATACTTAGCCTAACGGGAGATTTGCTGCGCCCCTCGAGACAGGTAGAACTTAAAATATCCAGTGATAATAGCACTTCCAAGTGAGAATTCTTTGAAACAACTCACTTGCAAAATGTTCCTCTTGAGAAAGAACACGCCGAGAGCTAAGAGCTGCCGTCTCTCCGAGTACAATAGTCCAGGTAGCGGTAATCCCTTACCCCGCCTCACCCCCATTTTATTGACCAAAACTTCTCAAACAATTGAGAGTGTTGGACCCAAATTTACAATGCCAGTGTTTCTACAGTATAACCGTGACACGTGGTCTTGGAAATGCACTTGTAAATGTATTAAATATTTTGTGACCAGCTTCTGTGGTCACAATTCTTTAGGATTCACTTCTTTGTTAGATTGGACTGCAAATGACTGAGATATCATGTTCGAATCCTGATCAGGTGTACTGAGAGTGTTTTTTCCTAATATGCTTATAATTCTCCTTCAACGCAAATACGGGCACATTTCCCAAACATTTTACCTTCCTCATTCCTTATCCATTGGAGTAAATACGCAGATAGCCGTAATGGGAAGTAAGACACAGCACACAAAATATATCAGTAGGTAATTAAAATTAAATACTTATGTTGTAAAGGTTGCATTTATTGTTACATTTTGTTGTCAAATTAATACAAACAAAATATACAAGTAATACACTACTTTATAAACTAAAAAATAAGTTAAAAGCATGGAAAATACAATAAAAAGAGTTTCCTAAGTATATATTTGGTATCGGCAATACCCCCTTATTTTAAACACTGGAATGATTACATTCAACATTATTTTATACTAATACCCGCCTCGGTGGCATAGTTAGCTAACACACTAGTTAAGTGTTGAGCTAGGCTGCTGAGGACGGGGAGACCAAGGTTCGAATCTCACTTGGTTGAACTTGGTTCCCTAAATGGTTTTCCACTCTCCCTCCACGCAAATGCGGGTTCACGTCCTCCATATCTAACATACTTAAATCCTAGCCCATTAGAGAATAACACTCATATAATAATGGCTATGACCCACATTAATGGTTAAATGGTCTAAGCCATCATTCTTGCAGTAGACTGAATTGCCAGTGACAGGGTTGTTGGTGTTTGAATCCTGCATGTGTGTATTTATGATGGTTTTTATTAAATGGTTTTCCATTCATCTTCCATGCAAATGCAGGTACATTTATTCTAATTTCGTTATTCCTTATTTGTAAATATGCAGGTATTATGAACATGCTGTAAGAATGTGTAGAGTCTGAACAAGTAGTGGGATGCAGTGACAACAAAAGAGTTAGCTAGGTATGCATTTATCAACAATGTGTAGTGCTACAAAGTATATTGTATTTAGATTAATTAAAATTAATTGATTAAATTTAAAACAAAATCACTAAGCCCAAAAGCTCTCTGGGAAATAATCTTAGCTTCTGTTCTAATTTATTTTATAACTCAAGTGGCTATAGTGGGGTGAATAATATAATCTTCTACTTCTCTCTATAGCATAGTTGGATAAACACGGTGCAAGATGAGTCAGTCCAACAGAAAATTCAGTCATAAAGTTCCTGCAGAGTCCAACATACATGCTCCAGGAACCCAGCGTCACAAGAGCAATCTTACCATGCCTTTTCTCCCAGAAGTGGATGAACCCTCACATGTTTATCAGGAAGTGGTCCAAAATGCCTGCTACCCTCCTCTGATGCAAGATAAGTCTTGGACTAGAGCAGTACCATACAGGGTGAGTGAGTCTAAGACTACTATAACTCATGTAGATTAGTTCTAGAACAGTACCATACAGGGTGAGTGAGTCTAGGACTAATCTAAAACTCCTCATGGAGATAAGTTCTAGAGCAGAACAATAATTTTCATAACACACTTTTAATTTCCAACATCTTAGCTCACTCTTGCATCTACAGTCTGATCTAATGACCCTGAGTTTAATTACTGGCATGAATGTAAATATATTACCATTGGTAAAATTTTATTTACTCCTTATATACCGGTAGTCATTAATTAACTACTGGAAGATTTGTTGTTTTACTTATTCTAGAATTAAATTGTTTTTTTAAGTCATATGTTGATATAATATGTTTATTCATAAAGTGTGTGCAACATTTCTTTGATAAAAAAAATAACACTAACTTAGTAATATCTGACCATTGTAGGATTTGTATGAGTACTGCAAACCAAGTGAGTCCATTGGTAGCTGTTACACTCCAACAGCCAGAACTTTGCGGATACAGAACCTTCCAACTCGTCGTCGTCGTAAAGCTGTTTCATTGTTAGATGCTGATGGGAATCTCAAATATCCACCAAAGATCCTTCGTGTGGACAAAACTGCTCGAATTCATGATAGTAAAGAGCATAAGGAGAAGACTCCAGGAATCGTCACACTAACAGTAAAATACTAAATTTAAGATAAATAATTTACCATAAAGTTATCATAATCTTCTGTTTTTACTTTTTAACTGACAGCAAATTTAAACCATGAAGTTTTCCTCTATTAAACTTTAATAGCATACATATTTAAAATTAATGTTTTCAGGATTGAACTGTCTTAGAACAATTCATAGCTCCTAACATTTTGGCTATAGTTAAAACAACAATTATCTGAGATAAGTGGTTAAATAAATTGTGTAGATAAAAACATGTTTAAATCACTCACATCAGATGATGGATTGCTTTTGTAACTACAGCTAAACATTGACAGGTACTATTTATTCCACGGGTCAAGCCCGAAATCATTACTTTTTACTAAAACACTGGCCTTGAAAGCTATCAAAACAACTTAAATAAGCTGTCAATTTTGCAAGTATATAAGCCTCATATATCTTATTACAACTGAGGGAACAAAATGGAAAGGTTTACAAATGCACTTTTCTTACTTCTGAGAAATAGCTTCAAAGTTGGTTGGTTATAGTAAATTCTGAGTAAATTTTTTGTTTGTGATTCTTAAGGCCTAGACACAGACTCCGTATCCGTAGGTACGTAGTCCGTACTCCGTGCTCCTGGTCCGTAAGAAATTCTACTCGCGATTACAGAGTCAATATCCGTAATCACGTGACCGTTTCAACCAATGAGATAGTAAGAGACTTTATCCAATCAAATAATTCGAAAGAAAATAATCTACAACACAGAGCACGCGTCAAGCAGTCAGCTAATAAAAGAAACCAAAAACAACTTTGTCGAGAAAACTTCCACTATTTAAATACTAAAATGTAGGTTAAGTACAATCGCAAGAAATATATTTGTAACTTGATTTTAACTATCAAACTTAAAATAATAAGTGTTTGCAATAGCCTGAAAATGCAAAACAGATGTATGCCTACTAATATTTTGGATGAAAACAAAACGAGAACTTTTAATGTATTTTTTATTAAGCACCGCGTCTTACTACAAATACTAATTACGCTAATGGACTAGAAATTGGGAAGGTTGAATTTAGAGGAAGCCAACCCACATTTGCGTGGGGGGAGAGTGGAAAACCATTTTGAAAAACCACCCCCAGTTCACCCGACCTAGATTCGAGCCTCGATATTCCCGTCCTCAATCTTTTAATATTATTATTGGGTTCCACTATTACAAATATGTTTCTAACTCTGGTGGATTTTCTAACTGCCTAAAAAAGGAGTAGGGCTGATAAAAAAATGTACGAGCAGAAACTATTTATGCATGAATATCCTTTTTTTCAAGTTTTCATAAATAAACGCAACATTGTAAAAAAGAGGTTTGGCTTCAAAGTAAAAGTAGGCCTACTTGTAGCCAAAAATCGCGACGATTTCTGAAATACTTAGCCAAGCATTTTCCTTTCTTAAAACGTCTTTAAATTCTTTAAGTTTTTTTACTAAACAAAAGCGGCCTTTGCCGAACACAATCAATAAGGAGAGAATCCATTTCAAATTCACTCGTATCCATAATATATCTCAATTACAAAAAAATTAAATTAAGCCGGTAAAACCTAATATAAACCACGCTAGTATAAACCAAATAATAGGAGTGTTGAACCTACAAAAGCAAAGCCAATATTTCTGAGAACTTGGTATTTCTTAGAAAATATTTTCCTAAAAGTCGCTCTTCCCGGGGTGTTAAGAATTTTTAGGAAAATGTTTCTGAAATAGGTCCTCGTGTAGCCATATTTTCATTTAGTATATATTTCCATAGCGACGGATTATTTCAAGGCGCATGCGCATATTTACTCGGCTGTGATTGGTAGTCCGTATAAACGAGTCCGTAGAAAGTTAAAGTTGGGCAACTTCTACGGAGTAAGGACTTACGGATAAGGACTCTGTGGCCAGAGCAATCTGATATTGTATCATCGATTTCTTACGGACCACGGACTACGGACCACGGACCTACGGATACGAAGTCTGTGTCTAGGCCTTTAGGTGGAAATCTGCATACTTTAGCTGTCTTTTCATGTAGTTGAAACCAATTTATATCATCATCTTGTTAGTACATCATACAATCCTTTAAGCCCTTGCTTTCACTTATACCCTTTTGCATCTGCACTTGTACCCCTTTGTTATGAAGGGTTTGTGCCAGTTAAGTTATGAAAGTACTACATTTGATCACATTTTCAATGATACAAAACTATTTTAAGCACTTAAAAAGTAAGAAGTTTTACAAAAGTACAACAACAACAACAAAAGTTTGAAAAAATGGTCTTCTCAGAATTCTTGAAAATTATTCTTTTCTCATATTTCCTAGCGAAAAAATGCATAATGGGAACCCAAAGTTTATTCATTATGTGACACCTGTTTTTGGATGATTTTTTTCTATACTCATCATAGTCTGAATGTAAAATGTTATCATTGTCCTCAATTTCTTCTTCTGTTTCATTCATGTTTCCTTGTCGTGTTGTGTCTTGTGCTCCTGTAGGTTGACTTCTTTTCCTTCCTTCTACTTCATGGGGCAGTGACTTGTAGAAGTTGTGGTGAATTGGAGCAGTTCTATTAGGTTCCTGAACTTTGGTAGTTTAATTTTTAGTGGAGTTTCATTACTATACTTGTCAAGCAATTTAATAAATTGTCCAGTCTTTTCATTTTAGTCTCTAAACCAGTATGCATATCAAAAAGGTGTAAGTAAATGAATACATCTTTCTATCAAAGTGTAATCTTAATATAACATGAAATATACACTTTTTTCTCCTGTTAATACTATGGAGTGCATAAATAATAAAGCAACATGTTTCCTGTGAGGAGTATAAGAAATTGTGGACATGCTTGAGTAGAGAAGAGAAGAGTGAATGTCCTTGCTATAATATACTAAGCTGAGAGGGAGCAGCATGAAGAAAGTACGGAATGGCTACATTTTGCATTTGATGGGGAATTATGAAGGGAGGAGAAAATAGTAGGACATAGGAGAGAGGGACGTATATAGAAGGCTACTGGAATTATGTGAATGAAATAGAATGAAGGTGGCGAACAGTTGGTAGAAGAAGAAAAGGGAAAGCCTTAAAATCACTTGATACAGTCAGAATTGGAAGAAACGTTCTCTAATAGATTACTCTCTTATGAACAAGGAAATTATGAAAAGGCAGACTGTAAATGTTAATGTGTGTATATAGATAATGACCACAGGTTAATGGTGGTAGACATAGTGAGATGGTAATGTTAGTGTTAGAGAAAATTAGGAAAACAAGAAAGAAGGATAAGGTTGTGAAGGCTTAGCATTTAAAACAAAAGAGAACTATATTTAAGAACAAGCAAGAAGCTTAACGCCCAAGGATAAGATGCAAAGTGTACAAGTAGAATGGGAAAGGTTAGAAAAATGTTTGGTAAGAGCTGCAGAGAAGGGATATGGGAGGACAAGTGATAAGAGGAAGTGGAAGGAGACACCCTGGTGGAACGACAGAATAGAAGGTAGCAGTGGACTAGAAGAACAAAACATTTAAAAGTAGTTTCAAGAATAAGAATTATGAAACAGAGTAATAGTTTAGGCATAGGAAGAGAAGAGTGAAACGTGTGTTACAGGAAGCCAGGAAGGATTGCAAAAATGGACATTGATGATGGATGAAGAATAACAATTAAGATAGAAGGGAAAAGGAACTTTGAAGGGGAGATTTTGAGAACATGTTAAACTCGAACGAGAAAAGATATCAGAGCGAACCAGAGAATCATGAAGAACTAGTAAAAGAGAAGGGAGCAGATCCCATATGGAAAAGAGGTGTAGGTTGAATTAAATAGTATGAAACTGAGAAAAGCACCAGGAGGGGAAGAACTAATTATGAAAATAATTAGAGTGGCAGGAGAATCAAGGATCCTTTGATTAAACAGGCTGTTGAAAGTGATAGGGAAAAAGATCGAGGTATCATATGGCTGAAAAAATGGAATTATAGTACTGATTTATAATAAAGGAGACGGGAAGAGTTGTACAAATAATAGGGAATAACGATGATATGCCACTGTAAAAAAATATATGAGAAGAGTCTAAATAAGAGAATAAGAAAGAAAATAAAAGGAAGGGGGAGAGAGGAAAAGCATGAATTTAAGGAACAGATGTGTACAATAGACTTGATCTTCACTATACAACAGCCGATAAAAAGAAGGTATGAATATGGTAAGGACTTGGTAATGGTATTTATGGATGTGGATAAGGCATATGATGATGTGGATGGAAATAAAGTTTGGACAGCAGTGGAGGAGGCTGAAGAGGAAAGGAGCATTGTCATGAGAACGAAAAGTATATATGAGCTAACATGAGCTGGGTTAAGACAGAGAAGGGATTGACGGAGTGTTTCCAAATTAAAAATGGAGTAAAGCAGGCGGTGCTCTACTACTACCACCACTACTGTTTGTAATGGTAAGGGAAATGATCATGAATAAAGTGGTAAGGAAACTCGGGGAGGAAAGAATGAAAGCCATGATGTTTGATGATGACTTGATGATATGGGAGGAGAAGGAAGAGGAAGTACAGAAACAGCTGAAGTAAAAGATTGTGGAATGAAATCTAACATGGCAAATTATGAAGTGAAAGTAATGACAAGGAGGAGATAAGGCCTAGTAAAGCTATAAAGTTGGATGGACTAGAGCTGAGAAAAGTAGCGGAATGAAACATCTTTGAAGTGTGATTGAGGCGAAGGGTGGGAGTGGAGAAGATAGGAAGAGGGTAGCAGAGTTCTAGAGGTGTGTAAGAGAGCTGCTATGGAGAAAGAAAGGTTTCCTTGATGATTGTGATATATCTCCTGTCATTGTATTATTCTTTGCATCAATAATATTGTGATATGTGTCCTGTCATTGTGTTATTCACTGTGTCAATATGTTTGCAATATATGTCCTGTCATTGTGTTATTCACTGCTCATTAAGATTGTGATATATTTCCTGTTGTGTTATTCACTGCATCAATAAGATATCCATATGTTTCCTGTCATGTTATTCATTGCATCAATAAGATTGCAATATTTGTCTTGTCATTGTTTTAGTTATTGCATCAATAAGATAGCCACATGTTTCCTGTCATTGTGTTATTCACTGCATCATTCAGATTGTGATATGTTTCTGTTATTGTGTTTTCACTGCATCAATCAAATTGTGATATATTTCTGTAATTGTGTTATTCATTGCGTCAATAAGAATGTGATATGTGTCCTGTCATTGTGTTATTCATTGCATCAATAAGCTAGATACATGTTTCCTATCGTTGTGTTATTCATTGTATTGAAAAGGTAACTATTTTGTTTAGTGCTAAACAAACAAACAAACAAAGTTTTTACTTAATTTCTTTCATAGTACTCTTAAAAAATAATACCCACTTTTTCTATAAAAATGTTTTGTATTGCATGTAAATAAAGTAGACCTATCCATTATTTTCCAACAGTCTTATTTCTATCCTGTAAAGAATATATTGACATGTTTTCTATAGAGCACATCAAATATAAACCTTATATTTTTTCTCAAACAGAAATCCTGATCCTTAAAGAAAGTAGGGCCTGTAAATGTGTTTTATGTCGAAGAACACTATCCAGCTAATCAATGTATTTTAATTGTTTAATTATCAATATGTACTGGCCAGTTTATCAACAAAGCATTCTTTTTTTATTTTCTCAATAACAGCCAAGAGAGAATATATAAATATAAAGTAGAACCTTGGTTATCTGAAATAAAAGGGTTTGGCCCTATTTCGGATAGCCAATATTCAAGATACTTTATAAATTCAAGTTTTGGTGGTAAAAATAAACATTTATTCAAAAGCATGTTGGATTGGCTGAGTTGTCTCAGAGACTTGACATTTTGACCCGCTGCAAAGAGATTGCGTTAATTCAGAGCACGAGTTCAATAGAGAAAGTTTGAGCTACGAAAGCTATATTGTTAAGTGGCTGCCCAATCTACTCACATGTAGCTGGGTGGCATGGCGAGCCAAATACCCAACAACAGGAAATTAGAACACAGAAAGTAGGTGTATACATTTTGTTGAGTTCGACAATAAAGAACATAAAGGAACGTGTCTAGCTTGTCATTGATGGAAACTACCCAATAATTGAGATCCATGGATGTCAAAAGAGAACCCAAAAGATGGAAGAAAAAGGCTGGGTCATTACAACTTAATTTAAGATTGATAAGTACATGTGAGGGATTCATGGAAATGTTTGTTTAAGTAATTCCTGGGTAGACTTTGGAAGAATTAAGTTCCGGGAAGATTGAGTTCCTCTCGCCTGTTACACCTGTCTTGATAAACAAAAACGATTAAGAAAATGATATTTTAGTTAACCCAGGTCTTGGCTAGTAAAAGTTAGGTTAACTGTACATAAATTTATTTATTATCAATATAATTCCCCTTCGTATTTCTTGCATTAAAATTAAGGATATATTCACATGATTAGCTTAGGGAAATCATTAATTTGCCTCATTCACCACATACAAACACTTGTTCTAAAAAAAAGTATTGTTTATGTTTTAAACTCAACAATACATTAATATTCATGCTAGTTGAATAGCTAATCTTGAATATAAGAAACACACTAAGGCATGTTGTTTGTAATAACATGGTATAGTATGGCTACAAACAATAACAAAGAATTTATTTTATAGAATTTGGTGGCATGTATTTTAGGTAAAATACTTTTGGGCCTTGAACTACATTGGTGAAATTATTTCCACACTTAAATCTGTCATTGCAACAGTTGAAAGGTTGTAAGTAATTACATTGATGCGGTACAAGCCCAATAAAAGATTCCCCTCAAATAGTGTGGAATGTTATGGTAATGTGGACCATATAACTTCAACACTTAAAGTAAACTATTAGTTTGAGAAATACTTAACTGAAAACTAATGACAGGGTGGTGTGTTAATATGGACACCATCACTGTTGTCATAAAGAACATTGACAAAAATACCAAACTATCTTTAGCTTTATTTTTTCAGGATCTTTTAACAGGAAAATATGAGGAGAGGCAAGCTGCTATCCAAAAAAGGAAGCTTGAAAGACTAAAGAAGAAAATCGCATTTGACAGAAGATTAAGTTTCTCCTCACAAATCCGTCATGAGTCTCCGTTAGTACATTTGATTGTTTATGTCGTATCTTTAGTGTAATATAGCCTATTTTGGAATTTTTATCATCTTCTTTTATTAATCATTCTTTTGTGCTGAGGTCTTACCCATATTTCTCTACATGTCTTCATCAGTATAAACTCAAGCCATGTGAAAGTTGTGGCCTTAAACCACAGTTTCAAAATTTTACTTGTTTTATTATTTCGATTCTTGATTCCAAATTGACTTATTAATACAAACTTCTTAGACCCTGCTTAAAATTACTGTTTGTTCTTACTAGAAATTATAGCTTAAGCTACTCTCACATTCTGCTAGTCAAATACAGGCATAAATATAAACTAACAGTATTGCAAAGGATTGACTATGAAATAACAATATTGTTACAGTATTAGATAAGATTTATTATGAAATAAATATATTGAACAAGATTGATAATGGAATATAAGTATTTGCAACTGTATTGAACATGATTGATTATGAAATAACAGTATTTATAAAACTATTGGAAGAGTAGTTTATGAAATAGCAATAATAATTTTGAACAAGATTAATAGTGAAATAATAGTACTGAACAAGATTTATTATGAAATGATACTATTGGTATTGAACAAGATTTATTATAAAAATTTATTATTAAATAATAGTATGCCTATTGAACAAATTTTATTATGAAATAATAGTATTGAACAAGATTTACTATGAAATAATAGTATTAAACAATATTTATTATGTAATAATAGTTTTGGACAAGTTTTATTATGAAAAAATAGTATTGAACAAGATTAATTATGAAATTACAATATTGGATAAGATTGACTATGAAATAATGGTATTTGCAACAATATTGAACAAGATTGATTAAGAAATAACAAAATTAACCTGTTGACTATTCAGGTTAATCAGTAGGCCTACCTGAGATTGGATGGTCAGTTGAAAAACAAGTCGAATACACAACTTTTTCTTTCATGTTAACATGAGATGCATTAATAACATGGATAATCATTAATCATACAAAACAGTTTTACATAGGAATGCATAAAAATACAGTACATATAGTATTATATTTTTTCCTTTTACATCTGTTTTATGAAATAATTGTGTATTCTTTTCTGATCTAATGTATTGTTGACTTTTTTTTTTTGTGATTGTCACAAAAACTTGTTAAACCTCGTTTACAATACCGCATTTACTGCTGAGTTCTTTTATTGAAAACTACTGTATCTGCAATTTTATTGATTATGAAATAACACTATTCTTCTTATAATTATAGTAATCAACATTATCAAGCAGAAACTTTTAGCAAGGACAAACAGTATTATTGCCCACATTAATATTATACCCTGATTTTGGTTGGAAGAACAGTAGAGAAAATTCAAAAATATTTCTTTGAAGACAAAATTGATAACGTTTGACTTTATTATTTGTGTTTAAAATATCTATAAAAAGCGATACCTGCAGATAACATGACTTGATGTATGTATTTATTAAAACTGTTTTAGTAACTTTAGTAACTAAACCCTACTGTTCTTCCTACCAAAATCATACTATACAAACAGTGATTTTTAATAAACAGGAATTAATTGTAAATGTCATTACTAAACAGTAAATAACAGGAACACTAAGAAATAGGTAGTAATGGCAACAAGAAGCATTCATAAACTGCCACCAATAGGAAAGGCTAGGAAAAAAGGGGTCACTCTTAATAGTAGCCAATTTAAAGGAATAAATATGAAATTTAATTATTCATGAAAGTAAAGTAGTATTGAATAGTAAATTTAATAGAACCAACGGGAAAAATTATAAATAAACAGTAATTATAATATTATATAGTAGGAACAAGGAAAAATTAAAATTAATTCTGATGTAATAGTAAAGCATTGGTGCACTGAGCCACCAGTCTTGAGTTTAATTCTCATGTTATGTTGATTCAAAATTACAAAATAATAACTATTGTAAGTAGACATTTTTGTAATTCTTGGCATCTTGAGGTCAGATGAACTTTTCAACAGATTTTGACATTTTAAGAAAGGTTTATATTTTATTTAGTTTACTGTGTTAGTATTCAATATGCTGTCTTCCCTAAAGTAACTAAAATCTGTAAGCTCATTACTACTATATTATTTACAGAGTATTCAACCTCATGGTTGTTGACCTAGAGGTCCCGGGCTCAATTCTCGGGTGGTATCAGGGGATTTTTATCTAAAGGGGAATAATTCTCATGGTTATCAGGGTTTGGCTAATTAGGCTCTAGATAGTTTAAAATATTCATTGGATCCACCCTACCTTGTTTTTCTGTCATCATTCGTCTCATTGGGACATGGAAAGAGCCTCTACGAAAAGGATGTACGATTAGTAGATTCGGGCGTCCTCTGGGCAATGGTACATTAGTACTGGCTAATCTTTCTATAAACTAAGTGCTACATATTAATGTAACCTAAACACGCCATAATAATTATGATGATTATGATTTACAGAATAGACAACATTTTTGAACTTCTCAATAACCTTCACTTTAAGTGTATTATGTTTTCTCACTAGACGATACCAATCTGGAATAGTTTGAAATCTTCCATTTAATATTCATTATTTGAGACCAAATCTGGTTTGCAGTGCTTTGGCAAAAATGGAAGCGGCACAGCCTATTCACCCTGATCAACAGTTGATATCATTGCGAGCTCAAGTTGAATGGGAACAAGATCAACTGCTACGGGAGGAAGATATTGTTCGAATAAAATATTATCTTATTCAGGTATTTCTACTACCCTAACTTCACAATTTTTAATAAAATATACCTACTTGCTGCACACTCAACAACTTTCATTTAGGTATTCACACTAGCGCTACTCTTACTTTACTATTTAAATTCTAGTCGCTTTGCTAGCCTAACATCACAATTAATTTTACAGTTTTTCTCATCAGCATCATCATCATCAAATGTTTCCAGCCTGTGGGTGGGCCAGTTAGGTAAAATTCCTCCATCTTCTTTTATCCTTCCACCATTCTTACACCTTTGATATCTTCCATTATTCTCTTTTTACTTGCACACTTTTTGTTATCTGCTCCTACCATCTCTTTCTTGGCCTCCCTTGTGGTCTTTTTCCTACATATTTCATTTCAATAATTTTCTTTGGCATCCTCTCCTTTTCCATCCTCATTACATGCCCATACCATCTCAGTCTTGCATCCTCTACTATCTCATGTACTGCCTGTACCCCCAATCTTTCCCAGATAGCTGCATTTTTTTCTTGTTTTTTCTCGTGTTAGCCACAAACTCCCCACAAAATTAATTCCCATGGCCTCCACTTTCCTAGTCTTTCTTACATTTATTGTCCATGTTTCTGCTGCATGTGTTACAATAGGTACAAAATACGCCCTGTACAACACTTCCTTACACTTCATGGTCGCTTCTCTTCTCCATAGCAAGTCTCTTAAACACCTTAAGTCTTGAAGTTTCTCTGATATGCTAATATCAAGAATTTCAACTAGACACTCTTGTTAATTAATACTTAGCAGCGCATCTTACAACCTGTTTGGGTTATACGCTTAAGTACTAATTACTTTAATGGGTTAGGAATTGGGAAGGTTGAATATAGAAGAAGTGAACCCACATTTGCGTGGATAAAGAGTGGAAAACCATTAAGGAAAAACCACCCCCAGTTCACCTGAGCGAGATTTCATAACAATCCAAGTGGTTGGTGAAATTATCACTAATTTAAAAAAAGTAGTTTTTTAACTAGCCTTGTTAATGCAATTTTATTTTTAATGAAAATTTGTTTTCTGCTTAGAATAGCTTTTCTTGTTTCATGCTCTGCTATACAGAGTTACAACAGAACAAAACCCAGTCTGAAGATTTGAGCTGTAATCAGGCAATTTTGTTTAAAATTTAAGAGGCAATCATTATTAATTGTACTGTAGTAGTAATATAAAGTGGGAATGAGGTTATTATTTAAACTGTGCAATACATTATGTGTTTGTTTCTCTATTTGTTATTATTACACTTCCTTATAAGTCGTGTCCCAATTCCAGTTCCCAGGTAAAATTACTGAGCGCTCTCCATCTCATCCTGTCTTTGTACAATTCACTCTCATGAATAGTATCCCAATCTAGTTCTCCTACTTTTACATCTTTCTTCACTATCTATCACATCCTTTGTCTTCCAACCGGTACTGTCCCATTTACTTCCATTTAAGAGGACTGGCTTACCATCCTTATGTTGTTCATTCGGTGAAGATGTCCATACCACTTTAGTCGAGCTCTACTTATGGTTTCTAGCACACACTTATTCGATCCAGCCTCTTTCTTATTGGTCACATCCCTTGTCCTCTCTCTTTTAAGAATCAAATAGACAAATATGAGTGAAGAATGACCCTGGGCACGGGACAATTCCTGGATAGCTCAGTGGTTAGAGCATTGGCGGCATACTAAGCCAAAGGTCTCGGGTTCGATTCCCGTGTCCAAGTGTCATTTTTCTATTTTCAGAATATGCTATGTCTTTTAGTTCTTCTTTTGTATTATAAATCATAATTTAAAAGCCCCTTTATTCATTTTAGGGGATACATCATGACATGTTAGAGCCATACCCGCGATATTTGCTAGAAGAAGCAAGAAGACGAATCCTCAAAACACTGCTCTCCAAAAAAGAGTAAGTGCAACACATCTTAATAAAATAATTAGTTCTATTACCGTTATAATTGTTATTTAGTTATGGCTCATGAGGTACTGCCAGGGAAAGAATGGCTGGATAAGACTGTACTATCCATTTGACCAACCACACACAAAATAATTTAATTAATGAATACAGCTTTACTGGCTCCAGAGGGCAAGTTTGGTACTTAATGGGGGAAATAATTTACTAGTAAGAGTTGCTTACCTTGGATAAAACTCGAGAGTCCTCCCAAATTTGATTATTTTTATCATTATCACCATAATAATTTTTATTATTTAGTAATTTTTCCTTACAAAATGATTCCATGATAAATACATCGATTCATAGGGAAATAATTGTAGATGCATAGACATAGTTGAAAATTACCGGTGATCATAGACATCTATAAATTCTTATTTAAGAATACAATTCAAATTAAATGTTAGTTGTTGTTTTGTTATACTATGTCTTTGTACATTAATTAAACTAGTGGGATAGTGCTGAGAAAGTTAGTGTAAATAATAAATGTACCCACATTTGAATGGAGGGAGAATGAAAAACCATATTAGGAAAAAACACCTTCAATACACTCTACCTAGATTCAAACCTTGATTTCCCTGTCATCAGCAGTCCAACCTATTGCAAGTGTGAAGCCTTAGACAATTCGACCACTGAAGTGGGCAAGTTAAATTTTAAACAGCAACACAACTTTATACTTATTTTTTGCGGGGTATGCTGTGAGTTTATTTATCAATAATTATTAACAATTTATTTTATTATTTAGCTATTACATCTTTTAAATGCTTTAACCTTCCTCAGTGGCTATAACTGGAACAAGTACTAATATACTATGCAAAAAAAAAATAAAAAATCAAACAGATGGGTTTGAGATTACCACATTATTCTCTCTAATACCTCAAACTTTACCTGTTAATTGATGTAAGTAATTTGTAAATTCTCTATATTTATGAAAAGCATTAAGAGAGATGTATCATGCAACTACAAATCATTATTGTTAACATTCTAGTTGACTCTTCTTTGAAATGTATTTGCCATTACAAATGTTATTCATTTCTAAAGAAAAAAAAAGTCTTAAAGTTTGCCCCTAAGTCATAAAATTAACTATGACGGGTTTGAAAGAGCCAGATAAAATAGAAGACTAGAAATTACATTAAAAATAATAAACATCTTATTGATATGATTTTAAATAATACAGACTTTTTTATATATATATATATATAGATTATAATTAAGAATAACATATTTGCCTTGTGTTTTAATACTTTTGAACAGTATTGTGTATTCTTCATTTTAACTCATATAGTTAACTAAATTCTGAAGTTAAAACTAAGAATATTTCTTGAGTTAAGATCTCTTTGGGGAATTCCAGATACTAACTAGCAACTTGAAAGCCGAGATCCTAGATGTATAAAATTCTACCCTGTGCCAGACAACACCGGCGTAGCATCCTAATTAACTCATCTGATAAGAAAAATAATTGATGTTTTAAATGTCAGGTTCCAGCAATTAATCAACGACCTTGAAAATGAAATATTGGCTGACTACTACTCTAGCCTGCGCAAGGCTATCCTCGACTATATCACGCTGGATCCAGAAGAGAGGAGGCGCCTAAACATTCAGACGTACCCTGCCAACTACCCTGTGGTACATATCAGAGCTCCTGTGCCATGGCACAACAGCTACGTCTCATTGGGACAGCTTGTTTACCACAACCTGTTCATCGGCTCACCAATCCTGCGAACCTTACGTAACATCTGGCAGGCAGAGTGAGACATTGACAGCTAGCTATTGTTTATATAATTAACTTAGTGGAACATTATTCAGGTACAATGAGGTGATCCTCCTGTGTAGTCTTTCTGCCAGTCTTTCATAAAGAACCGCCACTTAAACAGGTGTACCTAATACACACTCCTTCATAGTCTTTATATCAGTGTTTGTACCTAATATATTGCTAGCCTTGTAGTTACATCCTTCACAGTCCTTGTACTCAATATCCTGCTAAACCTGAATTGGCACAATCCTTATCATATTTGTTATATATTCTATCTTGTTAACATTTCACTGATATAATTCCACTAAGTTGTTATAGGTTTCCTAAAGAAGGTCTTGCACTGAGATTCTTCTAGTTAGTCTTATGTATTAGCTGTGTAATAAGTAATATTGGTTTTATTATTAACTTGGTTCAGTTTGTCTTATTCTTAACAAAGATGTGAAAGTTATACTGGTTTTGTACCTGTGAGCGTTGTTTATTGTATTTTCAGTTACTCACAGATGGTGATTGTCTCTGTGGAGTCATTGAAGACGCTTAATGTCCTTCCAATACAAGCTGAGGTACTGTTGTCTTCTGTTGACAACATGTGCCAACATTCCAGAAACAAACTGCTCAATGAGTGAGTCTTAGTTAAAGTTACCTTTATATTTTAAACCAGGATCCTACTCATGGTATCATGTTAGGAATATTATCACATCACTAAATAGTCCTAATCATGATCAGAACATTTGATAGCCTCAAGGCAGTTGGTTGGAGTTATCCGGTCATTGTCTGTTAAAGGTGGCTCCCAACTTGTGCAGACGTGTTCCTGTCATTGAAACATACGTGGCAGAACCTGGTTCCCAGAAAACATGGTGCATCACTACAACATGTTGAGAAATTCTTCAAGTGTGTGTCATCACTCATGTCTTTGCAGCTGAGACAACTGGTCATGAAGTCCCTCAGACACCTGCTCCAATTCATAGTGCAATATAATGTAACACATTTATCTAATGTGTATGTTATTGTTAGGATTTGAAAGTTGGAAGGTTTTTTACAATTTTTATTGCAAAAATTAATTGATATAAAATTTCTAAATTAAGAGCCACTATAAATACACTATTTTAATGCAGTTAAGACCTTTTTGAAGAACAGTGTGAGTTGGAGGTTCAATTTCTGAAAGAATTAATATACCATTTCAATCCTTAGGCTGGTAGATTATTAGAGTCTTTTAAAATTCATAACAATTACAAGTAGGGATGGATGGGAACTACTTTTTTATTTCGGGATAGGAACGAGATGGGAAATGAGTCAAAATTGGGACTCAGGATGGGAACAGTAAATTTTAAAATTATGCTTTAGAATGATTTTAGATTAAAAATATATTGATTTCCAAACTAATATGGTAAGACTTGTTAAAGTTATAATATTATTAAATCCTGCTTCAGTGGCCGCATTGTCTAATGCATCACTCTCCAATAGATTAGACTGCCGATGACAGGAATATTGTAGTTCGATCCTGGCCGGGTGTACTAAGGGTGGTTTTCCCTAAACGGTTTCCCACTCTATCCACGCAAATGTGGGTGCACCTTCTTTAAATTCAGTCTTTCTCATTCTTAACACACTAGTCACTAGTAAATAGCCGTATAACTGGAATGAGTTATAAGACGCAGTCCTAAAAAAATATTACTAAAGGTAATGAAAATATTAATAGTAACAATAAAATAAATAGAGGTTTGAGAATAGAATTTTTTATTAAATTTTGTATGGATATTATTTTTACTAGTTAATTTCTTTTGAAAATCTATTTTATATTTAATTATTTGCACGTGCAAAAATACTACAAAACATAATGTTTGGCACCTCTTCAATGTCCTCTAAATATGAAACTGCAAAATATTTTTAGGTTTGGAATCTCCTAAAAGTTACTTAGGTTTATTAAAACCCTTAAATGTTATCTAGGTTTAATACCCCTTAAATGTTCTCTCTAGGTTTGACACCCCTTAAAGGTGCTTGTTTAACATCCCTTACACTAAACTCCCTAGCTGGCTCGCCAACAACAGACATGTTGGTCCCTCATAATGGTTGACCTTGGCAAGACTACTTCCTTCCCCCCTTCCTCTCATTTCCACACCCCAAAAGATAATATAATATATCTCTGTCCTTCTTTAAATCTTTAAAGTGCTTTCACTTGCTGAACCTATTATAGTCAAAGCACAATAAATCATGTGCCTCCCAACTTGTTTGTCTCTATACAAGTGGTAAAATAATCCCCCACTTCACAGCCAAGTTTGATAAAGAACAAAGAAGAAGACTGTCTACAAAAGATATTAACAGTGATGAGTAGGGTAGGCAGTAACTGTTATAAGTCAGCCCACGCCCTTTGTTTTGTTTCCAGCCCAACCAACGGGAATTGATAATTTCCCGATCTTTTTCCTAAGGTTCTGGACCCCCGTCCACCCCTACTTACAAGTTCAATAATGTAGCTATGGCTTTTGATGCCAGATATTAAAGATAACTGACCCACTCCTGATCACAATGTCCTGTACACCTCCACTCTTATTTACAAAATGTACATGAGAAGTACGTGTAGAACAATCCTTCTCCACTATGTCTTGATCATTTGACAGAAGACATCATGTATCTGTGGTTGTGATACAGATCCGAAAATTCAAATATTATGAAAAAATCTAGGACTACTTTACATCCATTACTGTTTACAGCCTGTGACCTAGGTCAGTTCTTTATTCAAGCCATATATTTTCCACTACCGGCTTGCTAGGCTTCTTGTAGTTTCATATGCCTTATATTATAACTTAAGACGAGGGAAGGCACAAAATCCATCCCCGGCCATTAATTCATGCTGGGAATCGAACCCTGGACCCTTAGCTCAGTAGACAGACACACTACCGACTGAGCTAAGGTGTCGGATTTATCTAGGATAGATAATCATACTTAATTTGAAGCTCAATAATCTGCTCATGACTTTGATGATCCAGCTCATTTATTTAAAAGCTTAGAGATGAAAAAGGAATAAAAATTTATCTCAACTCTTTGCAACCATGAAAAATGATCTTAGGTACCCGGTACCTAGGAAAAAAGTTCTCAAAAGTTTTTGCTTTCTTCATTTTACCACCTCTTCAACGTTTTCCTCTCGGAGGTGGCTGCATAACTTCCCGCACCCCCTTCATAGCTACGTCCTTGCCTACAGCCTTTAATCATGTTTAAAAATATCTAAATTACTTCAAGAGAAATATAATGTTAGGGTGGATTACCCAAGAGACACCAAGGATGCGGTATTTGTGTTCCAGGGTGGTAACAACTATGATGATGAATATGAGGATTTCCTCTTTGTTGGCCAGCCACTAGTTACAGTGTACATTAAGCCCGAGAAAGGCAGCTCATCTCTCAAGTTCTCTCCCACTTTAGATGAGCTTGGCAGCCTTATACATCATTTGTTCTCCAAGATAATCCAGGTCAATGAGGAGGTACCTCGTGTTGACAAAATACTCTTCCCAGGTAATATATACACACGTTTTGTCATCAATCCTGTAATTATTAGTAAGTGAAGTTGTATAGCTATTTTACCTAACCCTGACCAAGGGTTGAACTGAATGCCTCTACCCTCACATCTCTCCAACTATGAAATTATGTTTCATCTTATGTAACTAATTATGTATTATAAATATTTTATGCATACAAACTATATTTAATGTTTTTTTGGGAAATATCAAACTGCATTGGAACAGTAATAGATTAAAAAAAACGAGGTTCTTTGTTTTATAACAAAGGTCATAATTAAATAAATTTAAACTGTATACTAAGTTGTATCGATGGATGTCTTACTAAAATAGTTAGCATTTCTTCTTGTACGCTTCTTTGATCTGAAAGCTTCTGTGACTCATATCTTACTTCAAATCAGGCAATCCATCTTATATTTATATTATGTGTCTTTCAAACTACTTGCATGACCAACATCTAACTCATTTTGCTATCATTTGATTTTGGCCATCAATTGGGACACTGATAGTCTCCCTCCACCATATATCTACCTTATCTTTGTTCTCCCTGGATTGTAACATAGGCCTTTGCACCCTTAACTCCATTCATCCTCCGAATACTATTCTGCACATTCACTCATCCCCTCCCTCGATTATGACACAGCCCTTGTCGTGCTTGGACACACTTCCTACCTTCCCATACTTAATGATTTGTGATGCAGACCTATTTATGTTCCAACCATGTCAACCTCTCTTGGTCATCATCCGGGAAGGGGGTTAGTACACAGAGATCTTTGTCAATAACTCAGGGAGAAAGGAAGGAAGAGAGGAGATAAGTTGGTGTGCACATAATCAGCATCACAGCATCCCTTGCAGGAAATAAAGAGAGAACATGAGCTGTATCTCCTAGAGGGATTCCCCCCAACTTTGGAAGGAAGGTGGAAAGTGTAAAAAGTGAACAGAGGCTTGTGTCCCTACCCAGGAAAGATGATTGCTCATTGGGAAGGCAGATAGAAGTTATTCAAAGCTCTCACGAAGAATAGTGTCAGGAAAGTAAGGGAAGTCCAGCTATAAAAAGTAAACAATAAGGATAATATATTTGTCCTGTGTGGCTAACCCATAACCAGGCATTGATATTCTCTGCTCTCTAATAGTAGAGGACAACTAAATTCTCCTTTTTGTACTAAGGTAGGGGTGTACAAAGTCCACATTTTCAGTTCAAAGTGAAAATATGAAATATTCTCAAAGCTAAATCAGAGCGCGAATATTTTTTGATAGTTGTTTTATGCTTGCAAAAAAAAAAAAATTGTGATTTTTTTATATTTCTTTGTGCACTAAAATCATTTGAAAAATGTTTTATTGCACAATTGTTTGCTGTATTTTGTTTTAATCTGAAAAGTCAAGCTACTATCAAAATTAAAAACTCAGTTATTTCAGATTTTTTTCCATACAAATATCAATTAGTAATGTACAAAACAACTCAGAATGGCTGTAATTGAACATAAATTTTGAGTATTTTAGCTGTCAGTATTTTCATTGGTGAAGCTTCAAAAAATAAAAAATAAATTTAATTAAAATTGAAGCTGATGTTTGTTTCGAAGCCAAGCCGAAGTTTCGAAGCTTTGCACACTATTTTGTTAAGGTTTTTTTTCACTGGATGGTTTACAATAGTTGGAGGAACTGAGATTACTTAATAGTAGTTGGACAGGTGACGAGGATGAGTTAGTGGTGCCTAGAGAAGTAGCTGAGAGGAAACGTAACAAATACTATCGACTGTCTGACTTAGTAAAAAATGATTGGCAACATCTTTAAAGAAAAGAGATTTCATCCAACATGTTTAATATGGAGGTTGTTTCTTGATAAATAGAGTTTAGTTCTGAGCCGTTGTTCCTTCATGCGGTCTCAGAGGAAGAAGACCAAGTGACGGCTATAATTCAAGAAGCTCTGGCAAGCTACAACACTAACCAAGCCGGCCCCCAGAAGTATCTCACCACATATCACAAGTATCTACACATACTCAATGGAGAAGCAGAGAAAGAAATGCATAATTTCATGGCTATGGAACCTTTTCCCACACTCAAAGTGAGTACTTTACTTGTGTCTCAGCATTCACACTCCATCAGTGCTGCCAATTCATACTACCAAAAACCTAGCAAAAGTGATCCGAATGCTATAGTTTTATGTTAGCTCTGAACTAAATAAAGCTAGATTTTCTAATATTCAATTTTGTATACAGACATAAGAGCTAAGTAATCTTAAAGAATGAAATGAAAATACGGTCTACTTAAAATATTAGCCAAAATATATAATGGTTTGCCAAGATCCCTGATGCGAGACACATATACATATTGCAAGTTAGTATTTTAAAAACTTATTACTATGAAGATAGAAGTTACTTTCATAGCACACTTTAAAATAGCAGTAACTCCACTAATGCCAAACTCAACTACCCTTTACCTACCTCACACCCAGATTACTTTAAAATTATGAAAATAATTTAAAAAACACCCAAACAAAGTAATTTTTTCCAATAGAAAAAAACAAACAAAAAAACTACAGTATACTTCCAAAAGTTAAAATGCCCGCTAACCACTCTTTGATTATTTTAGCTGTCATTCCCATCTGAATAAATAAAGATCTAAAATTAAAAAAAACAAAGTTGGAAACACTGATTCTTTCTGCTTAACTCATAGCTGCTTTACAGAATATTGTTTGAAGTCCAAGTATTCAGATTTTTTATATCTTGTGTACTTCTTATTGCAACATACTCCTGATCTATCATGAAATATCCATACAGGGACAAATATTGTTCATAAATTTGTTCTTTAGTAAGGGTGTACGAGTACTCAAAAATTCGAGTTTCAGTCTAGCTTTAGCTGTTGCTCAAGTGTGACTTGAATATTTTTACAAATCTCAAAAAGTTTTTACTCTCAATTGTTTATTTTATCTAACACATATGAGTTTAACTAATTTGATTCAATTTTACTTTATTATTTCATAGCAAATATAGTTCCTCAATATTTTCTTTTGTCCGATTTAAAAAATGTAACTTTTACAACTATATTAAATTTATTCAAAAATTGGAATTTGTGTAGTAAGCACTTTTTTCACCAAAAAAATGTCATTATGGTTTATACAAACATCGAACTTGAAATATTTCTAGTACAAATATTGTTCTAAATTACTCAAATTAAAAACCCAACTTATTTTTTAATTCAAACTCGGTTCAAACTCGTCTCAAATTGAAACATGCCTGCTCACATACCCTTATTACACATTTTTCAAATATATTTCACTGCCTTATGAGAATCTTTATTAAAATCTCTCTGAGTTCACTAGTTGCTGTTTTGAATATTTCTCATGTGTGTCTTAATGTTCAAACTTAATGGAGAAATTGAATGTTAGAGTAAGTATCTATAAAACACTATTACTAAACAAATGATATGATATTGTAAAAAAAAATTTTTGTTTGTTTGAAAACAAAATTATATTATAAAATTTCAATTATATTTTCTCTCGCAGTAGACTAGATTGCCGATGACAAGGAACTTGATGTTTGAATCTCGGTCAGGTGTACTAAGGTTTTTTTTTCCTAAATGGTTTACCACTCTCCCCCTACGAAAATGTGGGTTAGTTTCCTATAAATATAACCTTCCTCATCCCTAAAACCACGCAATATTAGTACATAAGCATACAACCTGAGCAGTTAGTATGATGTTTGCTAATAATATATACTCATGTTTTAAATTTAAGGAACTAAAAATGTATTTGAAAACCTTGTATTTATAGTTTCAAATTTGAAAGCTGTGGAATTTTAGAACTAAATTATTTATATTTGTGTTGACAGGATTTCAGTAGAAGGATTAATAAATATGAAGAGATGAAAGTAGAAATTGGCTTCTTGAGGAATATTATTCCTTTAAACTTGGTGAGCTTGGATTGCAACGAAATCAATTCAACGCTGTTCCAAATGGTGGATGAACTACGCACATTTCTTGTGGACTACCATATCACCAACAACCATACTCACAACAGAGGGTAAACTACACTCTTATTCAAATCATGGCCATAGCCATCGGGAGCGAGGGGTTTTGGGGTTAACCCCCCCTCTCCCTGCTCCATCTTGAAAATTTAAACTTAGATAAAAAGACTGTCTTATATACAGTTCAAGGTAGGGATTGCCAAACACATTGAGTATAGTAGATATTTTCAAAATTTTCAAATTGTTTCGCGAGCTACCTACATGAAAAAATTACTGTTCAGCGTATTACCTTAACTAACCTCTACATCGACTTTGCTACCACACCTTAGTTCACTTGTGGTGGAGTCTGTGGCCGGATTTGTAACTAATGAAAATAACGTAAAAATGTTATTACATTTTTTGTACAAATTTAAACCTTTTAACGCTGGACAATACAAGATTTTTTCATTTTTAAAAAAAAAAATTAGAGTAAAATATTTTTTTTAAACTGGTGTGTAACTTAATGATAAGAATGAAATTCATTTGGTGCACAATTTGGTTCAATGTTTGGTGAGAAACGTATCAATCCCATTTGATTTCAGTTAAAATGCGTGGCTGCTTTCTTTAGTTATATTTCACCACCTTCATAATTTAAAATAAAGACACACACATGTTGGTAGAGCAGAACAACTTCCTAACTGATTGCAACATGAACCAGACTTAGGGACACACAACTTGAGGTGATCTCTTCAAAGATAAGCCACTTTGGAGAGTGCAAACAAATTTATTGTGTAAGCTACTAAATATGTCACTGCGAGCCACCAATAGTTCATGATTTTTTAACTGAGTTTCAACTTATTTTTCACACTTATGATTACATTTTATATGTATTTTTCGTAATTAATAGTTTATTTCATAGTTCATAATCTTAAAGCTTTCATGTATAAGAAGTTTAGTTAAACAATAAGTGCCATGTTGGTTTTTGTATTGTTCAGAATCTGTGACGTGTTTGATAAGATGTCTGACCGTGCCAGTGAGCTGCCTGAAACAACAGCTGAGCTGGTAGAACTGACCAACTACCTGACAGAGTGTCGGGATGTTACCATGTATAACCTCAAGGAGAAGATACGAGTGACTGCAGAGAATGTGCTATTCCTCATGTCCCATGCTGTACTCACTAGTAAGACATACCTTCCTCATTTGTGTCACTGATTGATTAATATTCTTACGCCCGTTTTGGCGTTCCAATAGTCTAAGGCGTCACTCTGCCAAAAGACTGAACTGCTGATGACAGGGAAATTGGGGCTTGAATCACAGTCAGGTGTACAGAGGTTGGTTATACCTAAATGTTTTACACACACCCTCCATACAAATGTGGGTACACCTTCTCTAAATTCAACCTTTCTCATCTCTAACACATAAGAATAATAAACATCATATACACAACTCGAATAGGTAGTGAGACATAGGGGTAAAAGAATTACAAACACGGAATTGTATTTGATATCTATACCCAACTAACAAAATAAAAATTGAACATAAAACTGGTTGAAATAACAAATTACAAAACATTATATCTGAAAGAAGGTATAGGAAAGGTGGATAGAAACATATAAAAGGGATGAACACAATATGGCTATTACAATGAAAAGAAGAACACAGTCACACTTTACCTTTCTGCCATGTTTAAGCCATATGAATATTTAACAACTTTTTGATTAAATGGTGTCTGTTGATATAATTTATATTGTTTTTCAGGAGATAAATTGGTAACAAACTAACAGATACTTTTGTGGGGGTAATAATATACACACTTAATCAATGTGTGAAATCTCTCGTAAGTTATAAGTATAATATCAAATGAAAATGGATTGGGTTAAAACTGTTAAATGCATTTTAATCATATTTTAAGTAATTGAAATGAAAGTGTATTTTATAGAAATTATTGTACTACTGTACATTTTTGACTAAATAAATATATAAATTTATAGGTACAAACAATATTATTTACACTATTACATTATAGGTAAATTGTATTATATTTGGAAGAAGGAACAAGAGAGCTGGATAGAAACATATAGAGCTACATTCAGATTCCTCTACGACAGGCCTAGCCAGCCGGTAGTGGAAAATATATGACTTGCATAAAAACTGACCCAGGCCACAGGCTGGATACAGTAATAGTTGTAAAGTAAATTCAGATTTATAAGAAAAAAAACCTTTTCAATTTTTGAGGTACATTTTGTAATATACGAAAGAAGCTGCAGGAAAAGGTAATAGGGACAGATAAAATAAATTAATACAATATGTCTTTTACAATGAAAAGAGGAAAAAAGTTAACACACTACATCGCTGCCACTTGACAGTTGACACATATTTGTGTCACTTTTCTAGGATCCTGAGAACTGCATTTGTTTGTCCAAGACAAGAATTTCCAGCTCAACACTCGAGTGTTCTTAATATTCTGAGTTATAATTGTTCCAGCCGAGGACATCCAACTCAACAGTCGAGTGTTTCTCTGGCCCAAGGACATGGAGTCTGTCTTAGAGCTAAGTCAGACACGACTGTCTCACCGCAGAGAAATGGTCGAGCAAGTCCTGAGAAACAAGAGGGCAGAATTTGATACCAAGTAAGCTACCAAATACTTTTATAACCAAGTCATTTGGTAATAGTGAAGTTAAGAGGTTTACTTGAGGAAGTAATTCTCTCACCCTCATAATCCCAAATAAAAATAAATGGTACAGTGCTCCACATATATTTTCTCGATACTATATTTGATAAAAATGGAGAGATATACTTAAATTTCTTAAGATATGTGAAACTAAATAATATATATTGTTGCAAAAACATAATGAATTAAAAAAGAGCATCATATTCCATCAAAGAACATACTAAAATAATATGCACTGTTACAGAAACACATTGAGGGGAAACAAACATCCCGGTCCACAAAAGAGCTTGCATGACTATCAACTACTCATTCCCCAAACCGTTATTTAAAAAGTATATTTGCTTATAGCTCGGAAACTATGGTTTTATAAAAATAAATTTAAATATAAGTTTTTTTTAGTAGTCCACTTTTGTATCAAATATATGATTATATTAGGATAGATCCACTTGTGGTAAAGTGCCAACACCCCCCCCCCCCCCCACACCGTGAAACACGCAATGCAACTTCCTAAAAGAGGAAACAAAAAACACAAAAGGGAGAAAAAGAAAATTTGTAAAGAATGATAGCATACTTAGATAGGAATATGTAAAACGAATAACATGTCAAAGACAAACACAGGAAATATACATTGATGTGAATATATATAAAATATATCTGTGTAAGGAAAACCTCTTTCACTTTTTGAGGTAATTGGATTGTGTTTCCACTCTTCCTTGATGAGTTCCGATAGAATAAACCTAGGATAAGGGAGTGGGCAATTCCGATTGATTTTCTTCAAGAGGCAGCCACTACATCCTTGTCCAATGGCAGCAATGTAAAGTGTAACTGTGTTTTTTTTTTACTTGTAAAATCCATATTTTGTTTGTTCCCTTTATGTGTTTCTATCTACCTTTCCTGTACTCTCTTCCAAATACTATACAATTACCTCATAAAGCAAAAAGAGGTTTTCCTCATAAAGATAAATTAACAAGTAAAGTAATATATTTGTTGACTTGAGTTTAGTAACTAGTCTTGACATTTGAGTGTCCGAATAAGATTGTGTACATGATTGTAATAAATGGCTAAATCTTAAAACATGAGTGTAGTAACAAGCTTGACACATTATTTTGTTGACAGAACAATTGCAACTCAACATATCACAATATATCTAGAATGTAATATAATTTTATTTTAGCACTGCGTCTTACTACCCGTTTGGATTATACCCTTATGTACTAATTGCACTAATGGTTTTCGGAACTATAGACTATATTAATAGGAAGTGTACCCACACTTGCGTGGAGGGAGAGTAGAACATCATTTTGAAAAAACCACCCTAAGTATACCCGACCGAGATTTGAACCTCGATCTCCCTATCATCAGCAGTCAAGCCTACTGCAAGAGTAGTGTGTAGACCAAGCGGCCACTGAAGCGGGTCAATAATTTTCAAATAAAATATCCATAGACAAAGTTTAACAAGTTCACAAAGTAATAAGTTTTAACAACTTAAAAAGGAATAAAATAGAACTTGTCATATGATCGATAAAAAAGTTAGTATACATATTTTAATCTTAGGGCCAGTTTCATAGTCATATTTAGTACGCCTCAAGTGCGGCGCTATACTAAATACAAGACGTCACCTACCTGAAATTGAATGGAATGGGCCAGTTTAATATGCGAAACTGGCCCATTCCATTTTGGTCTAGGTAGGTGTCGTCCTGTATTTAGTATCGACTCGCACTTTAGGCGTACTAAATCTGACTATGAAACTGGCCCTTAGAAAGAAAAAAAAAGTGTAAGTAATTGTAATTAATTGGTATTTAATGAAATGGTAATTACATATATTTTGTTGAATAATTGTTTCAGCATTTTGTTTATATTCTTTTTTTTTTTAAGTGTTTGTTTGTTCCAGACTTGTGGCCCATCAGAAGGAACTAGAAGTCTTTAAAAGGAAAGATCCACCTATCCTTACCATGGAGGAGATGGTGGAGAATGCTGGGGTGGTGGATTACTTAGTCAAACTATTGCAGGAAGACAAGAGGGAGGCAGATGTGAATAACATTAATCTACTCTATTATTTTCTGGCCAAACCACTGTGCAAACCTATCACTAGGAGAGAATATTGTCCCGTTTACTAATTGAGTTGGCATTGAGGCTACAGACAGGGTTTCGGTTTACAACTAGACTTAACAAATTAGTTCACCTCGGGGCTCTTGGGATAAAGTGCTCGCATTACTACCTAATGTTTGTGGGTTCAAACCAAGCAGAGGCTGACAATATTTTTTTTAAGTGATAAAAATCCGTATCACAATTTCCTTCTGAGAGTAAGTAAAGCCGTTGGTCCCTTGTTGATTGTGGCGCAATAAATATTCCCAGAAGGTATGTGAAAATACTTTTCAGGTATGTTCTTAAAATTAAGACTCATATTCTAATAAAAGTGAATACATCCCATCTGTATTTAAATAACTTCTTATAAGTTTCTTAGGGCTATGGCTTATAGAACGCAGAGAAGTGAAAGATACTACAGCTATAACACAAATATATTTTATTATAATTTTCGTTAAAAACTGCTCACTTATAATTTACTACTAGAATTTAGTGTAAATATGTAGACAACCCAAGTGAGTAGTACGATGCAGTGCACAAAAACACAATGTTGTTCTTCTTTAAATCCTCTTGTAGTTTCACCAACATGAGGGCTCTGTTCTCACACTTGAAAGGTGAGATATTCATTCTTTTCCCAGGCAATCAATGCAGAAGAGCAGTTATTGGATTTTGATCCTTCACCATTCTTGGTCCTGCAGTCAATGTTGACACTCATTGATCCTCTGGAGAAACTGTGGCACACAGTACTAAACTTCCACAAGTCCCATGAAGTGTGGTATTATGGTGAGTTAACAACTACTATACTCTATAAATATAGTTCAACATTCTATCAAAAGTATCTGATATTAAATAAATCAATAAAATTAAATAATTTTTAAGCAAAGTGTTTAAATAATTAAACTTTAAAATATATAATAGAGTGTAAAGCTAGCCTATAGAAATGATTCATTTGGACAAAAATAAAATGTTTTTGCTCAAAACACCCAAATTCATGTTTAACCATATATATATTAAAACTACAAGTTTTGTTTCTCATAAATAAATTTGTTAAAAAGTATTTGTAAAATTAGTAATTTTAGGAGAGACATAATTTAAACCACACACTTACTATACACATGACTAGTTAAGTTTAAAAAAGTTGTTGCCTGAAGGTCATAGCTTATAAAAATAAATCACAGCTCTATTTAACTTATTTTAAGAATAAGGTTGTGGTAAAAAGAAAATGTTAGACAAGATCAAAAATGTAAATTTGTTAATTTTACAGACACAACTATAAAAGTGAATTAAACATCAACGCTTCTTAATCCCATTGAAAGCCATTTCAGGTACAAATGAGGGCCAGAGACTGGTCAGGGCCAAAAGCAACAAGCTTGGAACAGGCTTGGCCAGTTGGTTCAGCTTGGGGCTGGGAGTGAGAGGGCTGGTAGACTGGTAAACAAGCTTGGAACAGGCTTGCAGTTGGCTCTCAGCTTGGTGGGCTGGGAGTGAGAGGGCTGGTAGACTGGTAAACAAGCTTGGAACAGCTGGCCAGTTGGCTCTCAGCTTGGTGGCTGGGAGTGAGAGGGCTGGTAGACTGGTAAACAAGCTTGGAACAGGGTCTGGCTATTGGCTCTCACTGTGGCTGGGAGTGAGAGGCTGGTAGACTGGTAAACAAGCTTGGAACAGAGTCTGGCTGGGAGTGAGAGGGTTGTTAGACTGGTCAACAAGCTTGGAACAGGGCCTGGCTGGGAGTGAGAGGGTTGGTAGACTGGTCAACAAGCTTGGAACAGGGCCTGGCTAGTTGGCTCTCAGCTTGGTGGGCTGGGAGTGAGAGGGCTGGTAGACTGGTAAACAAGCTTGGAACAGGGCCTGGCTGGGAGTGAGAGGGTTGGTAGACTGGTCAACAAGCTTGGAACAGGGCCTGGCTGGGAGTGAGAGGGTTGGTAGACTGGTCAACAAGCTTGGAACAGGGCCTGGCTGGGAGTGAGAGGGTTGGTAGACTGGTCAACAAGCTTGGAACAGGGTCTGGCTGGGAGTGAGAGGGCTGGTAGACTGGTAAACAAGCTTGGAACAGGGTCTGGCTAGTTGGCTCTCAGCTTGGTGGGCTGGGAGTGAGAGGGCTGGTAGACTGGTAAACAAGCTTGGAACAGAGTCTGGCTGGGAGTGAGAGGGTTGTTAGACTGGTCAACAAGCTTGGAACAGGGCCTGGCTGGGAGTGAGAGGGTTGGTAGACTGGTCAACAAGCTTGGAACAGGGCCTGGCTGGGAGTGAGAGGGTTGGTAGACTGGTCAACAAGCTTGGAACAGGGCCTGGCTGGGAGTGAGAGGGTTGGTAGACTGGTCAACAAGCTTGGAACAGAGTCTGGCTGGGAGTGAGAGGGTTGTTAGACTGGTCAACAAGCTTGGAACAGGGTCTGGCTGGGAGTGAGAGGGTTGTTAGACTGGTCAACAAGCTTGGAACAGGGTCTGGCTGGGAGTGAGAGGGCTGGTAGACTGGTAAACAAGCTTGGAACAGGGCTTGGCCAGTTGGCTCTCAGCTGGGTGAATTGGGAGTGAGAGGGTTGGTAGACTGGTCAACAAGCTTGGAACAGGGTCTGGCTGGGAGTGACAGGTTGGTAGACTGGTCAACAAGCTTGGAACAGAGTCTGGCTGGGAGTGAGAGGGTTGGTAGACTGGTCAACAAGCTTGGAACAGGGCCTGGCTGGGAGTGAGAGGGTTGGTAGACTGGTCAACAAGCTTGGAACAGAGTCTGGCTGGGAGTGAGAGGGTTGGTAGACAGGTCAACAAGCTTGGAACAGGGTCTGGCTGGGAGTGAGAGGGTTGGTAGACAGGTCATCAAGCTTGGAACAGGATCTGGCTGGGAGTGAGAGGGTTGGTAGACTGGTCATCAAGCTTGGAACAGGGTCTGGCTGGGAGTGACAGGTTGGTAGACAGGTCATCAAGCTTGGGACAGGGTCTGGCTGGGAGTGAGAGGGTTGGTAGACTGGTCAACAAGCTTGGAACAGGGTCTGGGCTATTGGCTGGGAGTGAGAGGGTTGGTAGACTGGTCAACAAGCTTGGAACAGGGTCTGGCTGGGAGTGAGAGGTTGGTAGACTGGTCAACAAGCTTGGAACAGGGTCTGGCTGGGAGTGAGAGGTTGGTAGACTGGTCAACAAGCTTGGAACAGGGTCTGGCTGGGAGTGAGAGGTTGGTAGACTGGTCAACAAGCTTGGAACAGGGTCTGGCTGGGAGTGAGAGGGTTGGTAGACTGGTCAACAAGCTTGGAACAGGGTCTGGCTGAGAGTGAGAGGGTTGGTAGACTGGTAAACAAGCTTGGAACAAGGTCTGGCTGGGAGTGAGAGGGTTGGTAGACTGGTCAACAAGCTTAGAACATGGTCTGGCTGAGAGTGAGAGGGTTGGTAGACAGGTCAACAAGCTTGGAACAGTGTCTGGCTGGGAGTGAGAGGGTTGGTAGACTGGTCAACAAGCTTGGAACAGGGTCTGGCTGGGAGTGAGAGGTTGGTAGACTGGTCAACAAGCTTGGAACACGGTCTGGCTGAGAGTGAGAGGTTGGTAGACTGGTAAACAAGCTTGGAACAGTGTCTGGCTGGGAGTGAGAGGGTTGGTAGACTGGTCAACAAGCTTGGAACAGGGCCTGGCTGGGAGTGAGAGGGTTGGTAGACTGGTCAACAAGCTTGGAACAGAGTCTGGCTGGGAGTGAGAGGGTTGGTAGACTGGTCAACAAGCTTGGAACAGGGTCTGGCTGGGAGTGAGAGGGTTGTTAGACTGGTCAACAAGCTTGGAACAGGGTCTGGCTGGGAGTGAGAGGGCTGGTAGACTGGTAAACAAGCTTGGAACAGGGCTTGGCCAGTTGGCTCTCAGCTGGGTGAATTGGGAGTGAGAGGGTTGGTAGACTGGTCAACAAGCTTGGAACAGGGTCTGGCTGGGAGTGACAGGTTGGTAGACTGGTCAACAAGCTTGGAACAGAGTCTGGCTGGGAGTGAGAGGGTTGTTAGACTGGTCAACAAGCTTGGAACAGGGCCTGGCTGGGAGTGAGAGGGTTGTTAGACTGGTCATCAAGCTTGGAACAGGGTCTGGCTGGGAGTGAGAGGGTTGGTAGACTGGTCAACAAGCTTGGAACAGAGTCTGGCTGGGAGTGAGAGGGTTGTTAGACTGGTCAACAAGCTTGGAACAGGGTCTGGCTGGGAGTGAGAGGGCTGGTAGACTGGTAAACAAGCTTGGAACAGGGCTTGGCCAGTTGGCTCTCAGCTGGGTGAATTGGGAGTGAGAGGGTTGGTAGACTGGTCAACAAGCTTGGAACAGAGTCTGGCTGGGAGTGAGAGGGTTGTTAGACTGGTCAACAAGCTTGGAACAGAGTCTGGCTGGGAGTGAGAGGGTTGGTAGACTGGTCAACAAGCTTGGAACAGGGCCTGGCTGGGAGTGAGAGGGTTGGTGGACTGGTCAACTAGCTTGGAACAGGGTCTGGCTGGGAGTGAGAGGGTTGGTAGACTGGTAAACAAGCTTGGAACAGGGTCTGGCTGGGAGTGAGAGGGTTGGTAGACTGGTAAACAAGCTTGGAACAGGGTCTGGCTGGGAGTGAGAGGGCTGGTAGACTGGTAAACAAGCTTGGAACAGGGCTTGGCCAGTTGGCTCTCAGCTGGGTGGATTGGGAGTGAGAGGGTTGATAGACTGGTCAACAAGCTTGGAACAGGGTCTGGCTAGGAGTGAGAGGGTTGGTAGACTGGTCAACAAGCTTGGAACAGGGTCTGGCTGGGAGTGAGAGGGTTGGTGGACTGGTCAACTAGCTTGGAACAGGGCCTGGCTGGGAGTGAGAGGGTTGGTGGACTGGTCAACTAGCTTGGAACAGGGTCTGGCTGGGAGTGAGAGGGTTGGTAGACTGGTCAACAAGCTTGGAACAGGGTCTGGCTAGTTGGCTCTCAGCTGGGTGGGTTGGGAGTGAGAGGGCTGGTGATAATGAGCTTAAGTCATCATCAGCGTCTGTAGCCTCACCAAAAACCGGTCTACCTGAAGACCTATAGGCGGTAGCCCCATTTCTCACCTGTAGGCCACGCCAGACTTAGTAAGCCAGTGGCCCAAACAAAACAAATATTCTAGTGAACAAAGTAAAATGCCGGATGAAAAAACAAGATGATCACAAGCTACGAATAGGGACATTGAATATTGGGAGACTGGACGGAAGAATAGAGGAAATTGTAGATATAATTGAGGATAGGAAGCCGGATGTGTTGGGATTGAGTACAAAGTGGTGACGGAGTTGAGTGAAGGAACTGTTAAAAAGATAATACATTACATTGGATGGAAAACGATGAAAGAAGGTGAAATGGTGTAAGCTTTGTAGTGAGGATAGGATGGGAAGTGGAATGAATCAGCGACCGAATGACAAAAATGATAATCATGGGCAAAGAAAAACAAATAGAATTACTGCAGGCATATGCACCACAAGTTGGATTTTATGCGCCTACCATGGTTGTAACGAGTAATGTGGGATCAGTGTTTGATTCCAAAGAGAGAGAGATTTAATATTTGCAATTATGTAACTGATGGAGAAAAGCTATGAATATGGAAAAGACCTGGTAATGGTGTTAATGGATGTGAAAAAGGTATGTTATCTAAGAGTGAATAGCAAAAAAGACTTGAAGGTGATGGAGGAGGCTAGGGTAGAAAGAAGAGTAGCTATGAATAGGCTGGGGATTTATATGCAAAAAAAACTAAAAATACATACAAACAAAAATACAAGGATCACTAAAATGGTATTATTAAATTATAAATTACAACAAACAACTAGATATTTCTCAAGATTTTCAGAAGTGAATGCTTCTGGTTATCCCTAAAATGTTCTTGAACATTGAAAAGCTCCTTTCTACATCACATATAGTGATGGGACAATTATACTTGAAGCTTATCATCTTTGTAGGAGTATACTCTGTCACTTCCTCTATGTTCTCCTTGAAGAAGTTGGCCAACTTTTTTTGTAAAATCAGTAGTTTTATTCAATACCAAATAAATCATTACATGTACACTTCAGTTTTAAAATTTTAAGATAGAGGAAAAGTGGATAGAAACATAAATAAAATAACGAACACAAATTGCTTTTACAATGAAAAGAAGAACACAATTCACACTTTACATTGCTACAAATTTCTGTTTTCTCCTTTTTGTGGTTTTTGGTTTCCTCTTTTAGTAAGTTGCATTGCGCGTTTCAGACTCACTTCTGGTGAGCAATAATAGAATGAAGACTAGGTCGGGGGATTGGGCGGTAACGGTCGGTTTTCCTCAAGAGTCAGCCATTACCTCTTTGTCCAATGGCAGCAATGTAAAGTATTAACTGTGCTCTTTTAATTGTAAAAGCCGTTCCTATGATATGTTTTTACCCACCTTTCTTCTACCTTCTTCAAATTATAATACTGAAGTATATATTTAATTATTTATTTTGTATTGAAGAAAACTACTGATTTTACAAACAATAAAACCTCCAATAAATTCCTCAGCATATTTTGTAATGTTTGCGACTTAGGCTCCTTCATGGTCTTGGATGCGGACGAAGTAAAGGATGAAGTGGAAGGAATGTTCCGAACACTTTACAAGCTGGCAAAGACCCTATATGATATCCCTGGGTCAAAACGTGTGGCCGAAATGGTGCGAGCTAAAGTAGAGAAGTTTCGCCATTTCATACCAGTGTTGCAAATTGTCTGTAACAAGGGCTTGCAGGAAAGACATTGGAAACAGGTAAGTTTTTTTTTTGTGAAAGAGGGCTTGCAACAGAGACATTGGTAACAGGTGAGTGTTCTGTAAAAAGAGCTTGCAGCAGAGACATTGGTAACCGGTGAATTTCTGTAAAAAGAGCTTGCAGAAGAGACATTGGTAACAGGTGAGTTTTCTGTATAAAGAGATTGCAACAGAGACATTAGAAACAAGTGAGTTGACAACTTTATCTTTATTTTGTTGCTAGTCATTGAATTATTTCATAGCTTCTCCGAGTTTTAACGGCATCCGTCCACATGTAATTGATGATACTATTACTTTCAATTAGCCTTTTTATCAATCATCAGGGCTATACATGATACACATAACACTATTAATGTTGTATATAAACAAGTTATTTGTTGTCTTTTAATTTGACTGCAAGGTTATGCATGCAATTGATAATTGAGGTGTATAACTGATTTTCTACTATTGTATGAATATAGTGACGGGTGTTATGCATATTATAGCTGACAGCTCCATTGTCTTATGTAGATGAGCAAAGTGGTGGGAATTCCCCTCACCCCTGACCCGCAAGCAACACTCTCAGACATGATTGAGATCGGATTGCCCAAGTTCATCACTAAGCTGGAGGAAATTAGTGTTGCAGCCAGTAAAGAATATGCACTTGAAAGAAATCTTCGCAAGATGAAGGAAGAGTGGGACGATGTTCAGTTTGAGTGTGTGGCCTATCGGTATGAACCAATTCCATGACTTTGATATTATTTAGCTTCATTTAAATCACATGCTTGTTAAAAAAAATTGTATGTTAATGTTTTGTGAAATCCCCTTTCCTTTTGTTTTACACCACATCTCTCTACCAAATTGAGCTAAACACACATATATTAACTATGTTGTTCTGAAATATCTTCATCTTATTCATGTGTGAATACATTAGATAAAGTCACACAAGACACACACAGCCGAGAAGTGTCATGTGTAACTGCTTGTAAAGAACATGTCAGATCATTTCTCTAAGACAAGGCCTGTTCAAAACTGAGCCCATATTTCCCAACCTATGTCTAGCCCTGGTCTGTCTGTCAGTAAAATGTACTCTCCAGGTTAGCTTAGTGGTCAGCGTAAGCACAAAGGGGTTATCCACTATCATAATCTTGTTTGAATGAATGGTGAAGATTGAGGGGAATTTGGGGTGACAGTTCTATCTAATTCTGACTTAAAATATATATTATGCAATTTTACAGCCTTAAACCTTTCTGCTGCCTGTAGACATTGTTGTGTAGCGTCTTATGAAGAGCTACAACATTGTATTTTAAAAAACTGGACACTAAATCATTACTAGTCATATATCACCACAATTGAAATAGTATAAAGTCCTAAACTCACCAAGGCCCATTCCACTGTTTACGTTCCAAGTTGGTTATCTACCAGGCTAAGCAACCAACTATCGCGAACGTGTTGTTAAGACTGACAGCGTGAGGCCAGGAGGCTCGTCAACGCCACTTATTCGCAAAGGACGCCGGGAAGAGTGGAGTATGAAGTTCCGGTGCTAGATGGTTGCAGATGCCAATAGTCGGTTCTGGATGAGTTCCAGGGATCTATCGTCACATGTTCCCCGTCCACTATTACCCCTTCCCTTCTTTTTCTCTCCTTGTATGTATATTGTGTGTGTAACCCCTACTTCCCCCCCTCTCTGAGCAACTGATATCGAATAAATACTGCCAGGAGGTCAGAGGACAAGTCACTCTAGGTAGGATATATTTCTGGGGAACATCTACGTGTTCCCAACAAAAATGTAAGCTCTAAATTAAATTTCAGTATTTTTAATTCAAAATTCCTTTTCGGCTAGTAATAAAATTTAAAATATTCAAAGTCCTTTTTAAGGAATATTATGTTAATTATGTAGAGTATTCTACTAGGAAAGATATTTAAGTATTCAATGTCCTTTTGTAAGGCATATTATGTTAATTATGCAAAGTCTTTTATTAGGAAAATATTTAAATATTCAAAGTCCCCTTTTAGTCATTATGACTTATTTATAAAACTTATATATATCTTGTTTATAAGTTATACATACATTTGTCTTGCTTATCAATAAAATTTACATTTAAATACTTAATTTCTGATATGTTGATTTAACTTTGTCCTATCTAACTGTTTTACTCTATCCTGGAAATATTCTCTAATTATTGTCTGGTCATCCCCTTATTTATGTTTAGCGCCATGATGTTGGATGGGTTGTGGGGAAACATGAGCAAATATAATATATCATAATATATTTGTTTTTATTGTCCTATCAGCTCACTCTGCATTTATTTCCCTTTTTTATGCTGTATAACTTTGCATGCCTCCCTTGGTCCTGGAGGACAAAAAAGGGCTACAGTTGAGGTCTGTCTCTTTCCCTCTCTATCACGTGTAGACATTGTTTGTTGAAGTCTGTCTCTTTCCCTCTCTATCACGTGTAGACATTGTTTGTTGAGGTCTGTTTCTTTCCCTCTCTATCACGTGTAGACATTGTTTGTTGAAGTCTGTCTCTTTCCCTCTCTACCACCTGTAGACGTTGTTTGTTGAGGTCTGTTTCTTTCCCTCTCTATCACGTGTAGACGTTGTTTGTTGAGGTCTGTTTCTTTCCCTCTCTATCACGTGTAGACATTGTTTGTTGAAGTCTGTCTCTTTCCCTCTCTATCACGTGTAGACATTGTTTGTTGAGGTCTGTTTCTTTCCCTCTCTATCACGTGTAGACATTGTTTGTTGAAGTCTGTCTCTTTCCCTCTCTATCACGTGTAGACATTGTTTGTTGAGGTCTGTTTCTTTCCCTCTCTATCACGTGTAGACATTGTTTGTTGAAGTCTGTCTCTTTCCCTCTCTATCACCTGTAGACGTTGTTTGTTGAGGTCTGTTTCTTTCCCTCTCTATCACGTGTAGACGTTGTTTGTTGAGGTCTGTTTCTTTCCCTCTCTATCACGTGTAGACATTGTTTGTTGAAGTCTGTCTCTTTCCCTCTCTACCACCTGTAGACGTTGTTTGTTGAGGTCTGTCTCTTTCCCTCTCTATCACGTGTAGACGTTGTTTGTTGAGGTCTGTTTCTTTCCCTCTCTACCACCTGTAGACGTTGTTTGTTGAGGTCTGTTTCTTTCCCTCTCTATCACGTGTAGACGTTGTTTGTTGAGGTCTGTTTCTTTCCCTCTCTATCACGTGTAGACGTTGTTTGTTGAGGTCTGTTTCTTTCCCTCTCTATCACGTGTAGACATTGTTTGTTGAAGTCTGTCTCTTTCCCTCTCTACCACCTGTAGACGTTGTTTGTTGAGGTCTGTCTCTTTCCCTCTCTATCACGTGTAGACGTTGTTTGTTGAGGTCTGTTTCTTTCCCTCTCTATCACGTGTAGACATTGTTTGTTGAAGTCTGTCTCTTTCCCTCTCTATCATGTGTAGACATTGTTTGTTGAGGTCTGTTTCTTTCCCTCTCTATCACGTGTAGACATTGTTTGTTGAAGTCTGTCTCTTTCCCTCTCTATCACCTGTAGACATTGTTTGTTGAGGTCTGTTTCTTTCCCTCTCTATCACGTGTAGACGTTGTTTGTTGAGGTCTGTTTCTTTCCCTCTCTATCACGTGTAGACATTGTTTGTTGAAGTCTGTCTCTTTCCCTCTCTACCACCTGTAGACGTTGTTTGTTGAGGTCTGTCTCTTTCCCTCTCTATCACGTGTAGACGTTGTTTGTTGAGGTCTGTTTCTTTCCCTCTCTACCACCTATAGACATCGTTGAGGTCTGTCTCTTTCCCTCTCTACCACCTTTAGATATTGTTTGTTGAGGTTTGTCTATTTTTTTATTTGACACCATGGACTTTAGACTTTTTGTGTATCTCTAGTTTCAGAGATGTTGAAATGAGGGATGCATGTAACATGTCAGACAATTTTCTGAGAAGTGTATTAAACCTGAAAATTTTTTGTTAAATATTCACTTCCCTAACTTCAAAAAATTGTGTTTTTATAATACCCTTTGTGTATGTACTGTCTACTGTGGATATATATCGCATGGGAATGTTTGTTCTACAGGGACACTGGTGTGGAGATCCTGTCAGCAGTGGATGACATCCAGGTCATGTTGGATGACCATATTTTAAAAGCCCAAACCATGCGAGGCTCTCCATATGTTAAGGCCTTTGAAGCAGAAATGCAGCTCTGGGAGGCTAAACTTATCTCTATGCAGGATATTCTTGACTCATGGCTTCAGGTACCAACATAACTTTGTTTTAAATAAGGATGTTTATTTAGAATCTTTGGATTCTTAAAGATATTTACATTATATTTGGAAGAAGGTACAGGAAAGGTGGATAGAAACATATAAAAGGAACGAACACAATATGGCGTTTATAATGAAAAGAAGAACACAGTTCACACTTTACATCACTGCCAATGGACAAAGAGGTAATGGTTGCCTCTTAAAGAAAATTGATCGTCACCGCCCAATCCTCCGACCTAGGTTTCATTCTATCAGAACTCATCAGGGAGGAGTTTGAAACGCGCAATGCAACTTCCTAAAAGAGGAAACAAGGCACTACCTGGTTGTCCAGTGGCAGCATTGTAAATTGTGAACTTTTTTCTTCTTTTCTCTGTAAAAGCCATATTGTGTTTGTTCCTTTTATATGTTTCTATCCACCTTTCCTATACCTTCTTCCAAATATAATACAATTACCTCTTAGAGCGAAAAGAAGTTTTGCTTGGAGAGATAGTTTTATATATATATATATATATATATATATATATATATATATGTATATATTTACGGGATGAAAGTGGTAACAATTACCTGAGCTAGTTAACTTAACAGACCTCTAGGAGGTGAGAGTTACAATTTGTAGCTTATGACGAGCGACACCCCAGTACAGTTAAACTCTAAGGCTGTCAACACATACATGCCACGATCCTTTTTATATGAACACTGATAATCAACAAGCAGCTGACAGTTCAAATGACTTCTCCTGCCTGACAGAAGATAGACTATACAATGCTTAGAACCAAATTACTTAAGTACAAGTAGAACAAGAGTGAACCAAATTTATTTCAAAAGATGGACACTTATAAATCCAAAGAAGTACGATAGAATATGGTAAGTAAGCAATATAGGTATTTGTTCTTTACAGACTTAATTTAGGTTGATCTATTGCCTTTATCTGTCTTCTTTAAATTAAATTGCCGAACTTTAACAAAATCAATCGTGTGAAGAGGAGGTAAAAACAAACCAACAATCGACAATTCAGAAGAAATCATGGACATTGAATAAATAGAACCCAATAGATTATGTGAATCAATGCAGAATTTTATGGCCTGTTGAGAGTATCATGGGAGAAAGTGATCAAATTAATAATGTAGTAAGAAAGGACCTAATGACAACTGATCAAATTAATAAGACGAAAATAATCATCTGAGACTCAACAATGATTTGAAATCATAAATGAGCAAGATAACATTCTACCTACTACAGAACTAGAATCTGTTTCAACCCATGTTACAGCGGATATCTTGTCCAAAGAAATAGAAGGGGTTAATGAAGGGTCAGAGAATTGTGTTCATCACAAGACTGTGCAAGATGGGGAAAACTCAATACTCAACATTTTACTAAGTCAAACAAAAAATAAACACCAATCAAACTGAAATTACAAAAAAGATAACCAATTAAAAAAAAAGGTTGAATCCGTGACTCACATTGTCAGAGCGCAGCAAAGGTTAGAGTAAGGCTTTAAGGTGGTGACACAAATTATACTAGCACTGCGAGAGGAACTTGAAACACTTAAGGTAGGATATAATTTATTGGAGGGTGATGTGCAAACTATCTCTACCATACAAATCAGTACAAGTGATACAAAAAGTGCACCAAACCAAATTAGAAAATAATATTCGAGACAGAATACTTTAGAGATTAACCAGGTGCGTACGAGCCAATCCTTGACCTTACTGACCACACTTGTCAATAAAATCAATGAAGAAATATTTCTTTGTATAAAGTGATTAGAAGAACAAGAAAGAATTGATGATTATATAACTAAAAACAATTTACAGCAATTTATAGTGTTACCAATGACATTACAATCCAATAACCATGTAGAAGTGGGTTGCATAGTTTCAAGTCTTGGGGGGTGGATAAGCACAATTTGAATTGATAAGAGAAAACAAATCCCAAGCTCAGTGCAAGAATGTCAAGAGTTTCCGTTGCTTATTATGATAAGAAAATTGACTGTGCAATGCAAGGAATAACTAATGAGTACTTAAAGATCAATCTTTTAACCAGTGATCTGTAAGGAGAAGCTGCTGGATCGACAGCTTTACATGAAGTAGAATGGACAAATTACTTTAATGCAAAAACATCTTTATTCGCCAAATGGTGGTTGAGTCAGGTCCAGAATTTTTTTTTACCCTAGACAATTTTTATTGAAACAAACAATCCGGGAATACAATCCATGAGTGAGTATATTCACCACCTCAGGATTTAAGCGGACTTCCTTAACAATCCACTGAGTGGGGAGAGGTTTGTATCCCATATTAAATACAATTTGTCATGGGATGTGATGTACAATGTATCATGGTGGCGGCAAACTCAAGTGGTTTTAAAATTAAAAAGTGTATCACCAAAACATTGGACAACCGATTAATTCAAGAACATTTTCAACAAGGATACCCTAATAATATGAGTAAACTATAGAGATATGATGGAAATTTGAGTAAATTTTCAAGCCATGTGCAAGGGATAGTCAATAATATAAATTATAACCAAAATAATATAAATTGAAGCTACAACCATGAACAGCTTGTAAACCACCAGGGTTGATGTATAAATAGTAAGGAAGCAAGATATGAATATCAAGAAGAAAGATAAGGTCTTTATGACTAACAGAGAGATACCAGTATCAAAATAGTAGGCCAAAAGGAAGAAGAAACCCACTAGCCAATTCTCTATACAGCAGTTAAATAAATATGATCAGCAAGGAGAGATGCAGCAACTACATTCTGAAAGGACCCAAGAACCGACATACAACGCAGGAAATGTTAAAATGGTGTCAAAACATTAACATATTGAGTGACGTCAAGGCAATAGAAAACTATCCAGTGGATTCTGAAAAAACAGTTTTCCAGCAAGAGGACAATCAAAAAAACTAATAATCATATCTCATTCCGGTCTAAATAAAATGGATATCTGTAAAGGAGGGACCAAAGACACGCAAGAAAACTACTCGAATAACCGAGAAGAAACACTTCACTCATAATAACCAATGGTCTAAGGGAGGACCTACTACACGAGGAGAAATTCCCACCCATGATTAGATGGTATATGTCGCCAGTGACAAAAAGGAGGGTAGGAAAAACACCCGTTACTGGTAATATTTTTTGGACACAGGCAGTGGAATAGGTATGATTTCAGAATCACTCTATCAATCACTATATCTATGTAAGGAAAACCTCTTTTAGCTTTATGAGGTAACTGTATTATATTTGGAAAAGGTCTAGGAAAGGTGGATAGAAACATATAAATCGGACAAACACAATATGGCTTTTACAATGAAAAGAAGAACACAGTTCAGACTTTACGTTGCTGACATTGGACATAGAGGTAATGAGTGTCTCTTAAAGAAAATTGATCGTGACCGCCCAATCCACCGACCTAGGCTTCATTCTATCGGAACTCATCAGGGTGGAGTGTGAAATGCGCAACACAACTTCCTAAAAGAGGAAAAAATAAAAAAAAAACACAAAAGGGAGAAAATGGAAAATTGTAAAGAATGATAGGACACATAGATAGGAACATGTAAAAGGTATAACATAAAGGACAAACACAGGAAAAGTACATTGAATGTGAATATATAATATATCTCTAAAAGGAAAAACTCTTTTCTCTTTATGAGGTAATTGTATTATATGAGTTCTGATGAGTTCTGATGGAATGAAACCTAGGTCGGGGATTGGGTGGTGAGGATCGATTTTTTTAAGAGGCAACCATTACCTCTTTGTCCAGTGACAGCAATGTAAAGTGTGAACTGTGTTCTTCTTTTCATTGTAAAAGCCTAATTGTGTTCATCCCTTTTATATATTTCTATCCACCTTTCCTATACCTTCTTCCAAATATAACTATATCAAGTAATATATGATAAAAATATAGATATAAAAATAAATACACCTCCTGTATAATGTCTGAAAATAATAAGTTCAATAGTAATTTGTAAAAAAAAAGTAAACACACACATTCTACTTGAGGTTAAGTTTAAAAATTTACAGATCAATATAATATTTTTTGTTGTACTTGGTTATCCATATCTGCTTTGATTGATACTGATTGGCTAGAGGAAAATAAAGGTGTAATAGATTACACAAATAAAAGAATAGCTTGTTACTATAAATTGCAATGGTACTGAACTGCCATTCGTTAAGGAGGTAGCAATAAAGAGTCAACAAATGCACATACAACTCCCGATTGCCAAGGACAGATTATTAGCCCATAAAACCCCACAAATATCACCAAGTATGAAAAACTATGCCAAGAAAGAGTAGGAATACATTATTTATCTAAAGGCATGTTTAGATGTAAATAAATACGAAAAAAGTAACAATAAATTAATTAAGATTATTATTTAAATTTCCTCAAAACCATGAGCTGACCATAGAAAAAAAAGTCCGACAAGCCAACTAATGCTAGTGACTAATTTTGTTCCAGTGTCAAGTGACGTGGTTGTATTTGGAACCCATATTCAGTTCAGAAGACATTATGCGGCAGATGCCGGATGAATCCAAAAAGTTCCGTACTGTGGACAAGCAATGGAGAGCTATTATGAACAACACCAAGCAGGACAAGAGGGTCCTTGTTGCCACGGACTTCAAAGATATGCTCCTGCTCCTTAAGGAGAACAACTCTCTCTTGGATGAGATTCAAAAAGGACTCAATGACTACTTAGAAAAGAAAAGGACTCTTTTTCCCAAGGCAATTTATTATTCACTGGATACGGTTTAGATTAGAAGGATAGCCAGCACACTTACCTGAATTATACTGGAGTATTAATTGTTTAGATAAAATACTAAAAAAAACACATAAATACATTTTTAAAGACTAGCTTTCACTACCATAGGTAGGGTTAAATGAGTAAACTGTTGTTCTTGGTTGGACTGTTTGTCAGTAATGATTGCACTGTATATAGGCAGTCCGACACCTTAGCTCACTCATTAGCTTGTCTGCCTACTAAGCTAACGGCCCCGGGTTCAATTCCGGCACGGCCAAAAAGTTACCATTGATTGAACATATGGGTTTACCCTTTCACATTGATAAATTAACGGCTGGGGACTTGATGTTGTGCCTGTCCTAGTCTTAAGATAGACTCTAAGGCATATGAAACTATGACAGCCTAGCTAGCCAGTAGTGGAAATTAAATGGCTTGAATAAAAATCTGACCCAGGACTGGAAATAGTAATGGATGTATGTATATAGGCAACACCTGGGTTAAATAGATAGATGGATGTAAAAACTAACTAGTTGTTTTATATAATATTGTAAATTATATTATAATTGTGACATCCAATTGCTTAAAAATGATTGGTAAGTGTGCTGGTAGGAAGAAGAGTAGTTCGCCTAACGTTGAGTTTAAGGGCCTGTTTGGATTTGGTCATTTGGCCAGTTCCCATATTATTGGTTGTGAAGGGTTGCAGATCTCTTTATTAAGGAATCTGAGTACCTTAGTGGTGCAACACTGATTATAGGTTTCAGCTTCTGACAACACAGGCTTTCGTTTGTGTAATTTAGATAACCATTCATTCTTTTTCTTAATGTCTCTGTTATTAGACCCATTGTATCGAGCTTTGATTGGTTGCGCTCCAGTTTGTAAATGAAGTTGGTTTGCTTATTATATGGCAACTTTTATTAGTTATGTTAATATATACTTTTGTTGGTTTGTGCATGGTGCAGCTTTGCAGGGGTTGCATTTGCAAGGCTATGAGCTTTAGACTTGTTTGAGTTTGGGTTGAATAGTGGGTTCAGTTAAGTAAGTACACTGCTTATATTGGTCGGTTGTTTATAAGGTCTTTCGGACACTCTATAAATACATTTTGTTTGGTGGTAGGATGTTTAAAACACGAGAAAACTGATTTTCAAGAGATGGTTGTTTGTTGAGTTCAGGTTGATATGAAGTGATCAGAGGAATGATGTCGCTTATTTCTGTTGTTGTTGAAAGCCTGCCACTTTGTTTGTCAGAGAAAATTATTTTCATTCTAATGGCACGCTATGTGTTTTGTGCTCATTGAGTGGTAGCTGTCATAGGGATGGTATTATTGCTGTTCTGCCATTTTAACAAGTCACTGATAGAGTGTGCTGTCAGAATCCAGGAAAGCAATTTCGAATGTGGATTTTTTCCAGGTAAATTTTAGAAGTATAAAAGTATTGAGATCTGCAATAGCACTCGAGTTGTTCACCATTATTGGTCCAAATTATGAAGATTTATTCAATGTACTATCATTTTCACTCCATTTTTTATTTGGAACCAGTCCATTCTCCATCTCTCCATCTTAACACAACTCCTGTTATAATCATTCATGCTTTTCACTCTAATTACAACTCCTCTTTCCACTTCGGCCCCCTCCATCTCTTTCCAAACTTTATTCCATCCACGCTATCATGTGCCTTCTCCACATCCATAATACTCTTACCAAGCCTTTCCCAAATTCATACCTTATTTAATATCGGCGGTCGTATATGGCAAAGATCAAGTCCATTATAGATCTCTATTCCCTAAATCCATGCTCTTCCTTTATCTACCTTCCTTTCATTTTATGTATTATTCTCTTTTCCAGTATCTTCTTATATATTTTGGCACAGTGGCACATCAACAATATCCCATAAAATTTGACAACCTTTTCCTGTCTCCTTTATTGAAAATACTTATTATAACTCCCTTCTTACAATATTCCAGTACCTCGTTCTCCTTTAATATCACTCTCAGCACCCTGTATAACCATAGTATTCCTGCTTCTTCTGCATTTCTTAGCATTTCCACACTCAGTTCGTCCACACCCAATTCTTTTCCTTAGTGCATCCTCCACCTCTTTTCATGTGGAACCACTTTCCTCCTCTTCTTTTATATTTTCCCTGCTCTTCTGATTCACTCTCATTCCTTTCCTGAGTTGAACATATTCTCAAAATATCTCATTCCATTGTTCTTTTCTTCCTCTCCTGTCTTACTTTTTTCTTCTTCATCCATCATTCTAACTTCTTGTTTTATCTCTCTCCTCCTGTTTCTCACCTGACTATATAACACCTTCTTAATTTCTTCCATGCCTGTTCCCGCATTTCTCTCATTAAAAAAAAATCTTATCCTTCCAGGATTCCCTTACCACTCGCTTCACTCTTTTCTTCTTTTATTTCCTCATTACTATTCTTAAAACTCTTTCTGAATCCCTTATTCTTCTCTACTGCTTCCATCACCAGGTGTAGTTCCATCAGGGTGTCTCCTTCCACTTTCTCTTATTACTTGTCCTCCCACATACCTCCTCTGCAGCTCCCACCAAACTTTTCTCAAATCTTTACACTTTGCATCTCATCCTTGGGTATTAAGCTTCTTGCCTTCCTTAGGTACAGCTCTCTTTCCTCTTTATTTTTTAGCCTTCACACCCTTAATCTTCTTTCTTGTCTTACTACCTTCCTCCTACATTCCCATCCCTTTTTGTCTGCCACCAACAACCTGTAATCACTATCTAAGGACACAATTGGTATTACCTAGATATTTAAGGTCTGCCTTTTCATTTCTTCATCCATGCGAAAGTAATCTATCATAGACTTTTGCTCCCATCTCAACTTTCTAGTGCTCTTATGACTTTCTTTGTCCTTCTTATACCAGCTGTTTGCCACTTTCATTTTATTTCTTGCACAAAACTACAACAACCTTCTACATTCCTATTTTTTTATCTCTCCCTCATCCTTCTTTCCCTTAGACGTCCTCAAAACATCCTTTTTTTTCCGACTTTTGCTTTAAAATCTCCCACTACAACCTAGCACTCGTTTCCCATAGGTGTTTCTAGATCTTCCTCAAACTTGTCCTTTTCTTTTGTTGGGCAGCCCACTTGTGGGGCATACACTTGTATCAACTCTACCTTTTGTTCTCTGTTTTTTATTGCCATCTTTATTGTCCTGTCGTTCATACCTACCATCACCGCCTGTAGCCCTTCTCTCACTACAAAGCCTACTTCATTTCTCCTCCTTTTATCCTTTCCCATCAAATGTAAAATGTAGCCTTTCCTTAGTTCCCTCATGCCGCTCCCTCTCCACTTTGTGTCACTCAGACCCAGAACATCCACACTCCTCTCATCCATCATGTCCACAATCACCTTCACTCTTCCAATCAGTTTGTCAATGTCCAGGGTCCCTATCTGCAGATTATGGTTGTCAACACTTTACCATTCAGCATTTTACTTTATTTTCTCGAGTGCTTTGGTTTGTTTCGACCATCGACTTACTAAGTGTGTCATAGCATAAACCTGGGTAGTGGGGCTGTTGCTCATAGGTCCTCAGGTAGACCTTTTGGTGGTAACATTCCCTAACTGAAGCTACAGGTGCTGATAATGACTTAGCTCATTGTCACAACCCTCACACTACCAGCCCACCAAACTGGGAGCCAACTGGCCAGGCCCTCAAGCTTGATGGTTCTGACCCTGACCGGTCTCTCGTCTGCACCTGACCTATCGTCTGGTGGGGTTCAACCCAACCCCCATCAGGTTACTCATATCATGGGGTACAGCACTTGGTGGTGAGATCAGGATTGAACAATAGAGGCTAAGTGAAACCCACTATGTAGAACCCTTGTATTGCGCCTCCGTAAATATTATGATTATAAGTCAGTTTATTTTTCAATTATACTTACAGAATTTTTTACTGTATAAAATAACTTAAGAATCGTCCGTTTTATGAAACTTTTTTTTGTTTATAAAGATTTTTCTTCCTGTCCAATGATGAGCTCTTGGAGATCTTATCTGAGACAAAGGATCCTCAAAGAGTTCAACCTCATCTCAAGAAGTGTTTTGAAGGGATTAATACCCTGGAATTTTCAGCAGAGCAGGAAATAGTTGCTATGGTGTCTGCAGAGAAGGAGGTGGTGTCCTTCAGTGGTACCATCATACCAGCTGATGCTAAGGTAGGACATTGTCACTTTGTAGTACCATCATACCTGCAGATTTAAGGCAGGGCACTGCCACTTTGTGGTACTATCATACCAGCAGATGCTAAGGTAGGACATATGTCACTTTGTAGTACCATCATACCTGCAGATATTAAGGCAGGGCACTGCCTTTGTGGTTACTATCATACCAGCAGATGCTAATGGTAGGAGAAATTGTCACTTTAGTACCATCATTATCAGCAGATGTTAAGGCAGGACATTGTCACTTTGTAGTACCATATACAAGGCAGAATGTTAAAGAGCAAGACATTGTCACTTTGTAGTAACCATCACACCAGCAAAAAATGTTTATGGCGGACAATTGTTCACTTTGTGGTACTTCATACAGCGAAGTGCCAAGGTAGGACATGTACTTTTAGTACCATCATACCACAGTAATGTTAAGGCAGGACATTGTCACTTTGTTAGTACCATCATACACAGATGTTAGGCAAGACATTGTCACTTTGAGTACATATATCTAGCAGATGTTAAGGCAGGACAATGTCACTTTGTAGTACCATCATATCAGCAGATGTTAAGGCAGGACAATGTCACTAGGAGTGGGGCATGCCTCTATGTAGTTATAGAGGAAATTTTGGCCTCAGGAACATAAATTAGTATAAAAATGAAAAGAGTAGTGAAGGAAATTGAGGGCACACTTTATAAGCCTATATGTATATATATTTTTACCATATAGTATCATTGCATTTGTACATATTTGATAAATGTGTGTGCTACACAGGGAATGGTGGAAAAGTGGCTAGCCCAAGTAGAAGAGCAGATGGTTCAATCCATGAAGGACACTTGCGTGGAAGCAATCCAAGCATATTTCTCTACAGCAAAGAACAAGTGGCTTCTTGATTGGCCGGGGCAAATTGTTATTTGTGCTGAATGTGTGCACTGGACAGCTGAAGTTGCACAAGCTATAGAAGATAGTACTTTACCTGTAAGCACAACCTATAACAGTGTAAATAATATAATAAGCCTTATTGGCTGCTATATTCTAATTTCGTTGCCAAAAGAAATAATAAAAAATGCGTGACTTTTACTTTAGTAATGTTTTTGTGTATGGTGGCAATACAGTAAGTCATTGACATATGGTCATTTTGTTACAAAGATATCATATAGGTTAAAAACTGTGTAAGTTGAATGGTGCTTAAATACAATGTATTTTTTTATGTATATTTGTTTCAAAGAGTATTTAAAGCTTTGTTTATGATAGGTACTATGTAGGTTCACTAATAAAACACAACTTGTGATCAAGACTTAAGGTAGAAACAAACAAAATGCAAAATTGCAATGACACCATCAGTTGTGCGTCAGCCTAGTAGGAACACCATCTATTATGTTTAAAGTGGCTCTTGATAGATGCTATTGCTAGTTGTAAGTCAAAGTACCTCAAGCCTGTATCTTTGAGCCTGTATGAGTTCAAGACATACATAATTTAATCCTGAGCAACAAAAATATGCTTGAAAGACAATTTAAGCCACGATTTTGGTAGGAAGTACAGTCCGGGAGGCCTTTTTTCCAAGAATGATTATTTAAAGTCGTATTCTTGTGGAAAAAAATGACTTTCATACTAAAATTCTACTATGAATAGAATAGTCCATTGACAGAAAGAATCAAGTCGTGATAGGAAGCAAAGATTCAGATTTTATTCGAAATTAAAAATCTTAGATTCACACAGACTTAATATTTAAATTATTATTTTATATACATTACACTGCTATAGGATATAATCACTAAACAAAGTGGGAAAATTAATATAATTGATTAATAAATGTTTAGTCAAATCTTATAAAATGGCTTGGTATTGTTTAAAACTGAGATGGGACATTTGAATTCTCAATCCCACAAATTCTTTGATATTCGAGAAAAGGTGACCTGGCGGTCTAGGGGTAAGGTGTTAGACTTCTATGCTGGATGTCCGGGTTCAATCCTTGGTCCCAGCACAGATTTATGTGATTGCCAACCCTTCCTTCACCTCTGACAAGAGTGTATTAATCACAACTGTGAATGTGGGAATGCCAGGCCTCTACCGTGGTTCGGATCCCACTTACACTGTAGGTCCTCCATTTATCTCACAATCACCCTACCATTACACATTAGCGTAGAGTGCGTATAACTTGAATGGGTAGTAAGATCGCGGTGCTAATAATAATATGTATGATCATGATGATGATTATGGTGATGGTTTATAGATAATAATAATAATAATTAATATAATTATAAGTAATATAATATAATAATAATAATAATAATAATAATAAATAATATAACAATAATAAAAATAATACAACATAATATACACAAAACATTAAATAACAATAACAACAAGAACATTAACAATAATATTCGAGAAATTTGAGATTTTAAAAATCTCAAAAAATATCTCGAATACTATAATTTTTGGATACATTGACTTGATATAACAATGTTAAGCAAATTATATAGATTTGTGTAGTTGGTAGAGTAACAAAATCACAAAAAAAGGACAAAATTATTTAATATAATTAATTTAAATAAAAATCTAGCATTATCTTGTTTATGATACAATAGACACAACAAACTGTTCATTGGCACCAAAAAGACTTAAATACTTTTTTAAAATTCACTTTTAAATATTTTCACTTCAACTAAAATTGTGCAATTTAAAAAGTCGAAAGATTTGAATTTGGATTCCAGATCCGAAAAAAATTTAAGATTCAGACTCGAGATTCAGATTCAAACAATTACGAATTCGACCCATCTTGATTTAAAACATAGGAATATTAATAAATCTCCTGATCACTGATGCACTACATACAAGATACCTTTTCATAAATAAGGACAATATTATTGAATTTTTGCTCCGACATTGAGATGCCTATCTATGTTCCCAATGGTTGAGGTTTTACATATTTAATTCTAGAAGAAAAATAAAACTTTTAAATTTTATCATTTCACTTAACTTTCTTCTGTATCTACATAATCTAATGCGTTCTTCGATTTTCAAAACTTGTAAAGAAAACATATCAATTTAGTATTGTTGTACATCATGTGCTCATTTCATTTCACAAACCACTAAGATACCGCCGGAGGGAGCACACTAAACAATGATGCAGGTGCTCTTGTTTGAAAACAAAACTGACTTTAGTAAAGGTACCTCAAGGATAGACAATGATTAGTTAGCTTAAACAGAGGGCACGGAGACTGGAGAAAGCCGAACAATTGACACTACACTGAGTGCTGGGAGAGGGGTAAGGTCGAAGAGGATGTAGAAGTGAGATGGGAGTAGTTTGTTAGGGCTGCAGGAGCGGGAGGAGAAAGGAGGAGGTTGAAGAGGCTCTAGCAGTGAAAGTTGAGGAAAGGGCGAGAGGTGCTGTAGGAGTAAGAGTGTTAGGAAAGAGGAGGAGGTTGGAAGGGCTGAAGGAATGAGAGGGAGAGTAGTAGGCTGAAGGGACATGTAGAAGTGAAAGCTTAAGGAACAGGGAGGAGGTTGGAAGAACCGTAGAAATGAGAGCATTAGGAAAGAAGAGAAGTTTAGAGGGGCTGAATGAGTGAGAGGGAAGGAGGCTAGAGGGACTGTAGGAGTGAAAGTGTGAGGAGCAGGGAAGAGGTCGGAGGTACTATAAGGTCTAGAATGTTAGGAAAGAGGAGGAGGTTGGTGAGGCTGAAGTAGTAAGAGTGTCTGGCTGAGCAGTAGTTGAAGTGATTGAGTATGTATTTAAATCTAATGCAAACACTAATTTTGGAGACAAAATTCAGCCAGGAAGGTGTGAATTAAATTTAAGGAAATGTGCTAAAGGCAATACACATGAATCTTATGAAGGATCTTCATGTAAATACTACTTCTCAGTCTTGTTTGTAAATTAATTTTGTTACTTATTTAGTTTTATATGTTGTGTCTAAGGTAGGATTGTTTACTTCGATCATTTAAATTTCCACTCGTTCCTCTTCTTTTCCATTGAAGGTCCTCTTTTATGTTCTGACAAGCTATTTCTTTCCCGTCACTTCTTATTACTAGGAGAAGAAGTTATTTAGTCAGGTTTTCCTTAGTTTTGGTATTCTATTCAGGTTGTCCTTGTTCCTTTGTGAAAGATTAAGTATGGCAGTGAGCATTTTCAAGGGGAAAATAGAGCCTCAAAAAGGCTGTTCTTCAATGTTGTACACTATTTGTCTGGATACATTCCTGAGAATTGTTTCATAATATTCACTTTTACACACCACACTTATTTTTATTATTGCTGGGTACCACATTGTTAAATTACTACAATTAAGTCGACCAAGTGTCTTTCTTCATCTGAATAATTGTGTTTCAGGACTACCTGAGAAAGTCCAATGATCAGATTGATGATATGGTGAAGATGGTTCGAGGAAAACTCAGTTCTGGTGCTCGCACAACAATGGGTGCTCTCATTGTCATAGATGTTCATGGTACAGATTGTTTAGCGAATTTTAATAATATACTAATTAAAGTGAATAGATCATGTTTATAAAACATCATTAAATAATATGATATACTTGTAGAAAATGAAGCACAGTTATAAGTAAAAACACTACTCATTTTTAAAACCACTTCAATATTTCGATTCATTATGGCATCTTCTTCAGCGAATAGTAGACTGAACAGAAAGTTCTCTTCAATCGTGCCAACTTATTTGTTGAAAGATGAAAACTTACATGGTGGATTAAAAATTCCCTTAAGATTCTGCTGGATGGCAGGTGATGTTAGTGTTGCTATTCACACAGAACACTAGCAAAATTGCAAGTTAATTTTTAATTTTACTGAGAAGTTTTTATTCTTCAACAAGCAAGTTGGCACCATCAAAACCACCTTCATGTTCACTATACTACTTCCTGAGGAAGATGTCAGGGAATATCGAACTATTGAAGTTTTTGTAAATATATTTTAGTACTTCTACTTTTATATAATATGCTTCATTTCATACATTTAGACTATTGATCATCATCGTGAACTGTTTTTGGTAATCTGATAATGATATTTATGAATGTAGAAAAAGTTTATGATAGTGTGGATAAAAAGAAAGTATGGAAAGCAATGAAGGAGGCTAGAGTAGAAAGAGGAGTGGCTAGGAAAGTAAGGAATATGTATGATAATAATGTGAGTTGTGTAAAGATGGGGAGAGGGTGGACATAGTGTTTCCAATTGAAAAATGAAGTCAAGCAGGGAAGTGTCCTTTCACCATTACTATTTGTATTGGTGATGGACATGATAATGAATAGAGTAGCAAGGAAATTGAGTGAGGAGAAAATGAAAGCAATGATGTTTGCTTGTTGGTATGGGGGGAAAAGGAAGAGGAAGTACAGGAACAGTTTGCAGGAATGGAATGAGGAGGTGAAAAAGTGTGTAATGAAATTTAATATGGGGAAAAGTGAAGTGATGTTGGTGATAAGGCAAAGAAGAAGGCCAGTAAAAGTGATAGAACTGGATGGAGTAGAGATGAAAGGAGCAAAGAGTGTGAAGCAGCTTGGTAGTGGGATTGAGGCAAAAGGGGGAAGCAGAGAAGATATAGTGAGATGAGGGTAGTAGGAAGAGGTTTTTTACAGGTGTGTTAGAGACCTACTATGGAAAAGAGAAATGCCCCTAAAGTGTAAGGAAGTGCTGGATAGAACATACTTAATACTCATATTAATGTATGCAGCAGAAACTTGGACTTTGGATAAAAGAGAAACAAGAAAAGTGGAGGCCATGGGAATGAAGTTTTTGAGGAGCTAGCCGTCACCAGAAGAGATAGGATTAGGACTGAAGATGTGAGTTCAAGGGTTAGTGTACAGGGGGTACATGTGATAGTTGAGGAAGCAAGGATGAGATGGTAAGGACACGCAATGAGGATGGAAGGGGAGAGGATCCCAAGAAGATGAATGGATATGAAGTATCTAGGGAAGAGACCTCAAAGGAGACCAAGGAAGAGATGGGAGGGACAGATAGTAGCAAGTGTGCAAGTGAGAGGAGGAGAGTGGAATATAGTGCAAGAGGAAGAATGGTGGCAGGACAGAGGAAGATGAAGGCATTTCGCTGAACAGACCTATACCTCAGTTTTAGCTTATGTGGTGCTGACTGACAGCTCACAGCTGACTTCTGACAGCTTTGAAAAGCTACCAGACCAAATTATGTATCCCTACGCCGAACCATATGATCTGAAAAAAACATGTCTTTAGCAGTCGTCACTTCTGACAGTCAAAATTTAGGTATATGGCTAAATGTTGACTGTCAGAAGTCAGCTGTGAACTGTCAGTCAGCACCACATAAGCTAAAACTGAGGTATAGTCACAATTACACTATTATGAATTTTAAACTTTTAGGACTTATTTAAAATCTGTTAATAATATCAAGCCACACACCATTTAAAGTTTGTTAAATACATGCATTTTGTTTGATTCATGTAATTAGCAGACATTTTAGTTATGCCTATTAATTAACTTTCTAGACTACATATTTTGTTAGCTTCATTTATACTCCCCATAAAATAATTCACATTTGGCAAAATAAATAAAATATTGCTTCAGTACAAACACAAAGTTTGATTTCACCACATGGGGATATCAACAGTTGTTGAATATGTTGAATATCTGTCATGAGCATAGCAGCAATAGATGGCAAACTTTTATAATGAAGAAAAAGTTGTCATTTAATTCCAGTACATCCCTGACTGATATTAAATAACTGTTGATTTCTGCACATGAAGAAAATTAAACTCTATGTTTGTATATCTTATATTTGCCTTTAGATAAAATGTGTGGCCCAGTCAATGTTTTTGAGATGAGTACAACATTCGAGGTATAGCCTTCTTTCTATTTTATTCTTGAGTTATTAACAGGGTTGTGTTCAGAAATTTATTTTAGATGTTATATACTTGTTGTAGCTCGCAGTGAATCTCCCAAAAGTAGACATAAGGACATTATTTTAACTTTAAATCCCTCCTGAACTAAATTAAAGTATTTTTTAGATAATTATTGTGGCTGTAGGTGCATTTAATGTTTTAAGACAGACTCCAATAAACTACTAGATTGGCATTCAGCAGGAATACAAAATTATATTATTATTTATTAATAATATTTTTGGTGCGGTTTGAATATCCAAAACCTACCTGAACCCCTTTGTTGGAAACTACAATTACTTTACTTTGACTCATCAACAACAAATCAAATCTCAACTCCCTAACTAGACTGTAGTCTCGAACATGCAGTCAATGTGTTTGTTATTGAGGGAATACACACTACCTAGTTTTCTCCTTCAACAATGTGGAAACAGAAACTTTATTCTAGTATTGAATTTTAACTACTCAACAAGTTTTCATGTTGTTGGCATATTATTATTTTGACCAAGTATTTTAATAATAAAGAGACATTAAAAAAATTAATATAGATTTTATGTATCCTAAATATGTATTATTATTTATTATTTGCTTGAATAATTTCATCATTAAAACTTAAAATAAAAAAATGATTTTATTTGTTGTTTTGTTTATGTATACATACACATTCACTTTACATCCATTATTGTTTCCAAACTGTGGCTTGGATAATTTTTTATTCAAGCCATATATTTTTCACTACCAGCTATCTAGTCCCTATAATATAAATTAAGACTAGGACAGGCACAACATCCAGTCCCTGGCCATTAATTCATTACTTTGAAAGGGTAAACCCACATTTCAACAATAATAAATATTTTGGCCATGCCGGGAATCGAACCAGAGACCCTCAACTCGATAGGCAGACATGCTACTCACTGAGCTAAGATGTCGGACCATTATATACAGTCACTATTGGAGTAATTAATTTGGCTATTTTATGTATTTTCATTATTGGGAATTGATTTTAACTTTGAGTAAAATTAAAATTTATCTTTATCAACCCACATTGTCATAAATAAGGAAGTTCAAAATTTCCTTACATTTAGAGCTGATCCACTCTGATATTTTGTGGATCATACTGACAACCTATGCTTATAATTTAGTTTATTTTTACTATTACAATAATAACAATATCCAGCTACAACACTAATCAATGTTCATTGTGTTATTTTAATATGCTTCAAAACATTTGCTTACTTATTCAAGTTTAAATGAAACTTTTTGTTAGTTAAAATATAAATTAATTTCATTGTCTTACCACATAAAAAAAAAAATATATTGACACACAGGGTACACAAGTGTGGAATACATATCATTTTGGTTTGTTTGTGAATATAGCAGGCTAACCAACTTAACAATAATAAAAATCAGAAGGTATATTTAAAATTGGTGTTATATTTGAAGTTAAATATTATACTATAGTTTGTGCAGACCTTGATTATGAATTTAAAAATTGCTAGTCTATAAATATTCCAATTACATTATGTGTTGACGCACTGTGAAACATCAATAAAATAATAATAATAATCTATAACATATTATATTAAATGTTTTCTAATTTATATTATTGCTAAACTTAGAATATTTTACAATATAATAGCTGTATCTCATCACAACTAAGCCAATATTTCGATAAACTGTTTAGAATATTATTAATCTATTTCCAATTAATAATTTTTTCAATACAAAATAGTGATTCATTTTTGCCAAATCTTGACTCCCCATATTTATCTCAATAAGCAGCACCTTATTCATCCCCCGGTAATACAAAATGCATGGCTGTCAACTTGCTAGCATATTAATGACTACCACACATCAGTAATTTGCTATCATTTTAATGGGTTACCACTCATCAGTTACTTGCTAACATATTAATGATCTACCACTCATCAGTTACTTTCTAACACATTAATGAGCTGCCACTCATCATTTACTTCCAACACATTAATGAGCTGCCACTCATCAGTTTACTTTCTAACACTTTAATGAGCTGCCACTAATCATTATTTCTAACATATTAATGACTGCCACTCATCAGTTACTTTCTAACACATTATGAGCTGCCACTAATCAGTTACTTCTTACATATTAATGACTCCAACTCATCAGTTACTTTCTAACACATTAATGAGCTGCCACTCATCATTTACTTTCCAACACATTAATGATCTACCACTCATCAGTTACTTTCTAACACATTAATGAGCTGCCACTCATCATTTACTTTCCAACACATTAATGATCTACCACTCATCAGTTACTTTCTAACACATTAATGAGCTGCCACTAATCAGTTACTTTCTAACATATTAATGAGCTGCCACTCATCATTTACTTTCTAACACATTAATGAGCTGCCACTCATCATTTACTTTCCAACACATTAATGAGCTACCACTCACCAGTTACTTGCTTAGCAAATAAAGCCCAACATTTATTGTTGCACACAGCTCGTGATGTGATCAGCAAGCTGATAAGTATTGGCATCAAGTCAACACAAGACTTCAACTGGATTTGTCAACTACGCTACTATTGGAGAGAAGGGTCGGTATTTGTCGCCATGATCACTACAGAAGTTATGTATGGGTTCGAGTACCTTGGAAACTCAACACGTCTCGTGATTACACCCCTCACAGACAGATGTTACAGGTCAGGATAAACACCAGTATTTAGTGGAATAATCTGGCCTTAGGATTCTAAAACGTGACTAGTGAAATTGATTATTAAATAAACATGATAGAAAAGGTAGAAAGTGTCGCACAAAATAAAATTTAAAAATAACGAACTCATTTTTACAAATACTTCAATATTTAAACTACACATGGCATCTTCCTCAAGAAGTAGTAGACTGAAGCAGAAGTTGGCTTCAGGGGTGCCAACTCATTTATTGAGGGATGAAAATTACCTGGTGGATTAAAAATTACCTTAAGACTCTGCTATTGTTGTATGTGGAGGGTAGGTGGTTACAGTTGTGCAATAGCTTTAGCTATGAAATAGCAGTTACTGTTGTCATCCTGCAACAACCGAGTTGCCAACCACTGAAGTCAACTTCCTGTTCAGTCTAGTACCTACTGAAGAAGATGCCATGTGGCATCAAAATATTTAAGTGCTTGTAAATATAAGTAATTTATTTTAGCTTGATTTCTTCTTCATTTTATAACATGCTTTTTTTTAAATTTTATATTTTTTACTACCTGTTGGGTTTGTACGCTTATGCAATAGTTACACTATGGTTTAAAAGGATGAGGAAAGGCTATATTTGGAGGAAGTGTGCCTATATTTGCATGGAGGAAGAATGGAAAATCAATTTGGAAAAACCACCCTCAATACACCCAACCTAGATTCAAACCTCATCTCCCCATCATTGTAGTCTAATCTAATCAAGAGTAGCAGCTTAGACCATGCAACCTGCCAAAGTGGGTTATAAAGTTCTTAATGCATTTCATACATACTACTGAAATTTATATTAGGGCCTAACCTGATCCCACTTACTAGTTTTTTAGTTACACCACTGCTTCTATTATTACTATCATGACACACATGTTACTTGTCAGGAGACACACTAACAGTGCCATATGTTCTATTATTACTTCCATGACACACATGTACTTGTCAGGAGACACACAAACAGTGCCATATATTCTATTATTACTTCCATGACACACATGTACTTGTCAGGAGACACACTAACAGTGCCATATGTTCTATTATTACTATCATGACACACACATACTGGCCAGGAGACACACTAACAGTGCCATATGTTCTATTATTACTATCATGACACACACATACTGGCCAGGAGACACACTAACAGTGCCATATGTTATATTACTACTATCTTGACACACACATACTGGCCAGGAGACACAAAAACAGTGCCATATGTTATATTATTACTATCTTGACACACACATACTGGCCAGGAGACACACTAACAGTGCCATATGTTCTATTATTACTATCATGACACACACATACTGGCCAGGAGACACACAAACAGTGCCATATGTTATATTATTACTATCATGACACACACATACTGGCCAGTAGACACACAAATAGTGCCATATGTTCTATTATTACTTCCATGACACACATGTACTTGTCAGGAGACACACAAACAGTGCCATATATTCTATTATTACTTCCATGACACACATGTACTTGTCAGGAGACACACTAACAGTGCCATATGTTCTATTATTACTATCATGACACACACATACTGGCCAGGAGACACACTAACAGTGCCATATGTTATATTACTACTATCTTGACACACACATACTGGCCAGGAGACACACTAACAGTGCCATATGTTCTATTATTACTATCTTGACACACACATACTGGCCAGGAGACACACAAACAGTGCCATATGTTCTATTATTACTTCCATGACACACATGTTACTTGTCAGGAGACACACTAACAGTGCCATATGTTCTATTATTACTTCCATGACACACATGTACTTGTCAGGAGATACACTAACAGTGCCATATGTTCTATTATTACTTCCATCATGGACATAAACTAGTTGGAACTATCCTTTCAGAAAACATTCTATAAACCTAATTATAATTAGATCTATATTTTTATCTTCACCGAGTGTAGGACCCTGATGGGTGCCCTGCGACTGAACCTGGGTGGAGCGCCAGAAGGGCCGGCAGGTACAGGAAAGACCGAGACCACCAAGGACTTAGCCAAGGCTGTGGCCAAACAATGTGTAGTCTTCAACTGCTCAGATGGACTCGACTACAAGGCCATGGGCAAGTTCTTCAAGGTTGGTCCAAATCACATTACATGACCACACTAGTTGTTAGTGTTCAACAAACATTAATCCAAGATATAATAACAAAGGTCAAGCTAAATCACCGCGTTGTTTTTTGTAGCTACCTCACAAGTTGTTGGGAAGAAATGTTAGAGCGTTAGTAAAGACTGAAGCTGCTCACTCTTTTATTATGAAATGAATAGTTGCCTTATGGATTAAAATAATATGAAACAGTGTGGCAAATCTTTACAATAATTTAATGTATGTGATAGGGAAGGAAGTCAACCTGAAAGGAGAGTTAGGTTAAGACTTGCTAGAAAACAAACAATCTTCTCTTTTCATTTCTTCATACACTCTTCACATTAACATCTTCAAATCACTTTCACAGACAGGATTATGAATTTTTGGAGATATTCTTTTATATGTTAAGAACAATTTAAAATAAAGAATAAATTTTTTGCGTTAGAAATGAGGATGTAAGGTCAATAGTTGGGGTACCCTTAAAAGAGATAGTTAAGGGGGTAAGGATGAGATGGTATGGACACTAAGGAAAATGGACAGGGAGAGGATTCCAAGAAAATAAATGGATATGAAGTACGCGGGGAAGAGATTGCAAGGGAGACCAAGGAAGAAAGTGCAGGAGGAAAAATGGTGGAAGGACAGAGGGAGATGGAGGCATTTTACTAAACAGACCTGACCACAGGCTGTAAACAGTTCATCATGATGATTATGATATCTTTGGTGTAATGTTTCTACAACAATGTACACACCTAATATCTCGTTTCACAAATCTTACGAGTTTTTAGTAAATGTCTATTTTAAGAAAAAAGTGGGAGAAAGTCTCTGTAGTGTGCCTTGCCATTTTTTTTAAAATACTTGTTTGCCATTCTTTGCATTTCACTTTTCATACACGCTATACATACTAATGGGATAGGAGTGATAACATTAGAATTTTAGAGGAAATGTACCCTCAATTGCATGGAGCCAAAGTGCAAAAATATTTAGGGGAAAATTATCTCATTATAGCCTACACTCAATCAGAATTCTAACCCTGACCTTTATAGTACTAGAAAACCATTCAAGACGAGACTGGTTCCTTTGTGTGATTCCAACTGGTGTGTGTATTAAAGACATTGATTGCAGTTAAATGTTGCAGGGGTTGGCCCAGGCTGGAGCTTGGGCGTGTTTTGATGAGTTCAACCGGATTGAGCTGGAAGTGTTGTCTGTCGTGGCTCAACAGATCCATAGCATCCAGATGGCAATCACACAGAAACTAGAGAGGTTCATGTTTGAAGGGACGGATATCTTGCTCAACCCTACATGCTCCATTTTCATTACCATGAACCCAGGGTGAGTTGTATCAACCATTAATATAAATACCTACAATCACAGCAAAGATATGAACATATTCACTCAATCTGGTCATAAATAATGACATGTCAATAATTAGGTGACCCGCTTTGGGGGCCACATGGTTTAAGGCGTCACTCTCGCAGTTGAGTAGACTGCTGTGAGATCGGGGCTCGAATCTCTGTTAGGTGTACTGAGGGTAGTTTTTCCAAAATGGTTTTCCACTCTCCTTTCATGCAAATGTGGGTACACTTCCTGTAAATGTAATCTTATTAATCCCTGAAACCATTAACTTAATTAGTAGATAATCATATAGCCCGAACGAATAGCAAGATGCGGTTCTAAAGTTCTAAGAAAAACAAAAAATTATACATTGTGGTTCCACATTTGTTTTAAAAAGTAAATTTGTTCAAATACTAAATAAATATTTCTAAGTATATTACCGTTGACCTCGGGGTCCTGCGGTAAAGTGCTCGCCTCAGGACCCAATGTTTGTGGGTTCAAACCCAGCTGCTGTCAACAGATCTTTCTAGAGCGATAAAAATCCCTAGCACAGCTTCCTTCGGAGTGGAAGTAAAGCCGTCGGTCCCATGTTGATTGTGGCTTGTATTATAACCCTGGAGGGTATGTGAAAATAACTTATCAGCAAAATTGATTGGCACTTTTGTGCTCGCTCATAGAATTCAGTGTGAAAAGCAACGAGGATCAACCAAACCTCCTGTACTCCTGTAGAACATAGGATTTCTATCAGATGGTGCAGGCAACACTAACCAGCTGAAGGGCTGAATACATGTCCAGCTCCGAATGGAGAGAAATCACGTCACACCAACCTTCGGGCTGTTGACTTGAGAATAAGTATTTCAGCATGACATAAATTATAATCCAAAATATCATTGTGTTTTGTAAAAAAACACTCTCAAATTTTAATTTAGTTTTAAGCAGGAGGGATAACATTCACATTTACCTGGGTGTTTCATGTATACATTGTTGAAATATAACTCTGATAGACTCAAAAACAAATATTCACTCCCAGAGATGGTTTATTTAGGTTCAGAGAGTAAATTGTTCTTAGTTTGACTGCAAGGTTGACTGTCAACAGCTATTTCCTTTTTTTTGATATAGATGGCATCACTTGGACCAGAAATAAAGCTATACAATTGAATATATATGTATATATTATTATTGTGAGATCCAAAGTGTTATAAATTACTAACTGAATGAATGTGATTGATGGAAATAGAAGAGGGAGTTGAGGTTAGAAGCCTGTCTGTATTTGGTGATACATTGATGATTTAGTTCTCATTGTTGTTTAGGAACTTGATGCACCATGGTGGTTTGGGTGATAATATTTCATTTTAGATCCATGTGTCATGTCAATGGCCATTCATTCTTTGCTTCTGTTGGGAGACCGCTGTGTTGAGCCTTCCACTGGTTGCATTTCAGTTGGTATTTAAGGTTTTCACAGTCATATGTATGTGACAGGCACGTAGCCAGGATTTCATTTTGGGGGGTGTTATCTAATGCTATTCTAGCCTACCCAGACTTTTTTTAAACCCCCTTTATTTCTGACTTTGGCTAAATTTTTTAGAAATTTTAAATGAAACATTTTGCGGTATCAATAAATTCATATTGTTTTTGAGTCTGTTGGAAAAGCATTGTGCTGGTTAAGTTGGCACAAAGTTAATATTTTAAGAATTAAATAGCCAAGGCTATTATTTATACTTTTAGTGAGGATTACTCCATCTAGATATCATATTCTGAAAATTGAAAAGTGATACCTGGACACGGGAATCGAACCCGGGACCTTTGGCTTAGTACGCCAATGCTCTAACCACTGAGCTATCCAGGATTCGTCCCGTGCCCAGGGTCATTCTTCACTCATATTTTAAGGCAGAGTCTATGATGGACGTGTGGAGTGGAAATCGTCGGCTACAAATGTTTTTTTTATTAAGCTCACGAGCTATCAGATAACGCAGCCACCTTCGACTAGATAGTATTTTAGTTCGATATGTAGTGACGTGACCTCCAGACGGTGCTGGTGTAGGGTTGCGCAGCATGGGTTGGAGGGTTGGTGGTTTGAGCTAGGTCATTCGCAGTAAGAGGTCACTTGGACTAAGAGCTCATTCTCAGTGAGAGAACAGTTGAACTAAGACAGTTGAACTCAGAGTGGACTTGAAGTAAGAGGTCACTAGAATTAGGAGTTGATTTGTATCAAGACAGGGGAGCAGACTCGTTTAGTTCAGAGAATGGATCGCATGCCTCGCTCAATTAGCCTCGTGGACGAGACCTGTTGGTGGCCGTGCGGAGTGGATAACAAAGGATTGATTTGTACAACATGACAATAATAAAGTTCAGGAAAGCACGATAGCATTGATTGTGTCTTTCTTGCATGATCCTTGCATTTGACTAAGTGTAAATACATCGCCGAGCAGTGGTGATACGCGAGGGCCAGATGCGTTGTACCCAGGACCTGGTGGTCCAAGGAGTTGGGCACGCACAGCAGAAAGCAACAAATTTGCTAAATGAATTTATTATATTAAATTAACTTAATTAAAGATAACTAACCAAGTCCAAATAATAAAATTATCATGTGTATGGGAAAGTTTTTATGCACTACTACCTATCACTTTTACAATAATAGTCTTCTGTTATCTTTCTTGACCATGACATCCAAAACGTCAGCAGGTGTGAAAGGCATTGGTTAGTGAATTGACATCAGTGCTAGGCCAGTCAATCGTTTACTGCACTTAATCAGGTCTTAATCCTTTTTCAAGCCATTAGATTGATAAGTTAGGCCACTGAATGTGTAAAAGTTACAAGCAATAGTTCATACTATATTTTTTATTGTATTTTTTTTATCTTTCTTTAAATTTCGAGGGGTGTCCGGACCCCATGGACAGCCCCCCTGGCTACGGGCCTGATAGTGACCCTTTATAGGGTAACATATAAATTTTTTTACTTGTGTTATTGAAGAATAGGTTTGTTGGTTTATATATGATTCAGGTTTTGCATGAGTTAGGGTTACAGGAAAATGAGTCAGACTTGTTTAGGTTCAAAGTTGGATCTGCAAGTATTGTTGCTATGCAGTGCGCTCTTCTAGCAAGTAGTGGTACTAATACTTAGCTAGATTTTTACAACTGGAGGTTTATACAGTTTGTTTTTGCATTGCATCTTATTACTTGTTCGGGTTATACGCCTATGTACTAATTATGATTATGATTTTAGGGGTGAAGGTTATATTTAAAGGAAGTGTACCCACAATTTTGTGAAGGGAGAGTGGGAAATAATTTTGGAAAAACCACCCTTAGTACACATGATAAAGATTCGAAGCTCGGTCTCCCAATAATTGGCAGTCTAATCTACTGCGAGAGTAGCATGTTAGACTACATGGCCACTAAATCGGGTTACTACAAAATGAAATATAATTTGATCATTATTGAACTGTTCATAAATAAAAAATATTTTTCTTTCTCAATCTATAGCTTTTTAACTGTGTACATCTCTTATATGCCTGTCTTGATTAACTAAATTTCACCACTTAACATTCTTTACTTTTCCTTAACATTGCTCAATAAAAATCTGAAAAAAGTAATTTGCAATAAGATACATTTGCTATTTTGTCGTTTTAACACGCTAAAGGTATTGCAACAAAGACTTTCCTGACAACCTCAAGGTGTTGTAACTTAAGTTTTGTTTACAGGTACGCTGGCCGCCAGGAGCTTCCTGACAACCTCAAGGTGTTATTCCGAACTGTGGCCATGATGGTCCCAGACTATGCTATGATTGGAGAGATATCCCTCTACTCATTTGGCTTCATTGATGCTAGAAGGTAGCTCACCATTTGGAATATTTTTGAGCTATCCTATTGCTTCATCCATTGATAATTAGTTACAATAAATAAAAGAAGGGAATGATGGAGAAGAAATTGTTGAGACAAAACATTAACACAAATAATCTAACTTTTTCTCAGGCAGCTGTATAAACAAGTGATCACTGTCTATGATTATTATTTATATCATTTTAAGGAAAACCTCTTTTTGCTTTCTGAGGAAGTTTTTTATACATATTTGGAAGAAGGTACAGGAAAGGTGGATAGAAAAGATATAGAAGGGAAAGGACATGATATGACTTTTACAACACATTTCACACCATTGCTGCTGCTGGACATGTTTTATTTCCACCTTTCCTGTACTTTCTTCCAAATATGTTCAAAAAAAAAATCCCATAAAGTGAAAAGAGGTTTTCCTTATAGAGATATATTTCTATATATTCACACCCAATGTCCATTTCCTATGTTTGTCCTTTATGTTATACCTTTTACATGTTCCTATATACATGTTCAACATTCTTTACACTTTCCCTTTTCTCCATTTTGTGTTTGATTTCCTCTTTTAAGAATTTTGTCCTGTTGCTAAAAAATAACTTTGTTGGTTTATGTGTGGTGCAGGGAAATTATTTTGTCCGTTGTTTGTATTCTGATCAAATGTTGAGCCTGAAAGGTTGAGTTTAGCAAGTATAGAGCTTTGTTTTTAAGGTCGTAACGGGCCCAAAATTTCAGGGAGGTTTTGGGAGCCACGGCCCCCCCAACTGCCACAGGCAAAGAAAAATTGATTTTATTAACTGATTCTAGAAGCTATCCGGATTTTATTTTAATGTAAATTAATGGCAAAGATTAAATACATGCTGTAAATTTGTTTAACATTTTAAACTTACATAGCCCCTCACCCCTCAAAGTTCGAAAATTTATATTGATCACTTATTAAATAATGGCATTAGTGGTGGCAAAGTTATAAGGGGTAAGTGGGCCCTGCCCCATTAAAATAGTTTACCCCCCTAGAATAAAGTTACCCCTACCCCTTCTATATTTATTTCACTCCTCTCATATATTTTCAAACATAATACGTTTAAAAAAAAAACTTCAAATGGCTTGTAAGGGCATTAAATTAAAAAATATATGTGGTAAGAAACAGTGGCATCCAATTGACAAACGCTTGCTGGGGAAGGGCCCATGGAATTTCTTAGGCCTGGGGGAAGGGACACAATCCTTCAAAACCCCATTTTGGTTATTCATCCTCTCACCCCACCTCCTCCACACACCGCTGTCATTGACCCAACCTGGGTGGGAGGAGCGGTGTTAGGACTGTTTGTACCCTGGTTAGTTGCCCAGCAGTTGTTGACATCTCATCTGCTGTCCAGGAATGTAAAACTCAGAATATACAAAACAATAATTTTATCGGTTCTCTTCGGTTTTGAAACGTGGTGAATTTAACAATATATTATTGATACTTGCGGGGAGTGGGGTAGTGTGAACCCCAATATGAACTCTTCATGGTGTGATGGTGTAACCCAACTAGTATATGTTTATTGTTGACCCAAGCCTTGCAGAGAAGATAGTTTACACATACAAGCTGTGCTCAGAGCAGCTGTCCTCCCAGCACCATTACGACTATGGCATGAGGGCGGTGAAGACTGTCTTGACAGCTGCTCGCAATCTCAAGCTCAACTATCCTGACCAGCTGGAGGCCATATTGGTGCTCAGAGCCATCGTCGATGTCAACCTGCCCAAATTCCTCGCCCAGGTAACTTTACTTAGCAAAATTAACCACGGTGGATTAAAAAGCAAAGTATTTTTTTTTAAATTACGGTTATAGCCGCATCTAGATATAATATTTTTTAAATTGAAAAATAACACCTGAACAAGGGAATCAAACCCATTACCTTTGGCGTGCCCAGGTAATTCTTCACTCATATTTTAAGGCAGAGTCTGTGATGGACGTGTGGAAATTAAATTGCATTCAATGAATAATTGAAGTAACAAGTTTTGTTGGATATGAGCAAGTGAGAAAGGTTTCAACTCTGTGAAAATATTTTAAATCGCGAATACAATTCTGAATATAATTAGAATCTTTATTTTATTCAAAATTATAAACCTTAATATTTAATTTAGCTCTTTGAGAAAAATGTTGTTGTTTTACTTGATGAGAGACATTTTGTTACATTTAAAAAAATACAGGAAAGCTGGGAATGAACAAATAAAAGAGAATGAACACACTATGGCCTTAACCATGAAAATAACACAACTCACACTTTAATACTGCTGCCATTGAGTGAATAGGTAATGGCTGCCTCTCTTTGGAAACTGTATTGCACGTTTCACACTCCCTCCTGATAGTTCCGATAGAATGAAACCCAAGTCCTTGAATTGGTTGGCATTGATTGATTTTCTTCAAGAGGCAGGCATTACCTCTTTGTCCAGTTCCAGCAATGTAAAAGTTTGAACTGTGTTCTTGTTTTTATTGTAAAAGCTACCTTCTTCCATACAACAAAATATATCTTGAAAAGTGAAACAAAGTTTTCCTTAATGAGAGATTTATTTTTACTTTTGTATCTTTTATGTCTGACACCAGATCCGACACTTTAGCATTGTCGGTAGCGTGTCTGTCTACTGAACTAAGGGTCTCGGGTTCCATTCCAGGTATGGCTGAAAAATGTATCATTGGTGGGATGTTGGTTTACCATTTCACAGCGAGGAATTAATAGATGGGGCCTGGGGGCTGGATGTTGTGTCTGATCTAGATTTAAATGAATTTATAAGTCCTTTTCTGATATAATCAGTCGGTTCAGAAAGTACACTTTAAATTATTATTTATTATTATTATTATTATTATTATTATTTATTATTATTATTATTATTATTATTATCACCGCGTCTTTACACTTTAAATAACTCAAATAAATGAAAATGTATTTTCTTCCACAACATGATGACAGTATTAGTAAAATCATAATATACATTATAAAGAAAATAATTATTTTATAATGTCTCATTCCTTACTTGTGAAAACAGACAGTTGAAAGAGTATTAACATGATGGGTGATGTTGCTTGGATTCAAAAAGTAAATCCATTTTTCGATTAAGAAAGATATTTTCATTGATAGATTAATTTCAACAAGTATGTTTCTCCATTAATTTTTTTTAGCTACAAATATGAAAACAATCACTTACTGAGAGCTTTAGTTGTGAAAGGCATAATATACACCTATATGGCAAAGCGCATTCTATTTAACAAATTAAGTAACATTTTGCCTACAATTTTTGTGAACCACCAAAAAACTAGTTCACAACCCATCAAAGATTGAAAGCCACCACTTTATGAGATACCCTCTTACATATTATATATCATTAAATAAATATGATATTAATTATAGAAAATGAAGCACAAATAAAAGTAAAAATCATAGAACACATTTAAAATTACTTCAGTATTTTAATGTCACATGGACTCTTCCTCGGGAGATAGTAGTCTTAAATTGGATGCTTACAATTTAAATCTTCATCAGTACATACAATCTAAAGCTTGATAATCTAGATCTAATATTGTTTTGGACTTGTTGCAACTGGTTAACAAAATAAATGCCCTTTTAGAACTAATTGGTTATTCAAGTGTAGCCAAATTTTATACCAATCAAATGGTGAATATACTAGACAACCTAGAACATTTTACTATTTCATTTTTCGTGTTAAAATTTTCTTTACCAAAAGATGTGGAAAAATAAAAGATAACCTCTGATGGTTGCTTTGTCTCATATAGTAATATTTCCTTAATAGTGTTCAACCCTCCCTCCTCCTAACGAATGTGGATAAATTTCCTGTAAATTTTACTTTATTCATCCCCTCACTATTTGCTTCAATATGCAAATTGTTTTTATGGGCAGTAATTTGCGATGAATCATTAATAATCCTTTTAAACCCACATTAGAAGTCGCATGGGCTGATGTTTCATTCTATTGTTAGACTTCATTGTTGGTGATGGGAAGATCGGGGCTTAATTTCTGTTTGGGCGTATTGAAGGCAGTTTTTCATAAATGGTTCCCACTCTACCGCCATGTAAGTGCTGGTATATTTCCTCTAAAATTGTACCTTTCTTATTCCTATACCATTAATATTAAACAGTTGGGTCAAATTCCAGTCTTGAATCTGAATCACCAATTTACCTTTGAATCCTGAATCTCGAATTTAAATTTGAATCTTTGAGAAAAAAATGAACATAAGAGGAAATATAAATATAATTGAATAATAGAAAAAACAAGTTTTAACTAAATGTTAACGTTCTTTCTTATAATCCATTCATTATAACATTCATACATTCAGTTAAGTGTTAAATTACTGATCTGGGGAATGGTTGGTGGTATAATTATAATGGTTCTGAACCAACCACCAATAAGTATTATTAGAGCTCTAAAACAAGTTTCACTTGACAAATTGATTTTTTAATTTTTTTTTAAGATTCAAGTCTTGAATTCGAAATTTTCTCGAATCCTCAAATCTCGAAAATCACTAAGGATTCAAGGGATTCAAATTTTTGAGGATTGGAGGGCCCATCCTTAATTAGTATCAATAGTGTATGTCTATGTCATCAAGACATAGTATAAAAAACAAAACAAACTCTTATATTGGTTTTAATTTGATTATAATTTTTGTACCCTACTTGCTAGTTAAAATATTAAATTCCATTGAGTAATGTTTGCGTGTTGTAGGATGTACCGCTCTTTGAGGGAATCTACTCAGACCTGTTCCCGGGCATCCAACTACCGCAACCTGACCGAGATGAGCTGGTGGAAATACTGAAGAAATGCTTATCTAAGAGGAACCTGCAAGCCACTGAGTGGTATATGGAGAAGATCATCCAGGTGTATGAGATGATTCTAGTGAGACATGGTCTCATGATAGTCGGGGAGCCTATGGGAGGCAAGACCTGTGGCTATCAGGTAACTACACTTATATGACTATGAGATTATAGTGAGCTTAATGATTATATTTTATTCATCCTTTTTAATTAACTAATAGAAATAATCATAACTGATCTAATATGATAATATTAAAAATTCCCTGAATTAACACTATATTTTGCAGTAAATGTTTATGTGGTGCAGTATCTTTCTGTCTCTCACTATCAGCCACCCAGGTGAAATTCTTGGAAGACAAGGGGGATGGATAATGGATGACTGCATCCCGTTACTCAGAGAATGTTCTAGAAGCCAAGTCTTTGTAAACAAACCTTTTGGCAAGCGCACTTGTCATTACTAGATTGGTAGTCACCAAGTGGTACTGGCCTGCGTCCGTCAAGAGAAAAGTAATTTTTATTAAAATCACCTAATACTATTCGGGAGTGTAAATACTCTGCACCAGGCACAATCTAGGGTCAATTTTGAACTAACACAATTTTATTCATCATAATTACCTATAAAGTGAGATAGCTACACTGTGATATCAGATCACCTTATAACTTTGATTATTACAGTAATGACATCAAATACGTCATTAAAATTACATAATTGGTTTTAACTTTAGTCTGATAGTAAATCACAACATAATCCTTATAATATTGTCACCCAAAATCGGCATCAAATTTAACTAACGAACAATCGCCGAATAAAGTGTGATAAAGACATAAAAAAGTGGCTGCACAAAGTGGTGGCACGAAAAAAACTATTGGCCAGTACCCGCAACTTTAAGATCGGACATCACAAAAATGGCGCCCAACGTGGGGCCAAAAGAATTATAAGCCAGTACCTATAAAGTTGAGATTGGACATCACATGAAGGAGCCTATGGGAGGCAAGACCTGTGGTTATCAGCTAACAGCCCTTATGTGACTATGAGATTTCTCTAGTGAGACATGATCTTATGATAATAAGGAGGGTGGAGAGTGTGAAGAGAACAGTTGCTTGGTGCTAAAGTTCACAAGACTTAACTAGCTTTTTCAATCACCAAGGAGTCTACTTCCATACTCCAGTAAAAATAATCTCCAATCCTGTTTAAGGACTTGAGTATATCAAGATCACAACATATAGTCATTGAGTGAAAGTATTTTCTATTCATAGTAACCAACACTTCAGGCATTTCAACTTAAACTTTGTAAGAATTATTGGGTTTGGACACAAGCAATCATTGAAGTTATTGTCAGACTTTTGGTGTTCTTTAATTGAGGTGATAGACTGAGGTAGAGAATGCAGAAGATTAAATTCTGGAGTAAAGGCAAATACAGCATTTTCTGAACTACTGACACATTGGTGTGTAATTTTATTGACTGGACATGTTGAGAAAGTGAAATTTCTCTAATATACTTTGTATACTTTTATTATTTAATCATCATCAAATTAATGAACTATTTATAGCATGGGGTTGGTCAGTTTTATAAAAATCCCGCCATCTTCCTCTGTTTTTCCACCATCCCTCCTCTTTACTCATATTCATTTATCTCCTCTTTATCAAATACTTGCTTACTTGCTCCTCATATCTCGTTCTTGTTCTCCCTTGAGGTAGTTTTTTATTTACTTCAATTCCATTGCTCTACTTCAGATTCTTTCTTTTTTCATCCTCATAACATAAACATACCATTTTACATTTGATTCCTCTACTCTTTATCATCTTATATATCCCCTATAGCCTAACTCTTGCTCTAATGTCTTCATTCCTCATCCTACTACTCCTTTTTAGAGCTATCATTCTCCCCAAAAGCTTCATTCCCATGGCTTCCACTTTCCTTGTTTCTCTTACATTCCAATTTTCATATTTCTGCTGCATATGTGACTATGAATACAAGTACACTCTTTACTGCACTTCCTTACATTTGAGGGGTCCTTCTCTTTTACTTTCATTATCTGTGTGGACTAAATATTTAGTTATTCTTTGTACTCAACACTTTCATTATTGAGGAGTCAACTTATCATTGGGGTATTGTCTTGTCATTGGGGCATTGTATTGTTATTGGGGCATTGTCTTGTCATTATGGTGTTGTCTTATCATTGGGGTATTGTCTTGTCATTGGGGCATTGTCTTATCATTGTGGTGTTGTCTTATTATTGTGGTGTTGTCTTGTCATTGTGGTTTGTCTTGTCATTGCGATGTTGTCTTGTCATTGTGGTTCATATTTTCTTGTCATTGTGGTGTCGTCTTATTATGGGGTTTGTCTTGTCATTGTGGGTTGTCTTGTCATTGCGATGTTTTGTCATTGTGGTGTCATATTTCTTGTCATTGTGGTGTCATATTTTCTTGTCATTGTGGTGTCTATTGTCTTGTCCTTGTGGTGTGTCTTGTCCTTGTGGTGTCTCTTGTCATTGTGGTGTCGCCTTTTCCTTGTGCTGTCGCTTTATCCTTGTGGTGTCGTCTTATCCTTGTGGTGTCGTCTTGTCATTGTGGTGTTGTCTTGTCATTGTGGTGTTGTCTTGTCATTGTGGTGTCGTCTTGTCATTGTGGTGTTGTCTTGTCATTGTGGTGTCGTCTTGTCATTGGGGTGTCGTCTTGTCTTTGGTGTCGTCTTGTCATTTGGTGTCGTCTTGTCATTGTGGTGTCGTCTTGTCATTGTGGTGTCGTCTTGTCATTGTGGTGTCAGCTAGTCATTGTGGTGTCGTCTAGTCATTTTGTTGTCGTCTTGTCATTGAGTGTCGTCTTGTCATTGTGGTGTCATCTTGTCATTGTGGTGTTGTCTTGTCATTGTGGTGTCGCCTTTTCCTTATGGTGTTGTCTTATCCTTGTGGTGTCATCTTATTCTTGTGGAATTTGTCTTGTCATTGTGGAATCGTCTTGTCATTGTGGAATCGTCTTGTCATTGTGGAATCGTCTTATCATTTTGGTGTCGTCTTATCCTTGTGGTGTTGTCTTGTCATTGTGGTGTTGTCTTGTCATTGTGGTGTCGTCTTGTCATTGTGGTGTTGTCTTGTCATTGTGGTGTCGTCTTGTCATTGTGGTGTTGTCTTGTCATTGTGGTGTCGTCTTGTCATTGTGGTGTCGTCTTGTCATTGTGGTGTCGTCTTGTCATTGTGGAATCGTCTTATCATTTTGGTGTCGTCTTGTCATTGTGGAATCGTCTTATCATTTTGGTGTCGTCTTGTCATTGTGGTGCTGTCTTGTCATTGTGCTCATTTTACTATCATCAGATAAATACAATATTATGTTATGGTTAGGGGTGGACGGGATCCCAAACTCTCGGGAAAATGTCGGGAATTTATCTATTCTTGTTGGTCGGGCGAGATTGACCCTTTCCTGAAAAGTTTCGGGCGGGAAACAAAACAAAGGGCGAGCGCCGTTTATGTTCTAGCAGTTACTGCTTCCTCATCACTGTTAATTTCTTTAGTATACACTCTTCTTCTTTGTTATTTAGCAAACTTGGTGGCTAGGATGGGGCGGAGGGGGTTATTTTACCATGACTTGTAGAGAGACAGTTTGGGAGGAGCGTGACTTATTGTTCTCTATCAACAGTGATTTGTTGGATTCAGCAAGTGAAAGAGCTTAAGCTCTTTAAAGAAAGGCAGATATATTCTTCTATCTTTTGGGGTGTGGAAATGAGAGGAAGGGGGGGGGGGAAGAAGTATTATTATTATTATTAATTATTATTTATTATTATTATTTATTATTATTAATTATTATTATTTATTATTATTATTAATTATTATTATTATTATTATTTATTTATTTATTATTATTTATTATTATTATTTATTTTTATTTATTATTATTTATCATTATTTATTATTATTATTTATTATTATTTATTATTTATTATTATTTATTATTATTATTTATTATTATTTATTATTTATTATTATTATTATTATTTATTATTTATTTTATTATTATTTATTATTATTATTATTTATTATTATTATTATTATTGTTATTAGCACCGTGTCTTACTACCCGTTCGGGTTATACGCACTTATGCTAATGTGTAATGGTAGGGTGATTGTGGGATGAAATGGAGGACCTACAGTTTAACGTGGAATCCGAACCACGGTGGAGGCCTGGCATTCCTCACATTCACAAGTTGTGATTAATACACGTCTTGTCAGAGGTGAATGAAGGGTTTGGCAATCAGATAAATCTGTGCCGGGACTGAGGATTGAACCCCGGACCCCCAGCACAGAAGTCTGACATCCTACCCCTAGACCACCAGGTCACCGGGAAGAAGTAGCTTGCCAAGGTCAACCACTTATGAGGGTTCAGTGGGTCTGTTGTTGCCGAGCAAGACAGGGAGTAGAGTATAAGGGGTGTTAAACAATCACCTTTAAGGTATGTCAAACCTAGAGAGAACATTTGAGAACAGTAACTTTTAAGAGGTTTCAAACCTAGATAATATTTTGCAGTTTCATATTTAGAATAAATTGAAAAGGTGTCAAACATTATGTTATGTAGTATTTTTTTCCCAATGCAAATAATAAAATATAAAACACAATTTCCAAAAGAAATTAACTAATTAAAGTAATTTCCATCAAAATGTAATAAAATTAACTATTTTATTGATTGTCATTTGATATGAATTCAGAATTTTGTGATTTGAATTGATAAAAAAATCCTATTCGCGCACACTTCTATTTATTTTATTATGTTATTTTTTATTGTTTTTACTACCTTTAGGAATTTTTTTTTTTTAGTACAGCGTCTTATTACTCGCTCCGGTTATATGCCTGTTTACTAATTACTCTAGTGTGTTAGGAATGAGGAAGATTGATTTAGAGGTGTACCTGCATTTGAGTGGATAGATTGAGAAACCATTTAGGAAAAACCACCCGGCCAAATTCAAACTAAATATCCCCATCATCGGTAGTATAGTCTAGTGGAGAGTGATGCCTTAGACCATGCAGCCACCGAAGTGGGTTTTAATAATATTATAACTTTAACAAGTCTTACCATATTAGTTTAGAAATCAATATATTTTAAATCTAAGATTATTCTAAAGGGTGATTTTAAAATTTCCTGTTCCCGTCCCAAATCCCGATATTTGGACTAATTTCCCGTCCCATTCCCTTCTCGAAATTAAAAAGTCATTCCCGTCAATCTCTATGTATTGTTAATATAAGGCCGAGATATATTACAGATGCTGGCTGAATCATTGACTGAGATCTGCAACAACCCTAAGTCTGCGATGAAAGAGTTCAGGGTTCACTACAGGATCATTAACCCCAAGGCTATAACAATGGGACAGCTCTATGGATGTTTTGACCCTGTTTCCCACGAGTGGTCCGATGGTGAGTGTTCTTGTACTTGACAACTGTCATGTTTTCAAATATGTGTAATACAAATGTATATATGATGTAATCTAAGGTAAAGGGTCATCCATAAACCATGTGATGCTGTTGGGTGTGGGGTGGTAGTAGGGGGAGCTCTAATGTAAACATGGTGTTACATTAGGGGAGGGTGAGTACATGAGAGTGTTAATTAACACAGCTTACACTTTTTAATGTTGTAAATATATATTATATATATATAAAATGTTTTTACTGTTAGTAAACTTAAATATAGATAACTTCCATTTCTTAATAGTATTAAATCTCTTGATGGTAAAAGCTATTGATAGTCCCTAACTAAGATAAACAGAGGTGTGGTGTGTTGCCCAGGTAAGAAAGACTTGTTTAAACTGTAACATGCTAACTGCCCGTTAGCACACACACTCAAAATATTTAATACAATCAGTGCTCCATGTCTGCCCTTAAAGCTGATTATACTATACAATCAGGCGTTGCTGGTGTCCATAGTGATATATGTAGCTAGAGTGTGGGCACAACAACTGAGAGGGGACAGAGCTAAAAGTAAACTCAGAGGCCTTCAGAGGAAAATTCTCATGAAACTTTCTGGGGCCTACAGAACTGTACCAACAAACGCGTTGTATGTCACCCTAGGTGTCTGGCCCCTAGACTTAATATTGGCTTGGAAAGGGAAGTTATACAAAGTAATGGTGTAAGTACCAAGGAGGATATAAGAGAAACCCTCCTGGGGTAGTGGCAAGCAGACTAGGAAGAGAGTACCACAGGTAGAAGGACATTCCAGTTATTTCCGAATGTACAAGAAAGTCTGAGAATGAGGCATCTTCAACCTTGCCAGGGATTTGTCCACTGTGTCACAGGGCAGAGCCCATATCGAGAGTCCCTCTTTAAGATGAACTTGAGTGAAACCAGAATTTTCTGTTGTGGAGGAGAGGAGACACCGGAACACGTGACCTTGGAATGTATATTTATGGAAAGAGAAAAAGCGGAGTTACTAATGCCTGTACAGGCCAATGCCATATACCATATATTGAGAGATGTGGACCGGTGGAGCTGCCTCGATGATATTGGACATGGTATCGAAAGGGACAGACATATGAACGAACTAAAAGAAAGAAGAAGACAAAGACAGGCCAAGACTTGAAACAAAACAGACAGGAAGAAACAACTGAGGAATAAATGACAAGTAAAGACGATGAAGACGGAGAAGCAACAACAGACTTAGACGAGACGTTACCAAAACAAAACACAGAAAGTGTAATAAACGGGAGAGTGGACTAGATTTTGATGGACTCTGGGTGTATATAAAGCTCTGGCCGAGGAAAGACGTCTTAGGGATACCAGTGATGAATATCGCTGATGAACCAGGGATGCCGGCTAGAGGAGAAGGAAGGTAACGTGAATACAGATGAGACGTCGGAAGTTGTTCCTTACTCAAAGAGCCCTACTCGCTTGGAAACAAGCGTGATGCTGGGCTGTAGCTATTGAGCAATCCAGGGATGTCGACTGGCCACGGTAGGAAGTGACTAGAGAAGAAAAAGAAAATGCAACTCCCTACAAGGAAAAGATATAAACTGATTGTTTAGACGACGGCAATAAGTATAAGTTTGGTTAAGTTAGATTTAAGTCCAAAGCAGGCATATCAAAAGAAAAATATATATATATATATATATATATAGCCAAAATAACTTCAATAGGGAAAGAGGGACCAGTATAGTTTTAAGTTATCATAAATTAAATAATGGTATTGGTATATTGGAGACAGAGCTGCTAACAGGCATAGGCCGAGGTAAATTGGTAATGATCAATAACAGGACATGTAGTTTTAGTAGTAGTATATGTTTATATTCCAGAAAGTTTATGTGTAAAATTTTTAGATTAACTATATAGAAAGCATATTGTAATATGAACAGAGCAGACAAAGTCCTGATTTAGAGTAAAATAAGATGTCAGGACAAATGTATAAGCAAATTGAAAATAAAAAAAAAGTGCCCCACATCACTTTATCAGGATTAACAGTGAGACCAGCCTCTTTAAGACGCTGGAGAACTAACTTAACATGTTCATTATGTTCTTCTAAAGATTGGCTATAAATACAAATGTCGTCCAAATAATTGAATTCAAATTTGAACAAACAAAATATGATCTAAAACTAGGCTAAGTGCCGCTCCACCACAACTAATCCCAAGGGGAACTCTATTATACTCATAACGTCCCCAAGGGGTAACAAAGGCTGTATATTGCTTCGAATCCTCAGTAAGAAAACTAGCATTCAGGTCTATTAAACTATAGACCTTCACCTCCCCTAAATGTTGAAAGGCAACACATTATTAGGATTTATTAGTTCTTGCATTTATAGTGATAATCATATACATAAGGTATTTTGAGTGTAAATGCTAATGGGCAAGTAGCACGTCACAAAACTATACTGTGACTTGTTTTCGTCACTTAAACATCCATTGATGAACCATGGTAACAACACGCTGAAAATACATTCCATTATAAGGTATGTAGAACAGAGCCCATAAGTGACTGGTCAAATGGTACCTATTGGAGAGAACATCTCCCAGGTACAAGCACTGCTTTCCTGGTAACACCACTGAAGATAGTGCTTCTTATCCACCATCATATCTGGTGATTAATGCCTCATATTCATTTGAGCTTAGCTTTGATTAATCTTGATAGATACTTGTTCTCCATTTTATGTAACTACTTCAAATAATAAACCTCAGTAAAATGTAGGGATGTGCCCCACAAATCTTTAAGGATCTTCAAGTGAATTTTGTTTTAGAACTCTAACACTGCTTATTGGTGGTCCAACAAGGCTATTGCGAGCATACATTGACATTTGTGTTGGTATCTATACTTATTGATAAATTATTGATAGAGATACCGCATGAGCGATTGTGTCTGTAACTCAGTATTAGCGCGGTATCGTTTCTGTTTCCAACAATATCTAGCTACTTACAAGTCACTTCTGTATTTATTAAAGTTGGCAGCAGATATAACACAATATTCATAATGCCTTGCTAACATTTAACCAATATTATAATTTTGAAGAAAATAAATGACTTAGTGGTTTTTGTTCAAGTTATTATAAGAATCTTATTTACTCGAAGCTTTATATTTGATGTGGGCCTGGGCTTGCCAATTTTTAAATTTTGGTGATGTAGTTTACATATAATTAATTATAATGAATTACCAAGCCTTATCTAATGCTATGGTTAAGAAGTGCCATTCTGTGTGTTAATTATTATGTATGATAATGTATGAAACATAAAAGTAAACTTAGTCTGTCAGTATTTTTAGTCCTAGGTAGATTAGTGCTGGTGATACACTTAATCTGTTCCATAATATTCTTCTTTTTCTTCATCTTGGTTTAATATTTCTATATTTTATTCATAAAACGATTCATAAACAAGAATACAGTAAATCGAATGCCACCAAGTTTTATAAATTTTGAAAACTTTGAAACTCTGTTAAAAATACTGTCTAGTATAGTTATTAATAGGCGTGAAAGATTCATACAATAAATATAGTTAAAATATATAAGGTTCTGCTTATAACAGGTGTACTAGCCAACACTTTCCGTGAATATGCTTCTTCTACAAGTCCGGACAGGAGATGGATCATGTTTGATGGTCCAGTGGATGCTGTCTGGATAGAGAACATGAATACTGTCTTGGATGACAATAAGAAGCTTTGTTTGATGTCTGGCGAAATTATTTCGGTGAGATTATCTTACCTTATTGACCACTGGTTCTCAAACCATGTTCTGTGGTGGTGTGCCAGGAGCCCAGGACTTTCTTTACAACCATTACTGTTTCCAGTCCGCGGCTTTGTTCAAGTAATATATTTTCCACTACCAGCTGGCTAGGCCTATTGTAGCTTCATATATGCCTTACAATCTAACTTAAGACTAGGACAGGCACAGAATCCTGTCCCTGGCCATTAATTTATCAATTTAACAATCTTTCAGCCATGCTGGAAATCAAACCCGGGACCCTTAGCTGAGTATACAGACAAGCTACCAACTTAGCTAAAGTGTCGTAAGGTGTCGGATTGTGTGTGTGTGTGTGTGTGTATATATATATAATATGTGAAAGAGCTAAAGCCTAGTCTGACACCTTAGCTCAGTCAGGGCAGCGTGTCTGTTTATTCAGCTAAGGGTCCCGGGTTTGATTCCAGGCATAGCTGAAAAATATATAATTGATAAAATGCGGGTTTACCTTTTATTATCAACTTATCAACCCTTTCTTACTATCTTATTAATTAACGGCCAGGGACTGGGTGTTGTGTCTGTTTTAGATTTAAGTTAGTATATAGGTTGTGATATAATTAGTTGGTTCAGAAAGTGCAATTTAAATACCTTACTTCAAATAAATGGAAAATAAAATAAAAAATAAATGGGAAGCTAAAAAGCACAGGATTGACAGGCTAGGTCATCACTACAAGTAGTATTACTTGTGAAATGTACATAAGAAACAAAGTCAAATAAAAATGCTGTCTTTCACTATTTTCATTAACACGCTCATTGATAGAATTCCCATGGTATTGAGACATGCTGACAAATACAATAAAATAAAAATGTAATGTACAGCTTTGGCAAGATAGTAGTGTTATATTAAGGTAGCTGGTTTACATTTGCACTGAATGTTTATCCAGTGGTCCACTATTGGGACAAGTTTTAGAAATACTGTTATAGACAGTATCCTTATAATCCCTTCATTCCTTTTTATATGTTTCTCTTTCCTAGTCATCTTTCTGTACCTTCTTCCAAATATAACAAAATATACCTTATAAAGTAAAAATAGGTTTACCTTAAAGAGATTTATAGGTAATCATTTTGAAAAATTAATGCTGTATATAATTACTTATACATTATTTATATGTTATAGCTTGTACTTAGGGATGAGACCCTCCTCAGATACTCGAAACTTTGTGGATATTTGAGATTAGAGAATTTGATAAAATATCATAATAAAAATTTGAAATAAATTAGATAATGTTATTTTGGAATTTGTTTTAGAGCTCGAATATTGCTTATAGGTGGTTCAGCCTCAATAAAGTTATAGGGAGTCTGCGAAGTTTTGATATTAAGATCAATATTGTTTTGAATTTTATATTTTAGTATATTTTTAACAACTTATTATTGTGAGGTAAAGTAAATGCTTATTAATTATTACCATATTGATCAGGAAATAAGCAGCACTTTGTTTTTTTAAAAAAAGTCCTTTATTAGATTTGTACAGAGTATAGTCACATCCTTAGATAATACATAACAAATGTGTTAACTTTGAGGACTGTACATATAATAAAATAGTTAATAATCACCATACAAATGGTGCTCTTTACCGCTTCATTAACAAGGTGAACTATTGCTGCATAAACATATTGTAATGATACTGTTTTGGACCCCTCTCATATATTTAAAAAGTCATGGATGAAGTGCATTTTTCTTTAAAGTGCTATATGTAAATTATCCTTTCAAGACTTTATTCATGGAGAATCACGTGCTTTTCAGAAATAATGTCGAAGGATTGCACCATTAAAACTTTTTTTTTCTTTCAAAAAGTAACTCCGTAGTGTTTACAAAAACAAAAAGCAAGTGACGCTAGCTCCCTCTACCCAATAGGAAGCTATCCTTCACGACACCTGTCGCCAGTACGCTTTCAATTTGTTGGTTTTGACACTGGTCATGAGAGGTGCAAGGGGTAGGTCATGTATAAGCTGCTTGTGCGTATGAATATATAGAGTAGTCACATAAATCTACACAGTGCTGGTAGGAAAAATAGTAGTAATGTAACTCAACAGAGTAAAATATTAACAGTGCCGGATACATAAATCTACAGAACATTTAATAAACCAGTGCCATGATCTAAATAAATCGTGTGCAATATTAAAGGTTTTATTTATTTAATTAAATTACCTCACAAACATTCCGTACCGCTTTAATTAGTGCTCGATCATGGGGTATCAGCTGATTAAACGGTATCACTCTAATTGGCTCCCAATCGCGGGGTTTTAATAATTCCATATCGTAATAATTGGTGCTCGATCACAGGGCTATAAATACCAATTATATCTCAATAAATCCGTATTGTTATAATTGGCGCCCAATTGTGGGGCATAATAATAATAATTCCGTATCATCATAATTGGCGCTTGATCATGGGGCTATAAATACCAATTATACATCAATAAAACCATATCATTTTAATTGGCACCCAATGCACGACCGTATCGTTCTAATTGGCGCCCAACACACAACCGTATCATTTTAATTGGCACCCAATACACAACCGTATCATATCAATATTGAAGAACTTAAATTTGTAAATGATAACTTATAGGACTACAGTCCAACATTAATCTAAATTTTTTAAAATACAATGTGTAACTCTTTTTATTTAATTAACATCATAATTTTAGCATATTTAACAAGGATTTGATTTGATTTGATAAATTATTCAAAATTTGATTTAATACTTACTTGGATTTGATTCAAACTCAAAAAATCTACTTTGCAGTTGTATAATAATTAATGATTATATAAAAAACTAATTACCATACCCTAGACTATTAATTTAATAACTTAACTTAATTTATGAATGTTATAATGAATGCATGTTTGTAAAAGTTGTTAACACTTGGTAATGATTTCTTTTTAATATTATTGTGTTATAATTTTGATTTCCCCGCATGCTCATAATTTTTTCCAAGATTCAGGATTCAAAAGTAAAATGAAGGCTCAAAATCATAAAATTGCGGGTTTGACCCATCTCTCCTTACACTGCTAAACATTTTAAAGCCAATACTAAGAAGTATTTATAGCTGTGAATCTATAAAATAAATGATCATGAAATAGTAATTATTTACAACTTTTTAAGCCTTTATTTAATTGAAGATGTTAACGGCTTAAAATCCTCATTTTTCAAACTATACTACATACAATCTCATCCCACTGCTCATCAAAGATTAATGTGTTTTTATTTGTCAGTATAAAAATAGAAGTAACTAATGTAGAGATAATATTGGTAAAACTACACCCACTGCACTCAGCCGAGATTCAAACCACAACCTCCAAGCCACTGGAAACCCAGTCTTTGTGAAAATGATACTAGTATAGGTGTTACAGTGTCATGCAATGGAATGCTATCGTTTACAAATATAAATGTAATGCATATGTAGAATGGGGCTTTTCGACACTTTTAGTATATTTTTAGCTCCTGTGACATGACCTTTAATTAAACAGTTTGAAAAAATTATCAAGCAAGATACGACCTTTAGCAAATAGATAAATGTTAAATATTATGTCTGTAAGTTAAAACATACTTTTAAAACCAATATTTAAAATGTCCTGGTGTCACCACCTATTCAGGGGTGACTCTGGACACCTTTATGTTTCCTTTTAAAAAGTGAAGTTAGATATAAGTAAGGTGACTTCGCACAATAATAATTGATAGATAGATATTTTTCACACACAAAATTTACATTTTAACATAAGATTAAGTTACATACAAGTGTAAAGAGATTAAAAATACACTTAAACACATATGTAACTACTCTACATATTCATTATTGACAAACTTTAACACAAACCAGTCCTCTTCTTAAATCTACTGTTTTTTTTAAATTTACAGACAATTTAAGTTTTATCCATAGTACACTTATCCTCTATTTCGGGGAAATAAAATAGGTTTCTTTCCTAGGAATGTTCTTTTTTGTATTTTCTTGGCATGTCTAAAGTCACCCCACGAATTCTCTAAGAAAATTTAAAAGGAAAAAAAAGTTTATAAACCATTTTGGCCCAAATCTAATGTAAACATTATATTAACTGATAACCCATCAAATTCAATATAAAAATTTCCATAACTATACTCTGAAACTACTTACCAATTACTAGTTATTAAAATAATGTTTAATTCTGTCTACTTTATGGTTAAACTTAAAAAATTCTAAATAAACTCTAGAGAAAGAAAACCAAACAAAAAAAGCTTTCACGTGAATGACTGTTAACTCTTGTTTGAAAATCATTTGTAAATTTTTGTTGTTTTGATCATAACCTTGGCGCTAATTCTGCTTACATGAATAATAGCAAGCCCGTCTGAAGCCTCTCCACATGTCCGGAGACACCCCAGTTTACTACTATGCATTATATTATTAAATACCGGTTTCATGGCTGCATGGTTTAAGGCGCTACTCTTGCATTGGACTAGACTGCTGTTGATGAAGAACTCGAGGTTTGAATCTTGGTTTGGGTGTACTGAGGATAGTTTTTACAAAATGGTTTTCCAATCTCCCTCCACACAAATGCAGGTACACTTCCTATAAATATAACCTTCCCAATCCTTAAAACCATTAGCATAATTAGTACATAAATTTTTTTCCCAAATGGCTAGTAAGACATGATGCTCAATAAAGAAATAAAAAGAAAGTATTGTTAACATATCACAGTTTTGTAATATAATATATAGTATTATTACATTAAAATTGTAATCTTTGAAGTGTGTGATATTGTTACAAATTTAATTTTTTTGTATGATGTACATGTAGTTGAAACAGATTAATGGAATATTTTGTGTGAAACCTGCTTCTGTGGTCAAATGGTCTAAGGCCATGTTGCGCAACCTTTTTGTGTGTGCGACCCCAATGAAGTATTATTTTATTTAGAAGACCCCGTGAGGCCATGTAAATAAAATAAACATTTTCCTCCTCCTTAATTCCCCTCTTACACTGTTATGTTTACAATGAACTATCTATTGGTGCCCTGTACATAGATGTTTCTAAGGCTTATCGATTAATCTAGCCAAAGTGATTTTATTGCACATATCACCTGAGTACAGGATTACAAAGGTTGCATCATAAAAGAGGATTTTTGTACATACTCTATGATCCATAAAAAAATTCTATGCCCTGTTTATAACTCAGAATCTTGAATTTGTTTGTTTGTCAGGCCACTGGTAGGAATATAATTACTGTACTATATGATACACAGGCTATGTTCACAGTTTCACTGTATTGTTTATACTAATATTTCAGTAACCTTGTATTCTATCATCTTATTGCTACAGATGTCAGACAAGATGAACCTGATTTTCGAGCCAGCAGATCTAGAGCAGGCCTCACCTGCTACAGTGTCGCGCTGTGGTATGATCTATATGGAACCAGAAATGCTAGGATGGCGCGCTTTTTTTACTTCTTACTGCAACTTACTGAGTGAGTGGATTCTTCCGGAACAGCTGGAGCTCATAGTAGAACTGACAGAGTGGCTTGTGCCTCCACTCCTAAACTTCACTCTTCTGAGTGAGCTGTTTGCCGAGACATCTCAGTTACACTTGTTCCATGTGAGTAGTGCAATGAAAACAATAATAGATTGGTGTCCCAGTGTCATGAGTCCTCTTTTAAAAACACCCATACTCACCAGGCTCGTTACATTGTTGATCTTATTATCTCTGGTTCAGGACACAGCTGGGACAGATAAGTAGCAATCATAATCTCTTTGAAATATATTAATCCTGAAACTGTCCAAAACACTCAAAACTAAGTAAGCATGATTTATGATTTTTGTGAGGCTGTACACAAGTGTCAATAGATTTTATTTTTTTTATGAACGAGCCTAAAACTTTAGATGTATTGGTTTATATTTTGGTACAATCTAAAAATATTCTTAAACAACACAAAATTAGTTTTTTAAATTTTCATTACTGTTCATTTAAATAAATAATAAGGCTTATCGCTCCTACTACTCCAAATAACGTTAAAGACATTCAAATTTTCATGTATGAAATGAAGTGCCATAAGCACATTGTAAGATTTCTTTGAATAAATATGATTGGATTGTAGAAAAGGAGGTACAGATACAAGTAAACACACTAAGTGTTTGTAAATATGTATTAGTGTCATTATTTTAATTTGTGCTTAGTTTTTTACATCATCATCTTCATCATTATAATTTCCACCTTTCCGGTTTCTGCCAGGTCAGAGCTTGAATGGTATAGCTCTACCTTCTCTCTCTTCTCTATCCACCACTCCTAGTCCACCATCTTGTTCTAGTCCAAATTTCTTCTGCACGTACTGTTCTTAATCAACCACAAACATTTATATCTAGGTCTTCTCCTAGATCCGGTTCCATTAATTCCTATTTCCATTTCTTGCTTTGGTAGTCCTTCATCTTCCATCCATCTCAGTTTATTCCTGTTAATTCTCTTATTCAGCTTTTTCACCCCATTTTCTTTCCTTGTTTCCTCATTTATCACTGTGTCTCTTTTTATCTTTCCTAAAACTCTTTGTAGGAATTTCTTCTCAGCCACCTTCATTCTACTCTTGTCCACTTTGTCTCTGCCATGTCTCCGAGTCGTATGTAAGTATAGGTATGTAGTGTGCTCTATACATGAACTTCTTGTACTTCCTTAGCATGTCTTTGTTTCAGAGTAGGATCCTTAGATTCTAGTAAAAGCTATTTCTTTTTGGTATCCTTTTACTACATATCTGCCATTTTCTTATCTAGATTTTTCTAGTCATAAAACATGATATTTACACAAACAATAATATTAACACCGCTAATATATGATTGGTGCTTGTGGTTATGTTTCAGTCTTTCACTACTTTACTTACCTGCATGCTTCAAGATGAACGACAAGTTAGCACAGTGTGGCTGCAATGCGTGTTCCTCTTCTGCTTGGTTTGGGGAATAGGAGCTATTATGACATGTAGGATATATTGTTTGGCTGTCACTTTACTACAAATTTACATACCATTTATATACTGTACTCTTAACTGTGACTGTGTAACTTATTTGATTCTAATAAATATATGTTTTATGTTAATTATCATCTTATATTCAGGTTATAATAAACAATTCCACAGCTTTATTGTAGCTTGCTTTCTGCAAAAAAAATGGGGGGAGGGGGGGAGAAAACTCCAAACTATTGCACAAATCAGTTTAACATTTAAAAAAATAATTCTAGTATGACATATTATTTAGCAACAGATTATTAAAAGTATTTTAGCCATACACAGATTGTTATTATTAAAATAGTGAATATATGTTATCTAGAGAAGTTACAGTACCTATATTTTCCAAATATTAGTTACAATGATAATACTTACGGCAGTCTAATTAGTATACATCTGAGCAGTTGTTTATAATTCAGGGAACAGCCGGAAGTTATTTGATGAGTTCCTGAGAAGCTTGCTGTATGGAACTAACGACACGTTTCCAAAGCCTAAAGTGTTCAAACTAGCCAAGAACCAGCTGTTTCCAGAGAAGGAGTCTGTGTTTGATTATGTTTATGACAAGAGGAACAATGGCATGTGGATACCCTGGCTTGAGACTGTGGACAAGACTCTGAGCACACTTCCTTCTACAGCCAAGGTAACAACATGCTGAACACTCTTCCTTCTACAGCCAAGGTAACAACATGCTGAACACTCTTCCTTCTACAGCCAAGGTAACAACATGCTGAACACTCTTCCTTCTACAGCCAAGGTAACAACATGCTGAACACTCTTCCTTCTACAGCCAAGGTAACAACACACTGAACAATCTTCCTTTTACAGCCAAGGTAACAACATGCTGAACACTCTTCCTTCTACAGCCAAGGTAATACCACGCTGAACACTCTTCCTTCTACAGCCAAGGTAACAACATGCTAAGCACTCTTCCTTCTAAACACTCTTCCTTCTACAGCCAAGGTAATACCACGCTGAACACTCTTCCTTCTACAGCCAAGGTGACAACATGCTAAGCACTCTTCCTTCTACAGCCAAGGTAACAACACACTGAACAATCTTCCTTTTACAGCCAAGGTAACAACATGCTGAACATTCTTCTTCTACAGCCAAGGTAACAACATGCTGAACACTCTTCCTTCTACAGCCAAGGTAATACCACGCTGAACACTCTTCCTTCTACAGCCAAGGTAACAACATGCTAAGCACTCTTCCTCCTACAGCCAAGGTAATACCACGCTGAACACTCTTCCTTCTACAGCCAAGGTAACAACATGCTAAGCACTCTTCCTCCTACAGCCAAGGTAACAACATGCTGAACACTCTTCCTTCTACAGCCAAGGTAATACCACGCTGAACACTCTTCCTTCTACAGCCAAGGTAACAACATGCTGAACACCCTTTCTTGTAGGGTGACCTGGTGGTCTAGGGGTAAGGTGTCAGACTTCTGTGCTGAAGGTCCGGGGTTCAATCCTCGGTCCCGGCACAGATTTATCTGATTGCCAAACCCTTCCTTCACCTCTGACAAGACGTGTATTAATCACAACTTGTGAATGTGAGGAATGCAGGCCTCTACCGTGGTTCGGATTCCACGTTAAACTGTAGGTCCTCCATTTCATCTCACAATCACCCTACCATGTTACACATTAGCGTAAGTGCGTATAACCCGAACGGGTAGTAAGACGCGGTGCTAATAATAATAATAATAATAATAATAATAATAATAATAATAATAATAATAATAATAACCCTTTCTTGTACAGCCAAGGTAAAACAACGCTGAACACCGTTCCTTCTACCATTAGTTTATTAGAAGTGGCGCAGGAACGTTTTTATTGGGGGGGGGGGGGGGGGGTAAAATTACTCTTGTGCTTTTCTAGGAGATAACATTTTTGAGATAAAAAAACAAACAAGGAAATTTAATACAGCTGTCCCTCACACTACGCGAGTGATTGGTTCTGATAAATAATCGCATAACACGAAAACTCGTAAAGGGAATTGATTTTAACATGGGTGAGATAGGGAAAAAGTAAATAAAACCTAGAACTTGTAAATGAATGCAATTTTTATTAATTTATCTAACTAGTACAATCCTATAGGTAACTTACACCTTTTATCGATCTTCAATCCCCTGAAATTTGTAAACAAATGCAATTTTAAATTAATCTATCTAATTAATACAATGCTACAGGAACACTTAGTGTTAATCTTCAATCGCATGATAAATTAACTGGATCTGGCAAATATAGATTATCACTGTTATACTTTCTTGAAGTCTCTGGGACGGTAAGCTCTTGCTCTCTTGAAGGCCCTGGGTTGTTAGACTGGTGATTTTCAACTTTTTGATTAAATGGTTAAGACTCAACTGACAGGCAGCATTTTCCCTCTCTCTATAGAGTTATTTGTAGCAAGCCAAAGAACTCTGGATCTCTCTGGCAACTTTGGCGCTCCTACCATGTTAGGGTCATTCTCTTCATTAATTCTAATTGCACTCTGTGTGCTTAAAAAAATCAGCAAATTATTTTGTTGAAAGTTGTTTGATAGGCTCAACAACATAAGGCTCTTCCTTTTCATTCTTTATGCCGTTCGCCATTTTTAGATCTTCATTGGAGAGTTCTGTTGAGTGGGATGGAGCAATTCATCCACATTTTTCTGGTCTATGTCCTCAAATCCAACATCTTGCTATGTCAACAATGCCATTTCTTGAATAGGAAAACTCGTGTTCAGAATCAAAATCATGAGAATCAGAAACTTCACGCCAAATATTTTTCCAAACTCCCTTCATACAAGACTGTTCCTAAATTCTGCCCCTGCATCTCCAATGTTGTCAATACCACCCCTAACACCAAACTGTACAGTAAAGATCATTGTTATCACCGGAATGTGCGCGCACAAGGTCACACCACCACCACACAGGGTGACTGCGAAATTACAGCCAACCAATCATTATTTTTTTAATTTTGTTTGAATCGCGTTATAGCGAAAACGCGTAAAGGGAGATTGTGTATAAATAGAGATACCTGTATTTAACGGTCCCATTGTGTATATTTTTATCATTTATTTTAGTTATGCCAAACATTAGAATTAATACACACAAAACAAATTAAGAAAAATTATATATGAAGCGGTTAAAATAAAAATGATGAAACACTGAAAATTAGAGTAGGTTTTCATACACCTTTGCCCTATATTCGTTACTAGCTATAAAAACCACTAACTAGTTTTGCAATTTTCAAGTTTGTTGAACCTCTCAGGGTATGCATTCAACAAAGGTGATTTAGTATACGTTGCCTCATTGTGTAGCAAAGATAGATTTTTTTTTTACAAGCATTGAAAAACTTCTTTCTGCAGTAGCTGATGTAGCTGATATCACTATCAGAGTTTTCAAACAGTGTGTGCTCCAAGCACATTTTATTTTTATTGTGTTAACTTAGTGTGAAATATGTACCTTGCTTCAACAAGATATTTACATTATCTAAATGTTTTACTATATTATTTTTGGGAGGGTAAAGGGGGTAAAAATGATACTTTTTACCCCCTTTTATTTTTGGGAGGTGGGGTAATAGTTACCCTCGTACCTCCCCGTTCCTGCGCCACTGTTTATTAGTTTATCAGCTACCAAAACTTCAAACATCATAAATAAACTATGAATACATACATGCACAGTATTTAAATACAGTTAAATAACTGTTCCTTTACTGTATACTTCACTAGATTTTATGATACATTATCAATATCTGTAGTCTTATTTAACTCAGTCAGTGTTAAGAGTCCAGTGTTGATCTCTACACCATGGCTGTAAAGTCTTAAAGTATCATACTTGGGATTGGCTATTCCCACTTAATAGTAAAAAGTTAATGGCCAAAGAACTTGGTTTAGTGCATGTTCTAAAAATTAAACTAGGTTATAACTCATGTGATGATTTAATTAGTTAACTCAGAGTTGATTGCCAATGTATCTTAGAAGTCCAATTTTTGATGTAAAAAATCCTGCGAATTATTTTAAAAGCTGTTAAAATAAAATCACAAATTTAAAGTATAAAGCTTTGTTTTGTATTCTTTAAGATAAAAAAAACTACTACACATTTTGTACAACTCTAATCTAGTTACGTTTATTAAAATAAATTGAAACTCCCTATGGCCCTTTTTGTTCATAATTTTAAATATAACATTTATAAGCAGTAAATGAGTCAAATTAAATGTGTACAAAACACTTTAAACCTAAAAATGAGCAGCTTACTTTGGATATCACCATTCTTAGCTATAAGACCTTGGATTCACACAAGTGACCAAATTTTTAGTGAGAGGAATGAATGCACTTGGCTAGATTTGAGTGTTTTATTCACTATTATTAGATCCATCATGGATGCTCAAACAATGCCTCCTACATATATTATTGATCTTGGCTGGAATCGAGAGATCATTATTTAAGAAAAATAATTGCTGAAAGTAAGGATTGTAACCAAATTAACCCCCTTCAAAAAATTTTCAAAATATCTGGAAAAGTACTCAAAGTCGATATGTAGATCCAGCCAGTATTAAATCTACAATCAGCGCTTGTGAGAGGAAAGAGTTGTATGGAGATATTGTATTCATACAGACACAGTCTGGAACACTTCCTGGCATCATAATCAAGATTGAAACATGAGGTTTACAACTATCAGAGTCTTTGGGGCTGTTCTACAAATAGCCAAGTTGTACTGTACCAGATACACTTGGGAGAGAAATAGCAGATAAATTTCAAAACATGTTGAAAAGGAATGTAGGCCTAAGTGTTTTGGAAAGAATCAGACAAGTGCTACAGTGGGAACACAAAGGAAGTGACAAAGTATATATACTCCTACAAAGATGGTCAGATTCAAGTATTGTCCCATAGCTACGTGTGATGTAGAATGAAGCTTTTCATTGTATGAGAACTCTCCAAGCAATAACTGGAAACGATTCACTCCTAATTTGAGACATATCTAGTTGTTTATTGTAATCAGAACCACAATCAATAAGCTTTTATAACTTATAATTTTATAATATCATTTTAAAAGCAACCTTTTCCTATTTGTTTGTGCATATTTTTATGTTTTTATTGCATATTTCTTAAGTTTAAAGTGCATAACTGCATATGCATATTTGGCCACTTTTTTGTGCATATAAATCTGCAGCCTACTCATCACTGGCAAACAAATCTAACACAAGGTTTACAAGTTCGGCCTTTCAACCACCAATGGAGGTCAGTTATTATTTGGTCAAGTGAATTATTTAATACCTATAGAAAATATAAATCATAAGTAAATAATATTTTTGGTTGTAATGTAGCATTAGGTTAAGTTTTGAATTTATGGTTTAGAGACTGGGTTTTAGGTTTCCGATATAGCAGTTTAGATCTAGACCACTAATAATCATCACAATAGTTTTAAAAATAAATTCAGATTAAAAATTTGAAAAAATTAATCACATTTTACATTTCAAATCACATTTAAAAAAAATCAATTGTCCTTCTAAGGCTCGAAGGATTAATCTTTACTAAAGCTTGATTTCCTATTGTCCAGGAGATTTCTTGTGCACTTCATAGTCAATTTAGATTAGATTATCTTGCTGCAAATGTTTGTCATCCTCTAGATGTTGCGGTTTGTTGTTTCTAGGTCCAGGACTTGATCATCCAGACAACAGAGTCGGCCTGTCAGACCTTCTTCCTACGCATGTTCCTCACACTCAAGATACCAACCCTCTTTGTTGGTCCCACAGGAACAGGCAAGTCGGCCATTGTTCTCAACTACCTCATGAACCTCCCGAAAGAAAAGTTTCTACCAAATGTTGTGAACTTCTCCGCTCGCACAACTGCCAATATGACTCAAGACATTATTATGGCCAAGCTTGACAGGTAGAACTCATGAGCAACGATACATCCAGTTGTTGTTAGATTTAGTTGGTAACTTTTGTGGAATTACTGCCGTCTCGTCGTCAAATTACTCTTTGACTGGTTGACTAATCATAGAGGATAGGAGTGTACATGCATTTAATTAACATGTGAGAGTTGTAGAGCTAACTAATTTAATGACAATATGTATTACATAATACTAATAGTTTGAGTATGATAAATGTCTACAGGTAAAATACTATATATTATTGTCGCTACCTATACCCCTCACCCCTTGATGCCCCCCTTCCACCATACCAATTATCAATAATTATGTCAATATGTCATGATAGCCTATCAAATGGTTGGAGTTGTCAGGTAGGAGCGTTTAAAATATTCCAAATCAATGGGTTGGTGCATTTATTATAAACTAAAGTACATAATGTGTTGTAGATAGTTTATTGGTAATATACTGCCAAGTAATAGCCCAAGTCAGTCATTCTAACAAACAGTCCTTGTACAAATATATCTCGTTAAACTACACCACTTCGTCAACTATCAAAAACTACATAAGTCCTACCCCGATGGTCATTGCCACACTTATTGATGTTTTGATAAATGTAATTTACTGGTATGTAATTATACCCAAGCAAATCTGACTTTCAAAACATATGTGTAAACTTATTGTGGACTTTCTCAATAGCTTGGCTGACTCAGGCTTTCATTATTATGAGGGAATTGTTTCTCTTATGTAACATACTTATGTCCAAATGTTACTAGACACTGACCATATCTAAAATATTCCTAAACCATGTAGGGATTATTTTTGAACTATATTATCTGATGAAGTATTGGACAAAACTGAACTGCAACTCAATCACGTTGTCCCTGGGTAAACTCTGGGTCATCTACCTGCTGCTCATATCTATATGAAATCTGTATGCTCATAGTACAGAAGCCATTGTTTCAATTCTAGGAATGTCATCTATCTTAAGTTAGGCGGCCATCTGATGACTTCCAACAATTATTAGTTACAACTATGTGTTTCTAAGGGATAATAAAGCCAATTGGCTGTATTTAATTGAACATTGAAAGGAGATCACAACAAAACACATAATTATAATTTTCGTGGTACATCAGTCCCCTTCTTCAGCAGAAGAGAGTAAAACACAGACTGGACTGTTCACTATGGCAGCTTGGCTATAGATTTATCATGGTCACTTAGATACTGTTGTTGCCAGTTTCCTGCTTCACATAAAAGGTTTAGGCTTGGATTCTGCAGTTGTCTGTTCACACTTGTATCTTGACTCTTGGTAGATGGAGAGAATGTTGTTTTTTCGTGTTTTTTTCTGGTGTGAGTAGGCCTGCTTGGAAGGAAAGGAGAAAAGGCTACCTAAGGTTGATACAGGGGGGTGGGGCGGGGGATATGCCTGGATTTGGTAATATATTGGTGAGCAAGTTCTCACCTCCAAAGCTGGGAAGCAGTGCAACTATCGGGAGGGCTTATATTACTCTAGTATTAAAGCATGATTCAAATTCTGTATTATGTGTTTGGGCATGAAGTGATAAGTAGTGGTTTGTCAGGGTCGTTATTCATCAATGCAGTAGTTGCATTGTAGCTGGTAAATAAGATTCTGTGGAGCAGTCATAGTGGCCTTTATGGGGTATTCCATTTGTGTGAGTGTGCTTTTGCATTAGGTGGAAGGTATGTGAATTTTGCAGGTGCTGTATTTCGGTTTGTTGCAAGGGTAGGAACCTTTGGCTTGGTGTTGTTTGTTCTTGTTTGTGGCTGGGTCGGGCAATTGCAACCGCTCTGCTGGATGAAATTTATTGACGACATCTTCATGATCTGGACAGGTTCTGAAACTAATTTATTACATTTCCTGAACAGGTTAGATAACCATAGCACCCCCAGATTAATCTGGAACATTTCACACCACCTTGCCATATATTTGGATCTGGAACTAAACCTTCATGAGGGAATATAAACACCACAGTCCACACCAAATCCACCAACCATCAACATTACCTCCATTTCCAAAGCAACCATCCTCTTCTTGTAAAACACTCTCTACCCTTTAGCCTAGCTACCAGAGCCAAACGTAAATGTTTGAGGAAGAAGACCTTAACAAGCAATGTCAACAACTCTTCAAGATGTTCACAGCCTGAGGATACCTTTAGCACATAGTCAACAGTCAAATAAACAGAGCCTACCAAGAAACAACCTTCCACTGACAAACCACCCAGTATTATGAAGTACCAGACAAACTCATATTTATCCTGAACACAGGCTACAATATCCTAACCTCATCACCTCTCAAACAAAATCTTCTCAACAGTGCTCCAAGAATCACATTCAAACTTCCCACTAATCTCTGTAACATTCTGGTTCACCCTAAATTTCCCAACCCAGCCACAAACCTCAGGCCAAAGATTCCTACTCTTGCAACAAACTGAGATGCAGTATCTGCAAAATTTACCAACCTTTCACTCATGCAAAAGCACACTCACACAAATGGAATACCCTATGAAAGGCCACTATGAATGCTCCACAGAAAGCTACAATGCAACTACTGCATTGATGAATGTATTGGCCTCACCACAGGAACACTCGGACAATGAATGAATGGTTACCGTTTTAACACCACCACAACAACCCTGACAAATCTGTAGCATTTTATGCTCAAACACATAATTCATATTTTGATTTGTTCTATAGTACTAGAGTAATATGAGCCCTCCCCAATAGTTGCGCTGTTTCCCTGCTTCAGAGGTTGAGAACTTGCTCACCAATATATTACCAAATCCAGGCACCCCCCAGGTCTCAAGCTTAGATAACTTTCTCTCCTTTTCTTTCAAGCAGGCCTACTCACACCAGAAAACAAAACAAAAAATGCTATCCATCTTCCAAGAATAAATACACATGTTTGAACAGACAACTGCAGAATCCAAGCCTAAACTTTTTTTGTGAAGCAAGAAACTGGCAACAACATTATCTAAGTGACCATGATAAATCTATAGCCAAGCTGCCATGCTTCCATAGTCCTGTCTGTGTTTTACTCTCTTCTGCTGAAGAAGGGGACTGATGTACCCTGAAAATTACATAATTATGTGTTTTGTTGTGTTTTAATTGTGAGATTTGAGGCCTATAATTCTTTGGTTTAAGTGCATAGGCCTTGCCCTTCTATCCAACTTTCAATGTTTAGTTAAACTATGTGTTTCTGTATCAGTTCATTTAATATTTCAAGCATATCCTGTTAAGTATATTGATCATCTGTTGGTTCTCTACACAACAATGAAAAATGAGAATATGTGTTAGAAATAAAAAATTAACTTGTCCACATCAACATATTCTATCACAGTACAATTACACAATTAACACATCAAACTTAGCAATATTTGAAAATGTAAAACGTGTTTATGTTTGCGGTGTAGGCGCAGGAAAGGTGTTTATGGCCCATCAATGGGTAAGCAGTGTGTGTTGTTTGTGGACGATCTGAGTATGCCACAAAAAGAGGTGTATGGAGCTCAGCCCCCAATAGAACTACTGAGGCAATGGATAGACCACGGCCATTGGTATGACTTGAAAGACACCACTAAACTCGAGCTGGTTGATATTGTAAGTACAACATTGACATTATAACTTTAGACAAGCAATTCAAATACTTATGATTCATTTTGGCACATACTATCTTAATGATATACCAAAATACTTACATAAAAAGGGCTGTCATACACCTAAAAAAATGGGAAAATAAAGGGAATTTTTTGTGTCTAGAAAAAACAGGTTAAACCCAGGGAACTTTACATAAAACTAAAAAACTAACAAAACCTAGAATATTAATTAGTAAATTTTGGACATTTAAGACAGGATGGAAGGGAACGCGAGCTAAAGACTTTATTCTTATAGTTTTTATAGAAAAATATTGTTTCATTAGGTACATTTAATTTAACTTTCTACAGATAGTAATCTAAACAGTACTTGAACATTGTTCATGAGCATATGACTAGAACATGTTTAATAGAATATAAAAAGTCCTTTTAAAATTCCACAATGCCAATGACAAATATTCAAATCCTAATTGTAATGAAGAATAGTTTGTGAATATATATAAGTAATATATTATAAGGTGTTCTGTCTTATGACAGGTCCATTTCTTTTGTCAGTGAACTTATATTGCCACTTCGCCCTGTCCTCTGCCTCCTCATTCAGCTCACAGAAGTTTATTCTTTCCTTCAAGTCATCCCATATTTGATCCTCCTTTTTCCTAATCTCCTATTTCCCTTGACCTTTTCTTTTATGATGCCATACAGAAAACAGTTCCTCCTAAGGTTGTATACTTCCTGAAGGAAATTCATCCTGTTCACTTTAAAACTCGCAAACTTGTCTTTGAATTAATGAATCAAGTACTTTATTAAACAAACAAGTCTTTTTTCACCAGAATTCATAGTTTTTATAGTGATCATGTTTTCATTCATTGTATTTAGGGGAAATGGTTATAGTTACTATATTTTGAAAAACATCTCTCAGATAAACTGTCAATAATATGATCAACTTTTACATTTATCAAAAGTCCCGTGATCATCCTTCGTTACTCCATTCTACTTATAATTCTTTATGTCAATGCCTTTATAGAAAATACACAAAATAAATCAAATATACACTCTATTTACCCTCAAAGGTCTTATCTTGACTGATTATACTATGACATTCTCATATAAGCTATAGTGGAATAATACAAGGTAAGCTTGCCTTTTTGTGACAATATAGTTTTCTTAAGTGATCGACTGAAAATTGCTGCGAGATCGACCTTTTGCCGAACCCTGCCGCCCTATGCAATGTCCAGCTGTATGCATATAGTTGATTATTTATGCTTCATTCATGTATTTAGTTCTTTGCAAAACATCAGAAAATAAATAAGCATATAATTGACCTACATCCACATAACCAAGCATATTAATTTTGGTAAATTATCACATTGAATTTGTGTTTATAATCACTTTTTTGTTGGTTTGTAAAACCTTATAAATATTTAATAAAATCCTTTGATCAGGTCTTAGTATTTTAAGTTTTATCTTATCTCGAAGATGGAAGAAAGTAACTTGACATTTAATTATATATGAAAGGAGAAGTTTGGGGGATAAATGATTATAATCATGGAAATGAGCCATATCTCAACCCTGACCTGAGCACGAGACGGTCCCTGTATAGCTCAGTGGTAGAGCATTGATGAAATAATCCAAGGGTCCCGGGTTCGATTCCCATGTCCAGGTGTCATTTTTCAATTCATTCTCTTATTTTGAAGAGTTTAATTACCACTATTTGTAATATAGTCCATGTATTCGTCTTTAAGGAACATAATAAATAAAAAAAAAACTATGATGTCCTGTTTATTTACAATTTCATTAAACCTAGTAGTCACTATATATTGGTTTAAACAAAGTAGCCTATGTTAATCTATTATTTTTAAACTTTATTCTTGATTACCTAACTTTAAAAGTACCACTTCTTCAAAAGATTTGTACAAATGGCTTGATTACCTTATACTGGATAATGACTTGACTCAAAAAAGAGGTGATAATAGCTCGGTGACAGGTCTGGTCAATAAAGAAGGTAGGAAAATCACACTAAGCACCGAGTGGTTATCAGATTTTCTCCCACATGAAAACCTGGTTGGGATCGCAGCCCTCCAATAACAATGAGAAGTTGAAGGCTAGCGTCCAATAATAGCTGAGCTCCTGAGCAGCAACTTTCTTTTATGCAGGAATACAAACTGATATGAAGTTTCTCAATTCAGGGGGTAGCTATGTTGTGAAGTAGCATAGACCTGTAAGTATTTTTGGCATATATATTATATTTTTATCCCATTGCCTATTTTTTTAACAGCCCACTGGAGAATGGAATCCGAATAGCCCTCGTATATTTTGATCTCTCTTTTCATTTCTCTTATCAACTGAAGCAAAGTTGCCGGAGTTATGTTTAAACAGTAAAGGGGCTCTAAGTTAAAGTGTTGTTATGTTGTAAATGTTGAAGTTGTTTGTGTCGGCCATGATGCCTCCGGGAGGAGGGTCCAACATTGTCACCGGCCGCTTCACTCGCCATCTTGTAATTATCGGCATTGATTCATTTGAAGACAACACACTCAACAAGATCTTCTGCTCCATCGTGGACTGGCATTTTGCTAAGGGCTTTGATGGCAACATTGCTAGGATGACCAAGGTTTGAAAGTAAAACATTATATAACAATCAAATTAAAACTATAGAACAGATGTAATGATTATATTTCACTTTGCTTTTGAATAGATTATAAAGAAAGTTACTAGATCTATTTCCACATATACAAATGTTATGCTATCTGCAGATATCACAAATAAAATAATAAGGGCATGCGAAGCTTTGAAGACGTCGACTTCCCTTTGTATATTCGTTCACCTCGACTTCAATTCAAAAGTAAAATTCCGGATTCGACAATTACGAAGCTTCGCAAAAATATATATTTAAAGTAAAAACAAGCTTATATATATATATATATTTTAATTTTATGCTGATATTTCCATACAAATTAGTGTTTATATAAAAAAAATCTAAAATAATTAAATTACATTTTGTGATAGTAACTTAATTTATAATTTTAAGACAAAATTTATTAACTTTGTTTGAAATATTGTATATTATAAATTATGTTTTGTGCTTAAATTTACATAGTTATGCAAAGTATAATATTTCTATCCAACATTACACATTTTTTTTCAAATATTCGAGCTTTGATTTGGCTTCGGCAATATTTAATTTTAATAAAATCAAACTTGGACACGAGAATCAAACCTGGGACTTTTGGCTTAGTGTAATGTGTATTTTAGTGTGGTGGTGTTATCATGCAAGTATTTAGAGTGAAAGAAAGTTTTTGTCTCGGGGCCAACAGATGGTGGTAGGTGCTACTATGGAAGTGTACAAGGCCTCCATGCTTCACTTCTTGCCCACCCCGGCCAAGTCGCACTACATATTTAACCTACGAGACTTCTCCCGGGTCATTGGAGGAATACTCCTGGTGCCATCCACACATTGCAAGGATCCAGACAAACTCATCCGACTATGGGTTCATGAGACCTACAGAGTGTTCTACGACAGGCTGATAGACCAAGCTGACAGGTTACAAATCACTCACTCATTTGATGTATTTTCTTAGTTCACTAGACATACAGGCTTATAGACCAGACTCACAGATCAGTGTTTTTGTTTTGTGCGCTATTCTGTTTCTGGTAATGAATGACTCATTGTTTATTCTTCTATATAATTGTATGGATGTTGTTTGGGAAATGGAAGATCACTTGATTTTGACTCAAAATGAAAAAAACAAATGAAAAAAACCCAAAAAAACGTTTGTTTGTAGACTCCAAGCTGTAAGGAAATAAAACATGTGTATAGATAGTGTAAAGTTGCTTATGATATCAACACAAGGCTGTAATCGACAGGGAAGCCTTGTTTGAGATTGTGAAGAAGGCCTGCAATAACCACTTACGACAGCATCTGGAGAAAGTGTTGTCACACCTCATCCCCGAGGGAGAGAACACGTTGACTGACCAACATGTACGAGGACTATTTTTTGGGAACTACATGGAACCGGATGCTGACCCAAAGATATACGATGAGGTATCCGTATTTTAGTTGTTATATATCAAATAGCCAACAAAAATACAGTTAGATAGCAACTTTATTCAATTTATAGGATTTTTTCATAGATGAAAACAAAATGTGAACAAATAAACCCAAAATATCACCACATTTTTAATGGTTTAACCCCAATATTATTTACATTCAAGCATATAACCCAAACGAATAGTAAGAGGCGAGGCTAAAAAAATCCATTTATTTTGTTAATATTAGGTAATTTTACTCTAGGATACCTACACCTCTCTAAATATTTTCATTATCTAAATCCAATAAATACATAATTTTTTAAAGTACCTTATTTTTATAGTAATATTATTGCCTTGTTTGTTTTTTATGTTAACCTTTGTTGTTTGTACTGGTCACCAACTTGTTTGTTGATGGTGAAAATATATGTTGTATACAAACCAGTCAATTTAAACTGGGTGCAGTTTTCATGTTTTATTCAAGCAACTTATGAACTATTGTCAATTTAGTACATTATATCGCTTGCATTTCATAACTATGATAATACTATTAATGTTACGGGGTTCATAAGGAATATTTAATTGTAAAACTCATCACTGTAGATTAATTTTATAAAATTCTACATACACTTAAGTAAACAAACAAAAACTCACTACAACCCATTATATTTCTCTTCAGTAATGGCATAAAAATTAAATATGCATTTTAACAAATACAAAGATCTAATTATTTTTTACTGTAAAAATTACTACTAAAATTGAAAGATTTAAATTGTCCTCAATTTGTATGTAAAATAATGTATTTTATATATTTTTTGGAAGAGTATCTTCATTGTCTCTAACAAAAACAATAACAACTTGTTTTTCATTGAACCCTGAACAATTATTTGTCCATTTTTTCCCAAGAATCATCAAACTAACACTGCCTTAACCCATAATTGAACTGTTTCTGGCTCTACTTTGTCTATGAATTATCTCGAACCTAACGAGTGCCAGAGTTCTACTGTGTCTTCACTGGTCATAGTCTGGGTCAACCAACGCTCTATCACTCTCACCTCTGGGGGGGAGGAGTAAAGACCAAAACCAAGTTTGGCCACTCACTTAAGGTGGGATGGAAGGGGACACAAGAAAAGGCCATTGTTTTTGTAGTTTTTATGGCAAAACATTTTTTTTATCAAACTAAATCAAATATTGCTCCAGTACAAAGATAGAGTTTAATTTTCTTCACATGGTGATATCATCAGTTTTTAAATATTTATCATGAGCATGGTGGCATTATCTAAAAAACTTGTTAAATGAAGATAAAAAGTTGTCATTAGATTCCAGAATACTCTTGACAGATAGTCAAGAAATTTTGAGGTCAACATGTGAAGAAAATTAATCTCAATGTTTGTACTGGAGCAATATTTTATTTATTTTGGCCACAAAAAGTTTTACCATAAAAACTGCAAAAACACTTGCTTTTCCTCGTGTCCCCTTCCATCCCACCTTAATAATCATTGGTTTACAAACTTAAGGTGTTATATTTTAACAAACTCAGTTACTCTGGCATACATCTTTAATAACATTTTACGTTATTTAAGGTTTTGAGAACTAGTGAACCCATTTCAACTTGTAGTTTCATATCCCTACCAATTATTGGGCGATATTAGTATGTCACACCAATCTTATTGGTCTGACGTTATCCCAGGTAGTGGACCAAGACCTCCTGACAGAGAAGATGGTATTCTACCTAGGGGAGTACAACCTGTTGTCGCGCACCCCCATGTCACTGGTGATGTTCCAGTTTGCTATTGAGCACATCTCTCGTGTCAGTCGAGTATTGCAACAGGACAATGGACATATCATGTTGGTAGGCGTGGGAGGAAGTGGCCGGCAAAGTGTCACCAAGTTGGCTGCTTTCACAATGGAGCAAACACTCTTCCAGGTAATTTTAGCTTTGAAAAAACTTGGAGGTAATAATATTTTACATTATATTCTTACATATTTTAAACGTTTCTAACCCAAGAAACTTGACACGAACTAAAGCCTGTAATTTAAAGTTGGAAGGAATGTGTTTCAGATTGAGATCAGCCGAGGGTATGGTCAGTCAGAGTGGCGAGATGACCTCAAGTCTCTGCTGCGCAAGGCAGGGGCGGAGGGCAAACAGACAGTGTTCTTGTTCAATGACACGCAGATCAAGGATGAGATGTTTGTGGAGGACATCAGCATGGTTTTAAACACAGGGGATGTCCCTAACCTATTCCCCCCCGATGAGAAGGCGGAGATATTGGAGAAAATGCAGGGAGTGGCCAGAACCTTGGTGAGCCACCTCTTGTTCTCTCCTAGTCTACAGCCGTTAAAACACATACATCTATATAATTATCTCCGCTATGTAATATTAATTTGGGATGTGTCCTTAGAATATGCAAATCTTTGAGTCCTTAGAAACCTTACATATATTTGAGATTGGTGGAATACTAATAAAATTATATATAAAATTAAAAAACAAACTATTTTTCAAATCTCCAATATTACTTTTTATATTATATTTATATTCTATTTTATTACAATGCTTATTAATGTTTTATTTCAAATAGAGTTGGGCCCTCAAATCCCTTGAATCCTTAGGGATATTTGAGATTCAAAGATTCAAGACTTAAGAGAGGAAAACCATCTTGGAAAAATCACCCTCTGTTACACGCAACCAGGATTCAAACCCTGATCACACTGTTATTGGCAGTATATTCTGACATGAGAGTGACGCCTTAGACCATGCAGCCACTTAAGCAGTTTCAAGACTTTGTTCTTTGACTAACCTATTGGAATTATTTATCAGTTTTTTTTTATTTCTTTTAGCAGCGTGTCTCTCCGGCTATACACCTTTTTTTTTATACATGTGACTTTTATTTATATGTGCTTTCAGGGTAAAAAAGTTGATCCCACTCCACTTGCATTGTACAACTTCTTTGTGGAGCGTGTCCGAGCCAACTTGTCCATAGCTCTAGCAATGTCCCCCATTGGAGATGCTCTTAGGAACAGACTGCGCATGTTTCCTGCTCTTATCAACTGTTGTACCATTGACTGGTGAGTTATCATACTTGTTATCATCAACTGATGAGTATATTATCTTCTGTACTGTACCAACTGTAACAAGAGCTTGGTCAATTCAGTGCTGTACTCTCCTGCTGAAGAAGGGGCCTCGCATTTATCAGACTTTTTGTTAGCACCACGTGTTACTGCCTTTTAAGGCTATACACATATGCACTAATTACACTAATGGGTTAGGAATCAGAAAGGTTTAATCGAGGATGTGCAACCGCATCTGTGTGGCGGATGAGTGGAAAATCATTTAGAAAAAACCACCCTCAGAGTACCAGACTGGGATTAAACCCCGATCTCCCTGTCTCCGGCAGTCTAGTCTAACACGAGAGTAGCGCGTTAGACCATGCGGCCACCAAAGCAGGCTTTATCAAACATTACTGTGATGTGTTTTGTAGTGGTAGAATAAACATCAGTAACATATTCAGACAAGTTTTTAGAGTCAATCATTCACTTATATTAGCTCATGAACTACTCATCATCATGAACTGTTTCCAGCCTGTGGTCGGGTCTGTTTAGTAAAATTCCTCCATCTCCCTCTGTCCTTCCACCATTCTTCCCCCTGTACTCTCTTCCACTTTGCTCCTCTCACTTGCACACTTGTTCCTACCATCTCTTCCTTGGTCTCCCTTGCGGTCTCTTCTCTAGATACTTCATATCCATTAGCTCATGAACTAGAAGTGGTAAATTCATAGGGAGAGTAATAAAATCTCACAATTTGCACCTCACACTTAATACTCAACTAATGCTTTGGTTTGTTACTGACACTGTCCCATAACATAAATATTTACCCCACACATCAATATGTTTAAAGTAATAACTTTCATAAATGATTGATTTCTCTTGTATTCTTTTTTTTTATTTCAAATTAATAGTTTCTCCACTAACTGTTGTGAGAGTGATATTGATGTACAACTATTGTGGGAGGAATTGATGTGTAATGTATTAAAGTACAGATTTGATGTTCATTTTAGAAGAGAGGAATTGATTTCAGAGTTGGGTCGAACCCACTATTTTACAAATCTGAACCTTAATTCCTAATCTTTGTTTTACTTTCAAATCCTGACTCTCGAATTCAAATTCAAATCTAGGAAAATATTATGAACCTCAGAGAAAATAAAAATATAACAGAAAAATAGAAAATGGAAATAGTAAGTAAATGTTAACATTCTTTCTTATGATCCATTCATTATAACATTCATACATTCAGTTAAGTGTTAAATAACTGTCCTGGGTTCTGGTTGTTGGGATTGTCCTATAATTATGTTGGTTCTGAACAACTAATAGGCAGGGTTAGAACTTTAAAAAAAAATTCTATTGAAAAATTGTAAAAAAGTTACTTTTTTAATTTTTTTATATTTTTAGTCTTGAATCTAATATTTTTCTTTAATCCTCGAATCTCAAATATCCTTAAGGATCTGAGGTGTTCTAGTATTTGAGGGCCCATCCATCTCTTATCAAGTTTCAATTGCTAAGAATGATTAGTTCAGGCTCACTTGTCAAGCATACTTATTATTTTAAATTAGGAATTGGTATTTAGCTTTTGGTAGTAGGTAGTTGATGTGCATTTGTCAATAATTATTAATTAATAATTTATGCACAAAATGTTGAGTATAGAAATAAAATTTGATTATAATAAGAAGTGGATGTACAATAAATTAGATTCAATTGTTTATAACGATTAATTAATGTTGGTTCAGCTGTTAATACTTGACGTACATCTATTTTTTAGGTTCACAGCATGGCCAGAAGATGCTCTTGAACGAGTGGCCAAGAACTTCCTCCAACAAATGGACTTTGATCCAGAACTCGAGGACAGTTGTGTGGATCTCTGCAAGGAGTTCCATGTCAGTGTCACTAACATATCAGAAAGGTAGATATTACAGATTTTACTTACCGGTATATCATAGTAAGTTAGCTAATGTGTAATAAACACTAACCACCATTATTATTTTGGATTTAAAATCTTGGTGTCAACATTAAATCATTGTCACAGCTATATTAACAGTTAATTGGTGCATGCTTATTTACACTATGTGTATAGTATTTAAATATATAATGCATATATCATACATATAAATACATAAAAATTATGTACTATAGATTTATAATAATTAATGATTTATTAATGTATGATAAGACAGTGTAGAAACACTGTACAATAATGTAAAATAAGTGATAGTGAAGGAAGCCAACCTGAAAGGAGAGTTAGGTTAAGTCTAGATAGAAACAAACACACTTCTCTATTTCTTACACTTTATTTCTTCTCTTTTTTTTATTCTTAAACTTCCCACTTATCACTTCTTCACATTTCCACAGTACAATGTTTTAAATTTTTGGAAATATTCCTTTTTTATATGAAGAGACACAATTAAAACACTCAAAACACAAAGAAATATATTTTATGGAACTACATGCTTTTATTATGTTATGAAACTATGTGCTTCTAGAATTCTACATATTTTATGGAACTACATGCTTCTAGAATACTGCTTATTGTTGGTTCAGAACCAATTTTAGTTATAGGATGAACTTAACAACCAGACCCCAGACCAGTAATTTAACACTTAACTGTCATATGAAAGTTATAATGAATGAATTATAAGAAAGTATATTAATATTAACTATTATTTATATTTTCTTATTTTCTATTATAACTTCTAAGTATATTTCCTCTTAGGTTTATAATTTTTTTTCAAGATTCGGATTCGGCCTGAGGTTCAGGATTAAAGGTAAACTGGAGATTCTGATTCATAAAATAGTGGATTCGACCCCATTCTATTTTCTTTAAGTCTGGAAAAATATAAAAATGTCTGGAAAAGCCTGGAATTCTCAGGGAATTTTTTCCCCAAGATTGGTTAGTCACCCTGCTAGTAAGATGCTGGGAAAACATATTTAGAGCCCTCTGTGATGCATTAAGATTCCCTGGTGTTACACAGAGACAGGTGATGTTGCTGGAACTACTCCAACTTGATCTATGCAATGTGGGGGGCTGTTATTATTGCTGCTTTTAATGTTTCCTGCAGATATTACGAGGTACTACGTCGCCGTAACTATGTCACTCCAACCTCTTATCTTGAACTTATTCTAATGTTCAAGAGTTTGTATGAAAAGAAAGTGGAACAGATAACAGCGCAAAAAAACAGATATATTGTTGGTTTGGAGAAGTTGGACTTTGCTTCTGGTCAGGTATCTTTTTTCAGTATTTATGTTGTCTCTTGATCTTTTGGTGATAAATAAATATGGAATGTACTCCCCCTTTACCCTGAAAAATATCAAGTTTACCTTGCTTGATTCCACTAAGGTGCGGCTTCTAAGATACAGTAGAGTCGTAGTGTAATCATCAGGGCCCGAATTTTGATTACCTAAAAATTATCAAAAAAATGGCCGATAAAATGACCTTCTAAAAGAGTCTTCAAATTTTCAAAACAATTACCCAGAAATATGAACAAAAAGGTGTAATAAATGCACACATCTAAATCAAACATGTGCTTTATAAATGTAAACTGAAAATTATCCATGCAATGAAGTATTTAACAACTAAACTCTTTCATTCTCTTAAATATTATATTGATTTACAAATATGTGCTTGAGAAGTAATGCCGGGATCACGATCAACTTAAACTTAACTTAACGTAACTTAACGTAAAGAACCTCCTTGTGTGTTTAAATGGAAGCGATCACGATGCACTTAACTTAACGTTGACTTGCAGTTAACTTAACGTAAGAGATGTCCTGGGAGGTCTTTTACTTTACTTTACGTTACTTGAAGGGTATCACGTGATCTAGCCAGCCAATCATTATGTGAGTGACGTCATCAGGTATATTTAATAACTCATTTGTTGCTATTATGACTAATGTTTACTCTTTAGAGTAAGTTCTAGTGAACAGACATTGAACCAAAATAATTACACTAAAATAGGAAAGCTAAATTTATCAACAAAAAAAAATTTGTAATAGATATTTATTATATCGAATGAAAACTATAAACATTCACAGATCATCACTGTAAAACTAGTACAAATCACAGATCATACTCGAGAATGAAGATGTTTGGCTCGAGTTGTTACGTTAAGTTACGTGAATCGTGATCACACATACGTTAAGTTAACTTTAAGTTAACGTTACGTTAAGTTAACGCTAAGTTGATCGTGATCCCGGCATAAAAGCTACCCCCTCCCAATGCAACCCTCTCCAGCTTAGTCACAATGTCTCTCATCAGGAATGTGTATTTTACAACCAGACAAGCAAAGAAGATACAAAGTTCGTGGCCTACATTATCTTCTCATTCAGAGAACTGAAGGTTGAAAACATTTATGCATCAATAAAATATAGATTGTATTAAAAAATATACTTAATCAACAAAAATGCCTTAAATGACTCAGAAATTACTAACAATGTCTAAAAATGACTTTAAAAAGATGAAATCCGAGAAAAAAAATTACCTAAAATTCAAAAATGACCAAAAATTGACAAAATTGACCTAAAAAAAATACAATTCTACCACCAGAGGATGAACAGAGTTTATGTACAGTACATATGAGCATTGTCTGTGACGAACTAATAAAATGGTGACATATCATCAAAATCCGGGCCTTGGTAATCAGTCACAGTAAGACTGCTTGCTAAACTGAATGTACATCTCCTTAGTAAAAATGAAAATTTAACTTTAAAACTAAGCTTTTGATCAGTTTTTGTAGTTCATAACTGTATTTTATTAGATACGTCCTAGTATTTTGTACTGTCTTTTGTATGTTACACTTAGTTTGGAATATTACTCAGAGTTTGTAATAGTTATCACCACACTTCTTATTAGTATTGTGATTTCACTGTTCATGAATGTTTCTTTGATTTATCAATGTTATTAATTTTGTGGAATAAATAAATGTTTCTTTCCAGGTGAGAAATCTCCAGGAGCAGTTGTACGACCTTCAGCCTCAGTTGATTGATACTTCAGAGAAAACAGAAAAGCTGATGATAAAAATTGAGCAGGACACTGTGGTCGTGGAGGCCAAGAAAGAGGTCAGTGACAATATTTATAAAAGTTTCTGTACTGATTTCAGGGCAACCATACCTGAAACCAACCAAAATAGTCAAAGTAGGCTTTTTAACCAATTTTTGTTCATCTCACTGTTATATTGTAAATGATCACTTTAAATTTTACTTTTTTGACACGTCTTGATACCTATTTGTATTAAATGGAGACATTAATTAAATTGGAATAGGAATTAGGAAAGTAGAGTTTTAGAGTAAATGTACTCACATATGACTGACTATAAGAGTGAGAAACATTTATTATTTTACCAACTGATAATAAAATATCACGTTTTAAAAGTATGAATGCTTTTTCACTGATCCATGCCAATGAAAAGTTCTGAATAAATAATCATTGAAGTTGTGAACTATCGGTATTTTAAGATATCCAACACCTTAGCTCAGTCAGAAGCGAGCCTGTCTAATGAGCTAAGGGTCTCTAGTTCGATTCCCGGCATGGTCGAAAAATTTATCTTTGGTGAAATGTGGGTTTACTCTTTCACAGTGATGAGTTAATGGCTGGGGACTGAATTTTGTGCCTGTCCTGGTCATAGGTTAGATTATAAGGCATATGTCTATCTTAAGACTAGGACAGACACAACATTCAGTCCCCGGCCGTTAATTCATCACTGTGAAAGAGTAAACCCACATTTCACCAATGATAAATTTTTCGGCCATACTGGGAATCAAACCTGGGACCTTGAGCTCACTAGACAAACAAGCTACCGACTGAGCTAAGGTGTTGGATTTCTTCGTACTCAAAGCTAATGACTCTAAATTTGTATATTGTTAATAAAGAGATAAAATATAATTCACCATTAAGATTGCACTTGTAGATATTCACAGTTTACAAAGGGGCTCTAACTATTCCGTGTTACTGTTTAGATTGTTGCTGCAGATGAAGCCTTGGCAAATGAGGCGGCTGCCGCAGCCCAAGCCATTAAAGATGACTGTGAGAGTGACCTGGCAGAAGCCATCCCCGCCTTGGAAGCTGCTTTACAGGCCCTAAATACTCTTAAACCTCAAGACATCACCATTGTTAAGTCCATGAAGAGTCCTCCCTCTGGAGTCAAACTGGTCAGTTGTATTATATTCCTGCTGATAAGTTCCGATAGAATGAAACCTAGTTTGAGGGTTTGGGTGGAAATATGTGATTTTCTTCAAGAGGCAGCAATGTAATGTGTGAATGCTGTTTTTCTTTTTATTGTAAAAGCCATATTGGGTTAGTTTCTATCCACCTTTTCTGTACTTTCCTCCTAAAATAATACATGTTATATGTCTAACAAATATTAAACTTAGATTATTATTTCGACACACTTTAGTTGCTGTTTGGATTATTATACACATACATTATTTTTGATAATTACATAGGAATAAGTAAGGTAGAACTTTTTTAAAAGACAATGCACCCCTTTCGATGGAGAGAGAGAGAAATAGAAAGAGAAAGAAAGAGAGAGAAAGAGAGAGTGGAAACCCCATTTAGGTACTACTATCCCTAGTTAACCCAACCCAGGATTTGAGCTCTTGTCTCCCTGTCTCTGGCAATCCAATCCAACAAGTTCCAAGTTCCTAGTAGCTTTGTACATGAAAAGACAAGCCCATGTACCTCATTAACTTAATCTACAGTATCTGTATTTCTTGTTTAATATATTTTATTAAATATATTTAATTTAGTGATTTTTTTATTTTCAGTAAAATAGTGACTAAAATTTCGCAGCATTCCTGGAAAATTTCACTGCACACTACTGTGCCACGGTACCCCTTTCAGAACCACTGCCTAAGACCACCCAACCACCAAAGTGGATCCCAACATTTATGTACAACCATTTGTTTAGTACTAACACTAATATTACTACAAGACATGTATTTAAAAAAAATTGTGGTTCTATGCAGTTGCTAACATACCTACCCTCAACCAACTCAGATCAAATACTGAGCTAAAAATATTGTCTGTAATATTCATAATGTAAGGTCTGAAAAACATCGATGAATATTCTCATTAATACTGATGTAAATATTAATTTCACTGATATTGATGGTGTAAGGTTCCCTTAAACATTATAGCTAGCTTTGACTTTGAATACTTTTTTTCTGGAATGTGTGTTTAGATTATTTTAAAGTTAAATAGTCTCTACATTGACTTTATTTGGTCTCTGTATAGATTTAAAATAAAAGGGAAAGAACTTATATTATTTTTTCAATTACGTGACAATTGACACTGTGGACACAGGAATAGAACCCTAGACTATAGGCTTTGTGTGACATGCTCTACCATTGAGCCATCCTGGTTTGTCTCATATCCAGGGCCATCATGTATCTGTTTGTTATACACATAAATTAAAAATATTTTTGTTTGTTAAGAGTGTGATTTTAAACTTGGTTGTTAAGTGGGATTAAAAATCAAATATTAATGTATTTGTTGAATAACTGTAAGCTAGAGCTGATACATCACTCTCCCCTTTTTTAAATCTTAGCGATACCACTGAAGTGTTGCATTTCAGAGTGTGCAGTGTTGTGTGTCAACTTTACAGGGTTTTATGCAAGTTTTATGTTAAAGTGTAAATTGTTGTGTGTCATAATATTGAGTTTTGTATAATATATATTAGAGAGTGAGTGCAATCTTTATTTCCTATAAGGCGTGTTTTCGCGGTTGACCTGGTATCGATATTAAAGAAATGTTTATGATTGAGACGATACTAGAGCTATGTTTGGTAACTCATTCCTTGACCAGACTAAACAGTAAGATTATGGTCAATGAGCCTAGAACTTGTGCGCTAATTTCAAAACAGCATCACTTATATTAGATTCAAACGAGTATAACTACATAGTCAATGGATTTTAAATTTTTGTAAATCATGATGGACAGAAAGTACTAGCTAGAAATACATGACAGTAAGTAGGTACTTAAAAACCATATAGTTATGTATATGTATGAATGTTAATATTACATACAAACTTCATGTTTTCTTAAGGGTATTTTTGGAAAGATATGTTTAGCTTAATATGTTGTGTAAATATTAAGACTAGTCAAAATAAGTACCAATATAACTAAGAATAAAATTAAATAGCTCATTTTCCATCGATTTGCAGTACATGTATTAAGATTACATAAATTCAGCCACCAGCTGTTAGCTCTACTCTACCACAACCACCATTTTAGTTTGAGGAAAAAATCTCAAAATTGTTTTCGCGCTTCACCTTGGTCAGAACCACTTGGTCGTAAACCCTCGATACCAAGATGTAACTAAGTAATTCGCAAAAACTTGCCTCTAGTGTGGGGTATTTTGTGTTATGAGTGTCCAGGTTATTGTATTGTGTTGCAAAGTGAAGTGTTGACAGTCATAATCTTATTATTCTTGTTCAGGTGATGGAGGCAGTGTGTGTGATGAAGGGCATCAAACCTGACAGGAAGCCTGACCCCGGTGGCAGGGGATACATAGAAGACTATTGGGGGCCCTCTCTCAAGATGCTGGCCGACTTCAAATTTCTGGATACACTTCGAACGTTTGACAAAGACAACATCCCTGTAGCTATCATGAAGAGAATAAGAGACAAGTAAGTTCTTTCTTTTCATTTCACACTGGGCTTCACTCCAGTTCAAGACGTGGAGTCTGTGCTATTATCACTAACTCCACTTTCATTGATATGCATTGATAAAATGACTTCATCTGCACAAACTTATGTTGCATACTGCATGAAAGTATCGAAGCCCTTGCCCTATCTATTGAACCCTAATAAATAAATGGGCTAGGTTTGCAACAGAAACATAGAAAGTAAGTTAAATATATGCAAGTTTAATGTTAGCAAAGTTTAGAGTACATTACAAGGTTATTTTCAGGTTATTAGATTATTTTCGTCTGTAAAATAAAATTTACAAGTGCTAATGGTCTCCTTAAAAGGACTAATATACAGGTGACTGTGACATCACACTTAAAACTGCAAATAGATTCGACAAGATATTAGAAAGAAAGTTAAGCTCTAGAGTAGATTTTATCTTAATAGCTTGGACCTCAAGTAACTATTCAATCGATATAGACTATCACAACCAAATAGTATTTCTTTACAGCTCAAGTTTTTCAAAAGGTTAAGGTGATCCCCCTTTAATTTACAATTCTTAAACAGATATGACATGTAGGAACTTTTAAGAACATCAAAGAGGCAATTGAGAGGCCCAATCCTAATTAGGAAGGACTTAACTAATGATATTGCATGAAAGTGACCAAAGCCCAATAATTATATATGATATTACATAGTGACATATATATAATATATCACTTTTCGGGCTTTGTTCCCTGTCATGTAATATCATATATGTATTGGAGAACAGGAACGCTCCAGATAACTTATTACTCATAAAACATAGACAAGGCCTGAAGGGTGCAAAACACTCATAAAATTGACCAAGTGTTCAATAAGAGTTGTAGGAGAAAACCCCCACAGCTATAGCAATTAATGAGGCTAAGCAAATATAAACTAGAAAGGAAGAAATATATAGCGACTAACGCCATGTTCAAAAGACCTCAACTGTCACTTAGAACAACCTTAAACCCCAGGGTATCTATGTGCTTGCATAGAAAGATTTGAAAACAAGCTACAAGGCTCTTAAGGATGCCATGTAGCTCTTTGGCACTTGTCGCGCCATTTCAATTCTCATTGATAACAATACAGTAAATAAGTCATCATGAATAAATTGCGCTAACACAAGCTTCACCCTAACCACATGAAATAGATATAGGCCTAATTACATTCTTCAATCTATTTGCGCTGAGGCGGTGAGACCATCTATTCCATCTTTACAGTCAGACTAGTTGCGGAATGTGTCTTATGTAGAGCATTCCTTATCCAGGCGAAGTTAAGACAATGAGTACAAAAACTGGTAGTAAGTAGTAGATAGTAGGGAATAAAATACAACAATAAGATACAACTTTACTATCAATAATAAATTAGTCCTAAATGGGGACAATAAAAGAAAGTATCAAACAGATCTTTGGTGTAATTTACGCGTGAGATAAAGATGTAAATGGGAAAAGTGAAAGGGTCTTAATCTCCAATCCAAGGGAAGGATTATCTCCCCCTTACTACTTGTTACACCACTGGCCGAGATATAAGTCATAGCACTGTCATTGAATACAATTAGAGTAGTAAGTAAAACGTAACACTCACTATTAATGATGCACCCAAGCTTGTAAACGTGTATGCTCTGCAAACAAAATTAAGTTGTATGTTCCAGCCTTAAAATATAACTTTGACTCTTAAGTCCTTTTGTCAGAGAAGGTGTATAGGATAGTAACATGATGGCCCCTTTGTTACACCTGCACAACAACCATTCTGCATGAGCTGTGATGTGCACTTGTAATCATGTGACAACTGACTCTAAATGAATCTGCATCAGTGGTCACATGGTCTAATGCATCACTCTCCTATTAGACTGGATTGTTGGTAGTGGGGAAATAGGGGTTAGAATCATGGTCCATTATACTAAGTAGAGTCGGGGGGTTTCTAAATGGTTTTCCCAAATTTCATAGTGGCGTTATATTTCCTCTCAAATTATACCTTCTTCATCCCTATGCCAATATGTAGAAGAAGGTATAGGAAAGATGGATAGAAACATATAAAAGGGACGAACACAATATGGCTTTGCCAATGAAAAGAAGAACACAGTTCACACTTTACATTGCTGCCATTGGACAAAGAGGTAATGGCTTCTTCTTCAATAAAATCGATATTTTCCGCCACATCCCTTGACCTAGATTTAATTCTATCAGAACTCATCAGAAGGGAGTGTGAAACACGTAACACAACTTCCTAAAAGAAGAAAACCAATATGCATACAACCCAAACAGTTACCTTCTATGACATGATCATCATCATCATCAATTGTTTCCAGCATGTGGCCGGGTCAGTTTAGTAAAATGCCTCCATCTTCCTCTATCCTTCCACCACTCTTCCTCCTTTATTATTTCCATTCTTCTCCTTTCAATTGAACACTTTCTGTTATCTGCTCCTCCCATCTCTTTCTTGGCCTCCCTTGAGGTATTTTCCCTACATACTTCATTTCCAACATTTTATTTGGCATCCTCTCTTTTTCCATCCTCATTACATGCCCACACTGTCTCAGTCTTGCTTCCTTTACTATCTCATGTACTCCCTGTACCCTCACTCTTTACCAGACTTCAATCATAATCTTGTTTCTCCTCGTGACAGCTAACATGCTCCTCACAAACTTCATTCCCATGGCCTCCACTTTCCTGGTCCCTCTTATGTCACTTTCCTTGGTTCTGCTGCGAATGTGACAATGGGTACAAAGTACGCCCTGTATAACACTTCTTTACACTTCAAGGGCACTTCTCTTCTCCATAGCAGGTATCTTACACACCTATAGAACAACTCTCTCTACTAAGACGCAATGAAAAATAAATAAATCATAGAGGACCATATCTTGCTTGTTTCTTTCCAGTCGAGTTTTCTAACTTGGTATTGTCTCACAATCATTTGAAAAAATGTTGATATTGACACACCCTTGGGACAACCGTTGTATTCTTGTCTGTGTTTGTGTCCAGATACATACCAGACCGGGACTTTGACCCAGATGTCATCAAGAATGTGTCGATGGCATGCGAAGGACTGTGTAAGTGGGTCAGGGCTATGGAGGTCTATGATCGCGTCATCAAGATTGTGGCCCCCAAGAAGGCTAAGTTGGCCGAGGCTGAGGCAGAGCTCGCACTGCAGATGGACAAACTGAATGAGAAGAGGGCTCAGCTGCAAGCGGTAACAATAATACAAACCCCAATTCTCTTTTTAAATAGCCTAACCAACAGTTTGAATTAACACTAGATTTAAATCTATTTTACTAAACATTTTGCTGAACTTTTAAACCATCCCTAATTATTTCATTCCTTATCCTGTCTCTTCTTGTTACATTCTCAATGCCTCTCAGGAACCTCATATCTGCTGCCTGTGCTCTACTTAAATATCTCTTAGTTTTTGTCCAGGTTTCAGAGCCGTATGTCAATATTGGGTGATAATATGCCTTATATAACAAAGTTTTGGGATATTTTCTTATATTACATCGCCAGATTATATCCTACTCACATTGTAGGAATGTCCACTCTTCCATATCCTTTGTCCTATTTCCTCCTAGATCTTACCATTTGCAGTAATCTTACTTCCTAGATTTCAGAAATCTTCCACCTTTTCAAGTTTCTTTCCATTGAGTATTACATTTCATGTGATAAAGATCCAAAAACATACCTAATTATATTTTACTTTTATTAACTTAAAAGTTATCATTAAAACATAAAAATAAGCTCACTACAGGACTCTAACCAGACATCTTTTGAAGGGTTCTACCTGCGTTGGCTCATGGGAAAGTCTCTCAACAGCATATGCCAAGGAATTTTCTCAACAGGGAATCCCTCTTTAAGCAATTTAAAGGTTTTTTTTATTTCACACTAAAATTATAAATGAGGCTACTATCACAAAATGTAGTTTAATTATTTCAGGTTTTTTGGCATATGAACATTAATTTGTGATGTGAATAACTAGAAAAAAAACCGCTCCGGTGGCCACATGTTCTAGGGCGTTAATCTCATAATAGACTAGACTGTCAATGATGGGGAGATTGGGGTTTGAATCCCTATTGGGTTCACTGAGGTGGTTTTTTCCTAAATGGTTTTCCACTCTCCTTCTTTGCAAATGTGGGTACGCTTCTTCTAAATTCAACCTTCCTAATTCATAACATATAATTAGTACATGTGCATATAACCTAAAAAGTTAGTAAGACTTGGTGCTTGAAAAAAACCAACGTAAATGTGTATTTTATCTTTAAATATTTTTTTGGGGCATAGCTGTCAAATCCAGAATTATACTTTTGGATCAAGGTCAAAGCTTAGAAGCTAACATATGTGTGCAAGTGATAGGAGAAGAATGGAAGCAATTAAAGGAGGAAGAGTGATGGAAGGATAGAAGAAAGGAGGCATTTTACTAACGTGACCCAGCCACAGGGTGGAAACAGTTTATATATGAATTATCTACCATCTAGGCATTGAGTTGTTTGAACACCCAAAACACCTTCCCTTGTTACTGCCCTGGCTTATTATCTTGAACAATGTAAACATGACACAAATGAGCACTTAATGTTATAAGTGCTGTTGCTGCACATTACCTTCTGAACATTGAAATAAATTAAATGATCAACATAGAAGATTAGCATATTTGACAACAAATGTGTGGCCTGATCTGCAAAACATCTGAGCCTAAAAATGAACTAGAAGTGTCTTCTCTTTATTAAATATTACATTCTACTCTAAAAGCTTTAATACTGTGAACATTACCATACTAATAGGGAAGTGTGTAGTTTAAGAACATGTTATGGCAACCACTTTATTGTCAACCTTCTCTGGAAACATTACCTTAACACAACGGCTCCGTTCACATATAAATATTGTGTATTGAACATCTTTAGGAAAGTGTTTCTTTTATAGTAATAATTTTGTTTTCTAAAAATATAAATTTACTATGTGGGAAATTTGACTCATAAATTACACTAGAGAATTATTGTGCCAAATGTTTTTGATCAACTTATAATAAATAGGATGTGAACCAAACTCTTGAGGAAATTCGAGGTTCAAGTATTTTATAAATTTTCAGATTTGATACTCAAATCCTTACAAAAAAGTTTTTTCAATTTTTCAATAGAATTTGTTGTAGAGCTCCAATACTGCTTGTTGGTGGTTCATAGCTAATATAATTATAGGATGAACCTAGAACCAGACCCCAGACCAGTAATTTAACACTTAACTGAATGTCATTCATATTCTGAAAATTGAAAACTAACACCTGAACACGGGAATCGTACCCGGGACCTTTGTCTTAGTACACCAATGCTCTAACCACTGATCTATCCAGGATTCATCCCGTGCCCAGGGTCATTCTTCACTCATATTTTAAGGCAGAGTCTATTATGGACGTGTGGAAATCGTCGGCTACAAATGTGTGATTTTATTAAGATCATGAGCTATCAGATAACCCAAGCCACCTTCGACTTGGTAGTTGGCTTAATGCTGCCACTTTTATGTTATTATAATTATTATAATATGTACAAGTGGCAGCATTAAGCCAACTACCGAGTCGAAGGTGGCTTGTTATCTGATGCTCATGATCTTAATAAAATCACACATTTGAAGCCGACGATTTCTGCACGTCCATAATAGACTCTGCCTTAAAATATGAGTGAAGAACGACCCTGGGCACGGGACGAATCCTGGATAGCTCAGTGGTTAGTGTATTGGTGTACTAAGACAAAGGTCCCAAGTTCGATTCCTGTGTCCAGGTGTCATTTTCAATTTTCAGAATATAATATCTAGATGGAGTAATCCTCACTAAAAGCATAAATAATCGCTTTGGCTATTTGTTTCTTAAATTGTATGAATGTTACAACGAATTGATTATAAGAAAGCATGTTAACATCAATTACTATTTGTACTTTATATTATTATCTTATATTTCCTCTTATGTTCATAATTTTTTTCAAGCTTTGGATTCAGATTTGGATTTGAGTTTTGGGATCCAAAGGTAATTGGAGATTTAGATTCGTAAAATAGTGGATTTGAGTTAAATATAATAATAAGCAAAACATAAAAAAACTTATTTATGTTTGTCTCGTAAATTAATTGAAAATATTTCAAATGAAATTTAGGCCTATCAACATATTTTCTGCACTTTCTGTTAACGCCTTAATTTGACTAAGGCATTTCTAAATATAAACTTGTTATATTTTGTGACTTTTAGTCGGGAATATAAAGATACCTTTTTTTAAAATATAATAACAAAATTTATGATTTTAGGAAAATAACCATAAATTGTATTATCATGATTTGGTAAAAAAATTAATTAGAACAATTTCACTCCATCTTTGTAAATATATATATAATTATTGCAATTTTAATTTTTATAAATTAAATTGACCTTATTCTTGGTTAAACTGGCAACAATAAGACCTCAATTTTTAGAACATGTTAAAAAGTTTAATGAAATGCAAACAGCATAGTGATTAATTGGTTTCATGTGAAGTAGTTTTATAAATTTTAGTAATTTCTATATAATGTGACACAAAATAAACATTTTAATAGTTCCATAATTTATTTTTCTCTAACAAATTCTTTCTATATTGTGATTGGTGTTGATACTTAAGGTGACAGACAAGTTGCAGACTCTAAATGATGAGTTTGCAGCAAAGACAAAGAAAAAGAAAGAGCTAGAGGATGCCATTGACGCAACCAGGCAACAATTGGAGCGTGCAGAGAAACTCATTGGCAAGTAATACTAATTTTAGTTATATGCTTAACAATATGATTCATGTCAGAAATAATATATATAGAATTGTGACTAACACAGCTATATAAAATTGCGACTAACCCAACTATATAAATTGTGACTAATCCAGATATATAAAACTGTGACTAACCCAGTTATATAAAATTGTGACTAACCCAGTTATATAAAATTGTGACTAACCCAGTTATTTAAATTGTGACTTCCCCAGCTATATTAAGTTGTGACTTACCCAGCTATATTAAGTTGTGACTTACCCAGCTATCCAAAATTGTGACTAGCCCAGCTATAAAGTTGTGACTAGCCCAGCTATATAAAGTTGTGACTAGCCCAGCTATATAAAATTGTGACTATCTCAGCTATATAAAATTGTGACTAACTCAGCTATATAAAATTATTGTGACTAACCCAGCTATATAAAATTGTGACTAACTCAGCTATATACAATTATTGTGACTAACCCAGTTATATAAAATTGCGACTAACCCAACTATATAAAACCATTAAACCCTTGCAAATCTTTTGCACATTCAACCAAAAATTATGTTAGATTTTTTCTTTTAACTTAAATTTTAAACAAACAATATGTTTTAACGTAAACTGAGTATGCTATGTCAGAAGTCGGTAAAAAAATCCTATCCACTGATACCCTATTAATTGCAGTAGGCTTTGTATTAGTTGAGAAAAAGGGATGTTGACAACATAAATAATATATAGGATTGTGACTAACCCAGCTATATAAAATTGCGACTAACCCAGTTATATAAACTTGCAACTAACTCAGCTATATAAAATTGTGACCAACCCAGCTTTATAAAGTTGCAACTAGCCCAGCTGTATAAAATTGCGACAAACCCAGCTGTGTAAAATCGCGACAAAACCAGCTATATAAAACTGTGACTAACCCAGCTATATAAAATTGTGGCTGACCCAACTGTATAAAATTTGGACTAATCCAGCTATATAAAATTGTGACTAACAAAGCTATATAAAATTGTAACCAGCCCAGCAATATAAAATTGTGACAAACCCATCTATATAAAATTTTGACACCCAACTATATAAAATTGTGACAAACCCATATATATAAAATTGTGACACCCAACTATATAAAATTGTGACCAACCTAGCTATATAAAATGGTGACTAACCCAGCTAACTAAAATTGTGACTAACCCAGATATATAAAATTTCTACTAACCCAGTCAGATAAAATTGTGACCAGCCCATCTATATACGATTGTGGCTGACCCAACTGTATAAAATTGAGACTAACCGAGCTATATAAAATTGGGACAAATCCAGCTATATAAAATCGGGGTTGACCCAACTGTATAAAATTGGGACTAATCTAGATATATAAAATTGTGACTAACCAAACCATATAAAATTTTGACTAGCCCAGCTATGTAAAATTGTGGTTGACCAAATTGTACAAAACTGTAACTAACTGTATTAATGTTGTGACTAGCCCAGATTTATAAAATTGGGACTAACCCAGCTATATAAAATTGTAACTAACCCAGCTATATTAAATTGCTACTAACCCAGATTTATAAAATTGTGACTAACCCAGCTATATAAAATTTTGACTAATCCAACTATATAAAATTGTAACCAGCCCAGCTCTAGAAAATTGTAACTAGTTTGGATATATACACGAGGCTTTGATGAAACTATTTGGCTTAAGTAAACTTATGTCTTCGTTTATTCATACAGCATTAATAATTAATTAAATCTTATCTTCACTATTCTTCCTCACACAATTACATATTTTCAATAATTTTTCATTTTTGTAATAATCCCTTATAATTAGAATGGATACAGAAAAAACATATATAGAAAAGACAAACTAATATTATCCCCAAGGTCCTACTTGCAGAAAGTTTCATTAGACTACATAAAGTAATGCCCTCAACAGTGTTGTATTACATCGTTTCATTTTATTTATTTAAGCTATTTAAAGTGCGCTTTCTGAACCAACTGATTATATCAGCATACGAGAATTTCTTTGACCGAAAGCAAAAGGGTCTACTACATTTGACAGGAAAGGTATTTTAACATACCTTCCGGAGTTCTGTTACATGCCACAATCAACATGGGACTGACGACCTTACTGCGCCTCAGAAGGAAGTTGTGTTATGGATTTTTATCGCACAAGAAAAAACCATCGACCCCATCTGTGTTTGAACCCACGAATATTGGGTCGTGAGGCCAGCACTTTACCCCAAGACCACTGAGGTCAACAGTATAATATCATTTGTTAATCTATTGACTCTAGTCATGGAGAGTGGTGATGGTGTGATTATCACCTGAGTAGTTGATAGTCTTAAGGTTAGATATCCACATAGATGTCACTTCTTGCTGAGTGAGGTTATCTAGCTGTGGTAACTGCTATTTTACAATTCTAACCCCTCTTATGATCCATGTGACCCTTGCTGTGATTGGCACTGCAGGAAAACAAGGAATCTAAGATGGTGGGGATTTAACAAATTAACAGTCTCTCGTTCACCACTTGTAACTACAATTAAACTGGGGCCTTAACTAGGGTCATAGACAGCTACTTTAGAACTCAACTCCAAGCCCCAGACACACTCAAACTTGTGACGACTAGCATTACATTACACACGACAAGAACCTGTTCCTCCACCGTTATACTTACCGTCCTTGTGACAATAAACTGTCTAGTAAACTGTATAACCATGTGTATAGTCTCTTACCCATAGTGGTCACCCTTGATCATTTGAATCACAGCCATCCTGACAGATTGGTAATAAACAATGTGTATTCTGTAGGTGGTCTGGGAGGAGAGAAGACTCGCTGGAGTGAGACTGCGGAGAACCTCACCGACCTGCTCACTAATGTTATTGGGGATGTACTGCTGTCAGCAGGCGTACTGGCTTATCAAGGAGCCTTTACTGTTGACTATAGACAGGTAACAACACTGTTTCAAACAATAACAAGGACCTTCCCTTTCAACTCTCAACTCTAAATATAGTATTTCTTAAATTCTAAACAGGACATTCATTTGATGTATTTGTTCATGAACAGAAACTAGCAGGGGCTGTATAGTAGAGTTCATGATATTTAGAATCTTTTCCTAACCAACGCAGGTTAACATTTATTGTATGAAACAACACACACTAGCTATTAGAAGAGTTTTATCCTTATGTTGTTGGAAAACCTGCATGCATCAGTCTTGTGAGATCTTTCTGGGTTATAATACACAAGGAATTGTCACTCTTTGAATTAATACATCTGAAATAACTGTCACATATAGCGAGTTTTCTTTTAAATTAGTAAATGTGTTCTGTGAAAAGCTGAGGAGTTGAAGATTTTATGCCATCAAGTGGAAAAAACATAATAGAACCCTGGGTATCCCATGTGACTACAACTTGTCTTGTTTCAGGAGCTGACTGCCATGTGGAACAAGCGCTGCCTGTCCCTGGGTATCCCATGTGACTACACCTTGTCTTGTTTCAGGAGCTGACTGCCATGTGGAACAAGCAGTGCCTGTCCCTGGGTATCCCATGTGACTACAACTTGTATTGTTTCAGGAGCTGACTGCCATGTGGAACAAGCAGTGCCTGTCCCTGGGTATCCCATGTGACTACAACTTGTCTTGTTTCAGGAGCTGACTGCTATGTGGAACAAGCGGTGCCTGTCCCTGGGTATCCCATGTGACTACACCTTGTCTTGTTTCAGGAGCTGACTGCCATGTGGAACAAGCGGTGCCTGTCCCTGGGTATCCCATGTGCCCAAAACTTCTCATTGATTGCTACACTGGGTGAAGCTGTAGTGATCAGGACCTGGAACATTGCTGGATTGCCTGTTGACAGTTTCTCTGTAGATAATGGCATCATCGTCAGTAATGCACGTAGGTGGCCACTCATGATTGACCCTCAAGGTAATTATTAGCTTATTTTTTAGATATTTAATTACAAAATCTAGGGTCATTACTTGTTGGTAATCACTGTCTGCATAGTCTGATTATTATTGTTCTTTATTTTCATTGGTAAATAACTTGACAGGTTATGGGCTCAGGCACTCATCAACTACAAGAAGAATTAAACAACATCTTATAGTAAGGTTTATCAGAAAAATCCACAAATCCATTTTGTTAATTCACAATTGAATTAAATGCGATACATTTGAGGTTCACGTAATTTTCACAAACACAACAGCCTTATATTAAATGTTGTTTAAATAGTTGATTTGCGAGACCATAGTAGAATCTATGGCTGAAAAGTTTGATGAAGCTTACGTCAATAAGTTTGATGGTAAAAATCTTAATATGTAAACACCAGCAAAACCAAACTATTGCTTACAAGTATTGAGTAGTGTTAGCACACATTTAAATGTAATATATTATGATGTTAATTGGAAGGGAAACAGAAACAGTTGGATATACATTTTATAATAATTAGCTTTTTATACTTGGCGTTCTGTATTCCAACATGTCCATTACCTTGTCCAAATTGAGTCCCCCAACATATCCTATCAGAAGCTTCCATTTTTAGATTCTTAAACTTCATCTTCTTTATTGTTTGTAGTCATGAATCAGTTTAATTCATCATCTTCCTGGTCCCCTTCTCACTTCCACATCCCCCAGTAAGCCATTTAATTTTGTAAAGAGACACATAAAGTTGGCCTTTCTGCATATAATCCCCTGCATAATGTTTCTCATTTCATCCATCTTCTCTTCTTAGAACTTCTCCATTAGTCACACAATATGTAAATATTATCCTCTCTATTATTCTTCAATATAGAATATTTGTGATCATCAACTGTTTCCAGGCTCTAGCCTGGTCAGTTTATTAAAATGCCTCCATCTTCCTCTATCCTTCCACCACTCTTCTGTTACGCCCTCTCTTTCTACCTCGTAGTTTAAGGCCACCGTAAACAACAAAACGAGGAAGAAAGGGCATAATCTAAACATGAAAAATAATATAAATAAATAAGAAACACAGAGCAGAGAGTTTGAGAAAATAGTCATTTAATATGTATTTTTAAACAACATTTAATGAACATAGTGGCCTCGACCATCCTAGTAGCAAAAGTATGTTGCGAACATAGATCGCAGGAAAACATTCTTCCAACAAAATCAATAAACAATATTAAATATTAATACTTGTTTAGCAAAGGAGATTATAAGTTTTACTACCCAATTATTCTTTGTTTTAACAATATAGACTGGGTTAATACCAAAAATAATAAATCAGTAATTCCCACAAGTTAACTGCAAACAATGTAACCAAGGTAAATACTCACTATGACTTAAGACAACAAAGCAAGAACATTTAAAGAATCTGTGACGTTACGTCACACGAAAGCCACCCATTATATTCCAATTAATAAAGTCATTTAATTTAATTGATTAGTTCAATATAACAAATCACTCGGAGAATATTTACAATATAAACATTTTCTTATTACCGTGTCCAAGGTTGCCGTCCACCTTCGATAGCGATGAGTTCCACATTTTTATTTGTGGTATTGAAGATCCATGTTGACGTAGACAGGTTATGTAGACGTAGGTTGAAATAGAATACGGAGCACGATCGTTCTTGATAGACGAATAATAAGTTGTTTCTCTTATCATGGCGCAGTCTAGTCTATCACATCTATATAACTATAATCTATCATCTGACTTCTGTAGTCGCACTTCTGTCCGTTTAACCATCCGTACTGTATAACGATAGTCATAACGATAATAACGTACATACTGAACTAATAACGTGAATACAGAACAAATCACGTAGATACTGAAATCATCTCATAAATACTGAACTCTTCACGAGCATAATAATTCATTAGATTGAACTTGAACTGAACGTGAATACAGAACAAACCACGTAGATACTGAAATCATCTCGTCAATACTGACCTCTTCACGAGAATAATAATTGATTAGATTGAACACTTTTCTATAGCGGTTATAAGTTATATACTGGTCTAGCTGCGTAGCACAAAAAGGGGGGTGGTAAGTTGCCAGTTGGTCAGTGACGTGAGGGAGGGAAGTCACGCCACATCATGGGAAGTTCAGCGTGCAGGTCTCTGGTAGGTTGAACCGCTCGAACCAACGGTTTTCCGTCTTGAAATTTGAATCCTCATCGAACGATTGGCTTGCTACGTCAGAGGCCTGTAGCAAGCCCCGGTGAGGTCTGTGACGTCATCTACCCCTGACAGATGGCGATCATGAACTTGCGAGCGCCATTTCTAACTTGACGGTATGATGTACTCATCTAGTGCGGGTGCACTCGGTACGGTTGCCCCACTCGCTGATTTAGGATGTTTTTATTAACCAGCGAGCTATCTTCGGTGTCCAGGACAACAGATCCAGGGGGTACGTTTACTTATTGAATTATTAGTAGAAGTTGATATTTGTATTTTGTTGAAGGAGTATAGTGAAGAAAGAGATAGTTTAAATTAAGGACTGTTTTAGGACTGGAATAACAATAGAGAAGATTACTATTGTTTTTGGCTATTTTCAGTAGTTTCTCGGGGCGGGTAGTATGATAGTTCAGGCGGAGTGGTAGAGATGGGAATAGAAGTAGCATTACACCTTTGTAATGTTACACTTCCTCTATCCCTCCACCACTCTTCCTCCTTTAATTACCTCAATTCTTCTCCTCTCAATTGTAAATTTATGTAATCTGCTCCTCCGATTTATTTCTTGGCCTCCTTTTGCTGTTTTTTCCCACATAATTCATCTTCATAATTTTCTTTGACATCCTCTCCTTCTCCATCCTCATTAGATGCCTATACCATCTCACTCTTGCTTCCTCTACTATCTCATGTACTCCATATACCCCCACTCTTTGCCTGATAACATCATTCCTAATCATGTTTCTCCTCGAGACAGCTAACATGCTCCTCACAAAGTTAATTCCCATGGCCTCCACTTTCCTGTCTCTCTTACATTCACTGTCCATGTTTCTGCTGCATATGTGACAATGGGTACAAAGTACGCCCTATACAGCACTTCCTTACACTTCAAGGGCACTTCTCTTCTTAACAGCAGATCTCTTACACACTTATAGAACAACTTTCTCTCTCTCTCTGCTGCTGCTCTCTCCTTATTAGTTCCTCTTTAACCCAACCCTTAGCCTCACTCATGCGTCAAGATATTTGACACTATGAGAGCTGAAGGAGAAGGCAGAGGATAGGGCACATTGGCTGTATAAGTCCACTGACCAAAGGAATGAACCTTTATTAAGACAGAACACATGATAACAATAATAATCCTCATCATGCAGTTTCCTGCCACTGGCAGGGTCTGTCTTGAACATAAGCTTCTCTATTTACTTCTGTCCTCCCACCACCTTTCTTCCTCCACGCCGGCCAAATCCACTCCTCTCCTCTCCACACTTCTCTACATTCGTTTTATCTACCTATCCCTGGGTCTTCCTTTTGGCCTCCTGCCCACCACCTCTATTTCAAGTATTCTCCTTGGAATCCTCCCCTCTTCCATGCTCTTCATATGTCCATACCACTTAAATCTTGCCTTCTCTATCCTTTCCTTCAGGGGTTCCTCCTTCACTCTATCTCACCTTCTCCATCCTTGTCACGCCTAGACTTCTCCTCAGAAATTTCATCTCGCATTCCTGTATACTGCTCCTATTCCTTTCCTTCATCGCCCAAGTTTCTGATGCGTACTGCAATATTGGGACATAATACACCCTGCCTTGTACATCACTCCTTTGCACTTCTGTACCCTCTACCCCAGACCAGACTTCTAACGCTTTCTGTAAAAGTTTTCTGCTTGCCTCCCTTTTTCCCTAATTTTTCTCTCGTTTCCTCCTCTTTCCTCTACAACACTTTTCAAGTACTTAAAGCTTTCCACTTGGCACTTTCCACAAATAATAATAATGATGACGATGATGATGATAATGATGATGATGTTGATAATAATCTAGCATAGTATTTAAAATAATGTTCTCCATATCCATAACACAGCATTTAATAAGTATGTAGTCAAATTGTGGAGCATTCAATTAATCATATAAGCCATTTTAACTTGCCAGTGATGGGGAACTATAAATAGAAATCTTGACAAGTCTTTACTGCCTTATACTAACACTATCCTCATCCCTACTAAAATATTATACTGTCAAATAACCATTGTGTTTAAAATAGGAACTAAAAAAAAGGACTGAGCTAAACTATTAGACTTACTTTTACTAAGACCACATCCATTACTTTAGAATTTCCTTGAATATCTTTTATTAAAATTAAAGTGCTCTTTGAATTAACAATTCATATTTTTAAAACAAACATTTTAGGAGGTGACTAAAAGTATTTGTCTTTATTATATGAACTTAGAACTTTTTATTAAACTTTTTAAGACTAGGAGTTAAGCAATGGCTGTATAGCTTCAATATTATTTCTTGAATGTTATATACACCGAATAGTCATCAACATTGACTCTTGTAACACTATAAATTAATAATAAAGAGAGAATAGTATTTTCCCAACAAAATAAAAATAAAATTTACCAAATATGTTAATTTTAAAATGGTGGACTTACTCAAATCAAGCTGTGTTAGCTATTTATGCTACTTCTTCATAAGTACACTAATGCTTCTTATGAGAAAAACAATTTACATTTAATATGCAAGTAAATTATAATGAGTGGAATAGTAGAAAACAAGAAAAATAAGCATTTAATCAATGTTACCTATTAATGTTAAATGTTTTTTATTTTGATGAAATTTTGTTTACTTTTTGTTTTAAGGTAGGTGGAAGGGAACACGGGATAATATCTATTATTTCTGCACTTTTTTATAACAAAAAACCTTTTTTGGTAAAAATAAACCAAATATTGCTTAAGTAGATACATTTAGTTTAATTTTCTCTCCACATATCAACAGTTCTTGACTATTTGACCATAACAGATTGGAACTTGGTGAGACACTTTTTATATAAAAAATCTCTAGTCAAATACATTGTGAATATGACATATTTTCAAGAAATGTTGAGATTACTTTGAATCAACATTCTATTTATTTTGGCCCAAAATATATTTGCTTATGAAAACTACAAAAAAATAATATAAACCTGAAATTGTGGTCACTCCCATCCCACCTTAAGTCACTATTGTATTTAATATTTATATGGCTATGAATGTTCTAGAATGTTAGTAAATCAAGGAGGCAAAAGAGTATTAGTACTTATTGAGGAATGGGATGGAGACTGTTTTAACCCTGTAGCTCTCGGGCATACAATATTAACATTGATATGATTGTATTGATTTCCACAGGTCAAGCAAACAAGTGGGTGAAGAATATGGAGCAGGGAAACAGAATCTATGTGATCAAACTGAGTGACGCCAATTACATGAGAGTGTTAGAGTCAGCCATACAGTTTGGGTCGCCAGTCATCCTAGAGAATCTGGGAGAAGAGATAGATCCATCAATAGGTACCATCTTATATCTAAAACACAGCCATTGCTCTTCGGTGGCAAGGCTTTTAATGTGTGGCGTTTGCTATCTCCTCATGTTCCATTAATACATTCTTACTTCAAATCTTCAGCTAATTATCAAATTTGAATCAAAATCATTTCTATTATACACATATTTTATTACAAATAGTTATATTTGAAGGATAGAAAACATTAGTAGATCTACTTTCATGTATCCATGATCGACTTGCAAACTCATTGCTGAGCAGCTGTCATGTTTGATAAAACTTTGACAACAAATAATATATATTTGTTATTACTTTCATAAATAAAAATCATTTACCATAGTAAAAAAAAGATTATATTTTTGTGTTTATAATTTAAAATTTAACTGTTCATGTTATGTTTATATTGGTTATTATTAACATTATCAACACTATTATGTCTTTAATAAGTTTTATAGTAGCACCTAACTCAGCTGACCTCACTGTGTACGAAACTGTTAATGTTTGTTCTAACATGGATTTATTTATAACTTTCATGCATATTTCATTCATAGCTTGTACTTTATGTAAATGAGACGTCTTGAAATTGCTGATTATGTCTGAAAGTTAATTTGTATGTGATAATAAAATATTATCAAGTACCGGTACTACACTATTAATTAACAATGCAAACCTTTATTTAACATTTTTAACTTTTGATTTTGAAATCAACTGTTTGGTTTTTTCTTTTTTTGTGGTAGTGGTGTTTTTAGTTCACTAACAAATTATTTTCAAAAACGAGAACTTCTAAATAGTTAGCTTAACTTCATAACTTTATGAATATAGATGGTGAATACAGACGAGATGAAGACAGTTGATGATGTCAATATAACCAGTGATAATGTGCTTATGTTTACAAAATAAATAGTAAATACTTTATATTTTGTTTTTTTAAACTAATATTTGTATGACATTTTTCTGAGTTGTTAAAAACAATTTGGTTATGATATAATTTTGGGTGGCCTTAAGACAACCCTGTAACCATGATATTATATTATATTAGAGTTGGATTGAATCCACTATTTTATTAATCTGAATCTCCAATTTATTTTCGAATCCTGAATCTCGAATTCGAATCCAAATCGCGGAAAAGATCATTAACATAATAGGAAATATTAGTACAATAGAAAATACAAATCTATGTGTCCTATCATTCTTTACAAATTTCCATTTTCTCCCTTTTGCGGTTTTTGGTTTCCTATTCTAGGATGTTGTTGAGCGTTTTACACTCCTCCCTGATGAGTTCTGATAGAATGAAACCTAGGTTGAGGGATTGGGTGGTAATGATTGATTTTCTTTAAGAGGAAGCCATTACCTCTTTGTCCATTGGAAGCAATGTAAAGTGTGAACTGTTTACTTTTTTCCATCGTAAAAGCCATATTTTGTTCATCTCACTTTCTATCCACCTTTTATCTACCTTCTTCCAAATATAGGCTTATAGAAAATCCAAATATTAACTAAATGATAACAACCTTTATTATAATCCATTAATTATAACAATAAGTTCATCCTGTAATTATAATTGGTTCTGAACCACCAATAAGATGTATTGGATTTGAAAAATCATTCGTTAGTCTAAGGCTGGATTAAAAAGTAATGTGTAAAGTGCATATTCTTGTTTCAGTCCATTATGTATTTAGAAAGTATCTGATAAGTGACATCCAAATTGTAACCTGCCATGTGTATCAGTCATATATACCTCAATAAGCTTGACAAGTTTTTCGGTGTCCCAAACTTAACTTAAATCTAATATAATTTATTTATTTTAACTTAATCCTAGGTTTTTTTAAAATATATGTATAATTGATGAACCATCATGATGTATTCTCACTTTTTTTTCTAATATTTGACGAATAGTAAAAATCGGATCTGCTGTTGGTTGATCTATTTAGTCAAAATCCACACTGATATTCCCAATTATTTCTTCTGTATGGGATTAATCTTATGAAATTTATGTTAGATACAATTTTTTAACATGTTGGTAGCAGTGAGATTACACTATATTTTATCTACCTTTTTTAAAATGAGTATTATAATACCTTCCTTCCAGTGTTGTGGTAATACCTCATAGTTCCATATGGAACAAAGGAATTCATTAAGTTATATTACTAACTTTTGACCACCTTCCTTTAAATAACTCTTCTGGAATTGAATCTATACCTGGATATTTATGGTTATTTAACTTTCTAATAGCTTATTTGATGTCACTAATACTTGATTCTGTGACTAGTGATTCATCAGTATGGATTTCGATACCCTCACCCAATTTGAATCCTTCATGAACATTCAAAATATGCCTCAAGTGTTTGTTCTTCTACTCAAAACCTCGCTTGTATCTGCTATCAGGCTACTATTCTCATCTTTCATTAAATTGGCCCTAGAATTATAACTTTCTCTATATCCGTTAATACTTATTTATTTTTATTTTGTTCTATCTCCCTAGCATTACCATTTAAATACTCTATGTTTTTGTTTCTGAATAAAGCACTGGCCTCGCTCATTGTATTGCTATATGTTTTTAATCTCCAACCATTAGGACTTTCTAGCCAATGTAATTTTGTTTCCCATCGTTCCTCTATTACTTTTGAACATTCGTTGTCAAACCATGGTTTCTTCCTATTATTTTTTGCAAAGACATATACTACTCTTTGCTGCAATTCTAACGTTATTCCTGACAATTTCCCACTGTTTCTCTGGATTCATGGTCCCCCCCCCCCCTCATCGTTTGAGCACTTTAGAGCAACAAACCTATTTACAATTTCAAACGTTCCCTAAGTTTTGCTACTACCAAGTAAAGGTCAGAATGCAATCTGAGCCCCTGTATGAACTGACATCCAGTAAGCTTGTTTGACATCTTTTATCTATCAGCAAGTGATATATTTGATAATGTGTATTCCCATCTGGGGAGGTCCAAGTATATTTATGAATATCCTTATGTTTGAATCAAGTACTTTTCACCATAAGGTTCTCTGAAGTAGTAAAATTTATCAATCTTATTCAATTATAATTACTGATGTCTTGCAAGCTTTCCTATTGTAGGTCTAACTAATTCCTCCTTCCCTATCTTTGCATTAAAGTCACCAGTCACAATTGTCATGTGATAGATTGAGAACTGGCCTTACAGGTGTTCTAGCTCCTCATAAAAACTATCATTTATTAAGTCATCTTTGTCTTCTGTAGGACAATGCACATTGATGATGACCATATTATGCCACTTCCCTGTTACCACTAAACTTGACATCCTATTGTTAATGAACTTTATGTCCTTAACTGTTGACATACTCTTTCTGGGGATAATAAATACTGTGCCTAAACTATGTGTTCCTCCATAGAAAAATACGTATTCGCCAGATTCTACCTTACCATCTTCTGACCATTAACCTCTTGTATAGCAACAATATATAATCCAAACCTATTTACTTTAGTTAGTTCATTACTCATTGATTGTAGCGCCCCTGGCCATTATAACATTCCATGTTCTAATCCTAATCTCTTTCCTAACTTTACTATCCCATGACTCCCCTGGATTAGTCACTGCCTGGAGATCCAATTGGGGGGACTATTTTATCTCTATAATATTCTACTCCAGGAACAGCCATGGTAAACTTTTCAGTGTTTCTTGATGTGATTTTTTATTACAGTGAGAGCTCATCACGCCCTCGCCCAAACAATACCCAAGCTGGAGGACCATCCCTAATGGCTGTCTGTGACTGCTTACTCAATATATTTGCAGCTACCTTTCAGATTGGAAGTCTGTATGCTATCCGCAACCTAAGGGTGCTATGCTGTATATCAGTGGTTCCCAAAGTGGGCGGTGGGATTGTACAGGGTGGCGCTAAGTTGAAAGGGGGCGGTAAGGGGGCGATAATAGGCAAAAGGGTGGTAGAGGGGCACTCAAGCTGGTATTTTCCGAGTGTGTTGTTTATTTATTTTGACTGACCAGCAAAATACATTCCTTGCTTCAAGTTTCTTCCTCCCTTTCCAAGGTCATGTTGCGCGCGTATAACCTCCATTCTCTAGGCCACGTCATGCGTTCTCACCCCCTCCCTGAGACTACGTCACATGTTCTCCCTCCCTTCTTGAGGCCATGTCACCAAAGCTATTCAGACAAGTTTATCACATTTTGAGAAAGTGCTGTGCTTTGTTCTTGTTTCTTTGTTGTCTCCTCAAGATTTTACTGGTAAATCCTGAACAAAACAGTATTGAGTGTGATACTTATTTTCCTGTCTTTTCAATTATTCAACATGTTGATTATGAATCGAGATTAGAAGCTATTATTTTTGTTGCAACCTATTCAATATTAAAAGTTTTAATGAAAGTTATATGGGGATATAAAAGAATTAAAATTAAATTCAGTACCGATGCCTAATCTAGAGCTCAATTTTGAATTTAATATTCACTTACAAAATGTGTACATAGATAATTGTGTAGCAAAATCATTTTAAAAGGGTATATAAAAAACTAAAATAAATGTAACTCTGAATTAATCTTTTTTTTTCCACGTTAATAATTATTCATACATCTATTATTGAAACAAAATTTAATGTTATGGCTGTAAATTTCTGAAGGAAGCAACAGAAAAACACTTTTTTAAATATAGGCTTACAATCTTTTTTTCTTTTAGATTAGAAATGGCAGAAGCAGAAAAATCAAAAAAGAAATGTAGACAATATAGTTTGGAATATCTTAAGTATGGATTTATACCTGCATCAACAAACCAGCAGCTGCCAAAGTGCCTGTTATGTGAAAAGGTATTTTCTAATGAGGCCATGAAGCCTTCCAGACTCATTGAACATTTAAAGAAGGCACATCCTGACAAGGCAGATAAGAATTTAACTTTTTTTCAATCACTTCGTGAAAAGTTTCAAAAGCAGCCAACATTGTTAAACATGATTCGCAATAGTTCACAACAACAAAGTGATGGTTTGCGTGCATCATACAACATTTCATTGTTGATTGCTAAGTCTGGAAAGCCCCATACAATTGATGAAGAACTCATCCTTCCAGCGGTTAGTGAGGTTCTGAATACTGTTTTGCACAAGTCACCACATGATATAATTAAGATGATTCCTCTCAGCAACAATTCAATACAAAGACGCATAGATGAAATGGCTGAGAATGTGGAAGATCTACTGTGCAACACACTAAGGACAACAGAATTTGCATTACAGCTGGACGAGTCAACTTTGCCAGGCAATGAATCTTTACTTCTCGCTTATGTGCGTTTTATAAAAGACAAGAGTTTGGCTCAAGAGTTGTTATTTGCAAGGCAACTAAAAACCGATGCTAAAGGAGAGTCAATATTTCATGTTGTTGAGGAGTTTTTCAAAGAAAAGGAAATTCCACTTACTAACATACTTGCTTGTGCAACTGATGGATCACCATCAATGACTGGTCGCTACCGTGGGTGTGTCGCTTACTTGAAAAAATCAGTGCCAAATATTTTACCATTCACTGTGTCATTCATCGCCAACATCTGGCGGCAAAGAATCTCAGTGGGTGCCTACACAATTCATTACACACTGTTATTACTGTTATTACTGAATAAAATTAAAGCACATGCTCTCAATGATCGACTATTCCGGGAGCTCTGTTCTGAGAATGAAGAAAACTTTGAAAGTTTGTTGTTTCACACTGAAGTTCATTGGCTATCTAAAGGAAACTGTTTGAGACGCTTTTACAACCTTTTTGACACTGTTGTGGAATATTTTGAAGACATGAATGCTTTGCTCAGTAATGAACTCAAAGAAATCAAACTTGATATTGCTTATTTGTCTGAGCTATTTGCAAAGTTCAATTAAATGAATTTGCAGTTGCAAGGCAATGACACCAATCTTATTAAAGCCAAATCTGTCTTATCTACATTTATTGCATAATTAACTATACTGAAGCACAATATAGGCCGTCGCGAGCTATACCAATTTCCGAGATTGTCTGAGCTAGAAAAGAAATTCGGAATACAAGATGACAATCTGCAAGTTTTTTGTGACCATTTGAATATGCTGCATGAAGATATGTCTGATCGATTCAAAAATCTTGTTATGATGGAAATTCCAAACTGGGTATTAAGTCCATTTTCAGATATTGAAGAAGTTGGAGCATTGGAGGAAGAACTAATTGAGCTACAAAATGACATTGAGTTGAAACCAAAGTTTAAGAAATCATACCAAGAGTTTTGGTTACAGAAGGAAATTCCTGATCGCTATCCTGCATTATGGAGAGAGGTTAAGAGGCTCCTGATTGCATTTCCAACATCGTATTTGGTGGAACGTGGTTTTAGTGTGGTCAGCCTACTTCTCTCCAAGCAAAGAAATCGACTCCAGATTACTAAGCGTGGTGATTTAAGACTCATGTTAAGTGACATTAAGCCAGACATTGGAAAACTAGTATCATTTCATCAAGCTCATCCATCACATTAAGAATTTATAGAATAGTGATGTACTCTACCTATTTACTAAATGTGGTATCTAATAATATGTAGTATTTAATAACTTTGAAAAGATTATCACTGGATCAAGCTAATCAATCATGTTTAATTAAATATACTTAATATATTTTAATTTTAAATAAATATTCAATTAATAATTGTTCCATCCTTGAATTTTATTGCTATTTTATTATGAATATTGATTTTTTAGAGTAAAGGATAGGGAGCACTGGACATGAGTTTTTGGAACCAAGGGAGCGGTGACTCAAAAAAGTTTGGGAACCACTGCTGTATATGATAGGGACTCATGAAACAGATTATTTTCATAAATGCATATAATTTTGTTAGAGACACCAAAATATCACCAGACTTGTTTTTACAAACTTTTACTTATCACATAAAAATTAATATCAAAATACTTTTAAATTCGTTGTAGCATTTTAAAATGTTTTTTAAAAACCCATTTGGTCTCAAAACTCCATTTTTGGAATATTGGTAAAACTCAATTTGATAATAATATATTTATGTTATTTATGTAGTCTTTAAACTTGACTGTTCCTTTAATAGAATGTTAAATGATAATTATAATATATTATTCTTGATAATATATTAAAATTTAATGTTTTCACGCCTATTATGAACCTAGAGGAGAGGAGAAAGAAAAATTCAAAAAGAGAAATCAAGTTGGGAAATAAAACTAGGATTTTTTCACAAAATTGACTACTGGGTATTTTGTATGTAAATATGGTAAATTAGGTTGATTTTAATAAGAATGAACAATATTAAACCCATACATATTTTATAAAGTAGCAAATGTCATCATTCTTTGTCTTTTTATCTGAAATTTCCAGAAAAAAAGAATACCAATTTGTTTACTCCACTTTTCTTCTCTTATTATTCCTATAACCTAGCAAAGCTACCACTCTAGAATATTTCATTTATCTCAACCAAAGATCATTGTTAAATAATTTAAATTTGTGTTTGATTTGGTTTTTATGATAATCATATTGTGACCAAAGGCAAATATTTTAAATTTAAGAATGAGAAATGTAGCCATAATTTTTCTTTCCATAGCACTCCCTACAACTTAAATTTTGTTTGGTTGATTTTTTTTTTACCTTTTTTACCTGGAAAAGGCGTTTTATTTACTGACTTTTAATACTGAAATACAACTTTCTATTCAGCGAAATACAATAATTTTATTTGCCATCAATTTGTGTCTCTAAACATTGTTAGAATAGTTTTATTCTATTTATTAATATTATTGTTAACAAAAATAATTCCTTATATTAGAGTTGGGTTGAATCCACTATTTTACGAATTTGAATCCCGAATCTCGATTTAAAATCTGAATCTTGAAAAAAATTATGAACATAAGAGGAAATATAAATATCATAAAATAATATAAAATACAAATAGTAACTAAATGTCAACATCCTTTCTTATAATCCATTCATACATTCAGTTAAGTGTTAAATTACTGGTCTGGGGTATGGTTGTTAAGTTAATTCTATAATTCTAGTTGGTTCTGAACCACTAATATTCAGTATTAGAACCCTTAAACAAATTTTACTTGAAAAATTGAAAAATAATATTTTTTTAAGGTTTTGTTTCTCAAATCCCAAATTTTCTCCAATCTCAAATGTCCCTAAGAATTGAAGGGCCCATCCCTACCCTATATGTATGATCCTAATCTCAACACCTTACATTGCTGTGAGCCTTGTAAAGTGTGGTCTCTTGTGTTTCAGAACCTGTGCTGTTGAGGCAAGTTTTCAAACAAGGAGGAATAGATCTATTCAGGCTCGGAGATAATGTTCTCGAGTATAATTGGGACTTCCGATTTTATATGACCACCAGACTCCGTAACCCTCATTACTTGCCTGAGGTGGCTGTCAAGGTCAGCTCTGCCACCTATCTTATGGCTCATAGTGTGTGCTGATGGAAATACTCAACTTTCTTCCTTGATCGATGGTCTTGGGGGGCAAAAATATTTATCTCGCTTAGCTAGGTTTATCAGTAACAAGAAGATTTGGGTTTGAATCTTGGCTGGGTAGTTTTTACTAAATAGTTTCATACATGCAAATATGTATACATTTCCTCCATATTCTATGTTTATCATCCCTGATACATGAGTATAAATATGTGAATAGCCTGAATGGCTCGTATGTCTCAATGCATGTATATTATTTTCACACTTTTTTTTACAGAATATGATACAATCATTTTATTTATATAATAAAATGGTTCATTGTTTCAGGTGACCCTTCTTAACTTTATGATCACTCCTCAAGGCCTGCAGGACCAGTTGTTGGGGATATTAGTGGCCAAAGAAAGACCAGAACTGGAGAAGAAAAAGAACGAGTTAATCCTGGAAGGTGCCAGTAATAAGAAACAATTGAAAGAGATTGAGGACAAAATCCTGGAGGTGCTGTCTACTTCCAAGGGTGACATTCTTCAGAATGAGACAGCCATACAAATCCTTTCCTCGTCAAAGGTCAGTCAGTATAAGTCACCTACATCTCTTATTGGTCAGAATGTGCTGCCAAACAAACCCTGCTGCATTAAATTCTTTCAACTTTCATAAATCAATAATGTACATGAATACATAACATGGCCATAAAAAAATAAAATGAACATATAACATGGCCATAAAACATGAATACATAAAATTAACATACAACATGAACATAAAACATGTACACATAACATGAACGTATAGCATGTACATCATCAACAACAATCCATTTTATGACATTTCATAAATATTGAATCCTTGTAGTGGCACAAGAAATGTTCTTGCTCGCGTAATATTGAACTCAATCATTGACTTGTGAGAGCAAGTTTTGTTTCAGTTTCTATTTGACCAATTCAACCTTTCTGATACTCAATTTGAGAACTGGCACTTACTCTCAAAAACTCCAAGGCATAAGCTCGCAATCAAGCTATATTGGCCCACATATGTTAGAGATGAGTACCAACATTTGCATACAGAGGGTGTCATGTTGCCAGCGCAATGGACCAGAGTGGATATTAATCTCAGTTTTCTATATTTGAGCTGCTACTTCTTTATTCAAGTAGCGCCTCATTGTCCTCACAAGGCTGAGACTAACCCCTTTCCAGACCCATTACTTCATAGAAATATTCTGGATCCGTTGGGAATCGAACCCGGGGGTTCAGGATTTGTAACTTTGACCACTAGGCCACAGTAGTGGTCCATTTACTCTCATTGATAACATTAAATTATAACATTAAACATTTTTGAAGACTTTTATTTATGGTACCCTTAAAGGTACCCATAAATTCTTCTTCAAATTTCAAATAAGTTTTTTAAATATATATATATATATATATATAAGAGAAAGAGCTTTTATGCTAATTATTAGTTACTTATCCCAATTCAATTTTAGGGAAAATCTCGCAACTAAATCCCAAATTATAAACCACACTTAAATTTAGAAACAAGAATACTAAAAGGAAAAGTAACTAATCTACGAGCAACACATCAAATCGTTGAGTTCTTAAAATGTTACTATTCAAAGAGTTAAATAAATTTCACATAAATTCATAAATTCTTCTTCAAATTTCAAATAAGTTTTTTAAATATATATATATAGCTTTTATGCTAATTATTAGTTACTTATCCCAATTCAATTTTAGGGAAAATCTCGCAACTAAATCCCAAATTATAAATTAATTTATCACTGAACTGAATTTGAAATCATATCATTATAAAAAATGTTTATAAGAACTTGATTGTAATTTTTGTGAGACTGAATAGATTGGACTCACAACAGGACCTCTGAGAATACGGATGTTTCGATACCAACCACAAAAATCTATATAAACCAGTTCATTCCCATTCTAACACCCACAATAAGACTTTGACTTCCTGCTATCACCACCAGAGTACTCAGAGCATTCCCTACAGCCACTTGCGACAACTCTAAGCTCAGGCAATGAGAACTTGCACATCAATGGTTAATCAAATCCAGACTACCACCTGGTTTAAATCTGATAAAAAATATTTATTCAATTTAAGTCTTTGTTAGTCTTATAGATATTTTTAATTGTTAATTTTTCCAACAAGCTATCTATCTATTCAAACCTCCATTCTGTTGCATTAATTTGGCAACACTGTAAGTTTTCAGTTATTTTTCAAATTCTTCAGGCATTTAGTTCCATATAATAGCTTTTTGTTTTATGTGTTTTGTATGTGTTCTTTATATGAAAAATGAATAGTTCAGAAAACTATCTAGGCCTAATCTAACTATCCTTTCAGATTGGCTTCCTTCACTATCACTTAACATTACTGTACAGTGTTTATACGCTGTCTTATTATACATTTCCAAGCCATTAGGTAGGCCCTAATGATTAATTTTATTATTTTATTTAGTATTTATTTTGCCTATGGCAGCCTGCAAATTAATGTGAAACAAAATCAAAATTTAAAGGAGTAAAATATCATAACAATGTAGAAAAGTTAACATTTTATGCTTGTTATGTTTTCTAAGATTTGGATTTGTAGGTAAAATTTAGTTACCTATTTGAGATTTAGATTTGGAAAATATGTGTACACATTTCATATATCTCCACTTATAAACCTAGTTAAATTTTGTTTTTATCAATCAATTCTTTGCACACTGTTTTAATTTAAATAAAACTACTTTTAACTACACTGTGTTAACCTCGAACGGTTCTCAACTCTTGACTAAAAAATTCCTTTTCAATCAAGTAGTTGTTTTGACCAGCTACTACACTATTTCTGAATGTGTTTGTGTGTGTGTGTGTGTGGTGTGTGTGTGTGTACATATATATGTATATATATATATGTTTATTTATGTTTTCTGTTAGATACTGTCAGAAGAGATTGAGGCAAAGCAGAAAGTAGCAGCACTGACTGAGATAGAGATTGATGAGGCTCGTAACCAGTACAAACCTGTCAGCAAGCACTCCTCGATTCTATTCTTCTCTATATCTGAGCTGGCCAACATTGAACCCATGTATCAGTACTCTCTTGTGTGGTTTCTGCACCTTTACAATCAGGTAACCATCATCATCATCATCATCATCATCATCATCATCATATCATATCATCATCAACTCATATAAACTTGTTTCTCAGTTGTGTAATCACTCCACTTCCTCTATCTTCCCACTACTCTTCTCAATCACACATTTACTCTTACCTGCTCCTCCTATCTCTTTATTGCCTCTCCCCTTGCGGTCTATTTCCTACCATACTTCATTTTCATCAATTCTCTTTAGCGTCCTTTCCTTCTTGTGCCCATGCCCACACATTTCACTCATGCACCCGTACTTCCTCCACTATCTTGTGTACTTCCCTCTACTCCCATTCTTTCCCGGATAACTTCATTCCTAATCCTGTTTTCTCCTTGTGACAGCTAAATTTCCTCACAAACTTCATTCCATATCCTCCACTTTCCTATTCTCTCTTACATTCAATATTTATGTTTCTGCTGCATGTGTGACAATAGCTACAAAGTATGCCCAATAGTAAAAAACTTCTCTTAGCCTTAAATAACCATGAGAAAATACCCAACTTTATTCTCCCCCTGTAACTGTTTTCACACATTAGTCAGTGTCACAATCGAATCACTGTGATGCATCGTAGATTAGTCATATACAACACAAACTAGAGCAAGTGTTTATGGTATCATGTTAAAGTAATGTCAACATAACTACACTACTCTAGAGGTTAGGTAATCTAGACTACACCTACTCACATGAATGAAGGTTAAAAGGAAGTCATGACGAGGCACATGCCTGTAACCCATGAGGCCCAGGTGGGTCACACTCGGCCTTTTTTATGGCTGTTCTTAATGTTCATGCACATCAGAAACGTTTGTTCTGTCTAGAGGCATCATGAGAGTCCCCATTCTCCACATTTGCCACCTAGAAGGGCAATTACTTTGCCCCTCTGGACAATCAGCAGTTCCCATACTAAGGGAAGGTGGGTAGCCACTATACTGCCTGAATGAGGCTGCCTGTAAATACAGTAATCTAACATCTAGGGTTACCAACATATTTTATCATTCTGCCTTCCTGTAAAAAGTACAATTTATACTACATACTATGTTTGTTAAAGATTTAGTATACTAAGCTGAGAGTGTTACATCCCCATATACATTAAACACTTGATTATCTGGGTTAACCCGCTTCGGTGGCTACATGACCTAAGGCGTCACTCTCACAATAACTAGATTACTGATAACAGGGAGATTGTGGTTCATTCCCGGTCGGGTGTACTGGGGGTGATTTTTCCCTAAATGGTTTCCACTCTCTCCCTCCATGTAAATGCAGGTACACTTCCTCTAAATTCAAACTCCTCATCCCTAGTCCATTAGCATAATTGGTACATAGGCGTATATCTGAATGGGAAGTAAGATACAATGCTAAAAAAACTATTTAGGTTAATTATTAAAGGGAAGAGTTTCATGAATACTCGATACACACAAATAATCCAATTAATAGTATATTTAATCTCTTTTTTTTTTAACAAACAGGCTTATCGAAAAAAAAAAAGTTTGTGATGTCTTCCACACTTCATGGTCAACAATGACCCTTTGGAATATGAATTTTCACAGAAAGTCTAGCTCACGTGAAGGTTAAAAATGATAACAAAACATTCCTGGATGTACAATTGTTAAGCCGCAAACCAGATAACCTGTGGATTGATAATCAAAGTTTACTATACAGACTTGAATTACATTTTTACTTATACATTTAATATCTTACACATTGAGTGTGCTTGGATATTAAAATGTTTGTTTGTAATTATGTAAACATCTAGTCAATCACCAACAGCGCCAAGTCAGACAACCTCTTGCGCCGTTTAGCCAACCTGAATGAACATTTCACCAACAGTATCTACCGGAATGTGTGTCGTTCATTGTTTGAAAAGGACAAGATTGTCTTCTCTTTGGTACTGTGTGTTGGTATTCTTATGGCAGAGGTAAGTTTGAAATCCATCATCATAAATAAATAAATCTTAACGTAAAACGCCCATGTTTAGATTATTAGTTGGTTTATAAAGGGTGTCCCACTCAAAGGTAGTCCCGTGTTCTTCCTACTTTTGGTAAAATTTGGAGGATTGCATTGACACTTTGACGCTATACTCTGTAGTCCAAAAGAAAGGAAATACAGCAACACTGACAGGGATTAAACTTTGAGAGGAGACAACAATGGCAGTATTTCAAACCAGCTGTTCACACATGGAGACATCTCTGAAGTGAGCTGTCGTATCGGGGGAGTGAGCGTTGAAATGTATTTGTATTCAGTGGAAGAGCAGATGTTTATTGTGAAGACGTATTGGAATTAGTGGGTTCATAAAGAATTGTAAGAGGATGGATTTAGGGAGAACATTTGGTCCAAGATCCAGGCAATGTCTCCTCAGGTTCTGGCTTCCAACTTCTGAAATATGGAGCGCCGTGTCCCAATGTGTTTGTACACCCAAGAGGACACTTCCAGCACATGTTGTGTCGGCCCCATTTCGCATACACTCAGGTTAGGGCATATCAATGTTTCGTTTCATTTCGGCTTGTCTGGTCAATGTAAATGACCCTTTTTCGGGGCTAGCTTAGAGTGGGAACACTCTGTAGCTCTAACCTTTCTATTTGTTAAAATGTGAAAACCAAGTAGAATATTGAAAGGCAAAGCGCTACACATCAAATTTAAACATCATTAGAAACATTTTTATACAAATACTACAGTGAAACAACTCTTGTGAATACTTATATTCATTCATACAGTTATTAGATATAGGTTGAATCCGTAAATACCAGTACCCTTAAAAATTCAAGACTTAGGTGTTGAAGAACTTATTATATGGCTTTTCTTTTCCATGATGGCTCCAACTATATTATTATAGCAATAACTATAGTGGATAAGCGACTGTACTTTTTCACCCTCTTCAATATGCTATATTATTTTGTTTTGCATATAAGTAGAATGGGTTTTATTTCTATTGACATGTTTCAACTCAGGAGCCTTCCAAGAAGTTCGCCTCAAATAAAAAAAATTTTGAGCCCCGAACTCCTGATACATACTGATTTTGTAAACACCACATCAACCCCATGAGTTAGTTTTGCATTTGTGTGAGGCAAGCAACTCAAGAAACTACATTATTACAAGGTAGAAATATAGAGTAAATTAATTAGTCATTAGGAAAACTAAATGCCACTTCAAACATAGCACACAGATATTACTATTGTTCTATTGGAGGATCTGTTCTTAAAAGATTGTGGAAGAAAGTACACATATTATAAACATAACTATTATTAGAGAATCATAGCAAAACAATCACAAAGGAACACTTTCAAAACTCAAGTCATGCTCTTCTTGGCACAAGCTAATAAAGTATAAACACCCTCAGGTGTAAATCAAAGTTGGTACGGATTTGTCCTGTGCTTAGTGTCATTCTGCCCTCGTAGTTAAAGGCAGAGTATGTGACGGAATCTCAGTACCATCAGGATAATTCTGCACCGAGAAAAACATTGTTCTGCCACCGAGTGTAAAATATAATTCTGCACATGTAAATACTGATATGTTCTGCCAGCCGATGTAAATACTAGATTTCTGCACTAGTTAAAACTAGATGTTCTGCACGAGGTAAATCTAATGTCGCACGAGTGTAAAATACTAGATTGCTATATTGCATTATGCATATAACATATGGTGGTATAAGTTAGTCATGGTTTGTACGTAACATAGGAAAGAATGCCGAAACACTGGTAACATTTTTCAACTAGTTTAAATTAACAAGCTACTAACTCAAATATTATTAAATATTAACAATTATTTGTATAATTTGCCATCATATATTACAACTTACAAGAATGAAGCTAAATTGAATGAATATCTTAAAATGAAATATAAAAAGTAAATAAATTACAATTAATTTTTATTTATATAAAATAATTTATATTATTTTATGTTTATTGAATCAAAGTGATAACTTTGACTGATTTTGTAAATTAAGAGAGTATAGTTTTAGAGATGGACGGGAACGACATTTTTATATCGGGATGGGAACGGGACGGGAAATGAGTTAAAATATCGGGATTGGGATGGGAAATTATAAAAATGATGCTTTAAAATAATTCTAGATTAAAATATATATTGTTTTAAAACTATTATGGAAATTATTATAAAAGCTTCGACATTATAAAATATAGTAATACAAATAATATATCATAAAAACTTATTAATACAGATAGAGGTGTGAAAATTGCATTTTTTATTGAAACATATAACAAAATTTTTGGACATATATTGAATAATACAAATCAAATAATTAATTTTAATACATTATTTTTATTAATTAGTCTCGTTTGAAAATTGTGTTTAATATTTAACTACATTTTGGAAGAGAACAAAAAATAAAAATAAAGATTTTACTTTTCTTAAATGTCCTCTATTTTAACACCTCTTAAAGGCTATCTAGATTTGAAAAACCTTAAATATTCTTTATATCTAAAACCCCTTAAAGTTTATCTAGGTTTGAAAGCCCTTAAATGTTCCTTTGGTTTGTTACCCCTTAAATATTCTCTATGTTTGAAACACTTGAAACTTCTCTCTGTTTAAAGCCCCTTCAATGCTCTCTAGAATTGACAACCCTTAAAGGTTCTATAATCTCTACTCTTTGTTAGGTTGCTAACAATAAACAAGCTGATGCTAATACATAGATGACCTTGGCAAGATACTTTCTCCCCCCCTCATTTATATGCCCCAAAAGATGGTAGAGTATAATATATCTCTGTCCTTCTCTAAATATTTCAAGCTCTCTCTTTTGCTCAACCTAACATACAACTATTGCTAGACATAGCACACCGACTCACGAGCTTCCCAACTGGTTTGTCTCACCACAGGCAGTAAAATACCCCCCTTCCCCCACCAAGTTTGCTACAGAACAAAGAAGATGACTGTCTGCAAAAGATATTTAGCCAGTAGTACAGGCTGGAACAATAAACAACTTTATTTCCCGCTTGAACCCTTGCCGGGAAAGGGTCTTTCCCGCCTGACTCTCGGGAATGAATAAATTCCCGACGACATTTTCCCGAGGGTTCAGGATCCCGTCCACCCCTAGTATAGTTATTATGAGAGGTTAGTTGAATAATGATCAGAGAAGTGCTGATGTGTGTTGATTGTACAGAATAAACTGGATGAGGACACCTGGCAGTTCCTGCTTACTGGTGGGGTGGCTCTTGATAACCCCTACCCCAACCCTGACCCCACCTGGCTTGGAGACAAGTCTTGGGCAGAGATCGTCCGAGCGTCGGGGCTCAAAAAGTAGGTTAACACCTGTCTATGCTAATAGATTTAACTGGTATTACGCCTTAACCTCAGAAACAAGTTTCATAATACACAACTGTTCAGAGTCGTACTTATAAAAATAATTTGTAGTTTGAGGGTTCCAACAGAAGATGGAAACACATTTTTTAACATTAAAAACTTCTAGAAGTAATTTGAAGTGTTTAAAACATAATTTAGGTTGTAGTTTTTTTTTTTTATAAAATTTCAAAAATCTTATTAGTCCAAGTATAGTATCAAGAAGGGATGCAAAAATATATTGTTAATTATTATATCTGGAGTAATAGGGATCTTGGCACAACCCTGGCATGTGATATTTCTGTACTGTGGTTATCTTTATTTAGGGGTTCTCCTCATAAACCACAACTACTGCACCTATCTAGCAGCCAGTGGTAGTTATTCAACTTGTGGATAGTTATTCAAATAAAATGTGGGTAGTTATAAACTTTCTTCACTGTGTTCAGTTAGGGAACTAACACTCTGGTTATTATAATTAGAACTTCAATACTGATTTCTGCACATCAATTAGTCTATCCAAACCATCTATTTCATGATATGGCTCACCAGCTCAAACTCATTTGTCAACATTCTAACTGATTTATGTTTCAATAAGCTCCATGGGATTTCTTCTGACATAAATTTGAACAAAAACACAGATATAAACATCTGTTTCTAAACAACATATTATGTAAAGTTCACACACTCTACATTACTGTATCTTTCTACTTTTGGTTCCCTTAATATACTTCCTAATACTTATCGACACTACAGACTGTAAAAGCTATGCTAGTTCCTTTTAGCATAAAATTAAAATTACAACTGCTGAAGGCTTTTCATTACACATGTTGTTGATTGAATATTATTTTCCTGAACAACCATCTTACTTAGTTAAACAAGCTATATTTCATTTGAAAGTGAATAATTCTAGTAACTTTTGACATTGTTTTGCAAGACTATTGAGTTGAGATGCTACATTTTATAAAAAATATTTTTTTAGCACCCCGTCTTACTATCTGTTTAGGCTGTATGACTATGTACTAATTATACTCATGTATTAGGGATTAGGAAGGTTTAATTTAGGGGAAGTGTTCCTATATTTGCATGGAGGGAGAGTTGAAAATCATTTATGAAAAAACACCCTTAATACATTTGACCAGGATTCAAATCCTGATCTTCCCGTCATCGGCAGTTTAGTCTATTGCGAGAGTGACGCCCTAGAACATGTGAGCAATGAAGTGGGCTATTTCTTATTCAAAACTTTTTTTTTTAATATTGTTAGATTAAATAGGTTATTCAAATATACATTTTAAGAAGCACATATTAATGTTTCAAGTTATACATTCATTATTTTTTCTGAACTATATAATAATAAGGTCACTAAAAATAAAGTTTCAGATAATACAATGTGAGTTTAAAATATGTTGGTCTCATGCTACTCTTTCTCTACTATAAGTTAATACTGTTAAAATAGGCAATTCTATGCAAGGATATTCTAGTTTAGGTTGGTAGTACTGTTAACTGTGTCGTTCGTTTTTTCTTAGCTGATCTGTGTCTATGCCTATGAACCTGTGTAACACTTGAGTCATGCTCGTAGTTATTATAACATGTATTGTCAAGTCTAAAAAACTGGTTAATTATTTCTATAAACCTGCGTACTCTGACAAATACTTCCCTCACTATGTAGCGTAAGTATCAGCTCACATCTGGAGGTCGAGACCGGTGACTTGTGATAGACATTAAATAAATAACTCATTCATCATGACTCAATAGCAAGAGTCGACAGGAAACAGCTATTGGCACTCTACCACTGAACTACCGTTTTATAGAGTTAAAATATCTAGCTACATATATGTATTTTTACGACAAGCTATGTGTTATCCAGCTACTTGCTCACTTTCATTAGGGTTAACAAACCACTGATCCTTGTCATCCTTTATGCAACACAAATTTATGTGATTTTATCCCAGCAATTCTTCTTCGAGAGTCATTTGTTACTATTATAGTAATAATTCCCTCGTCAGTGTTTGTGTTCATATTCCCTCATTCTCTCCTTAAATCCCCTTTGACTGTTCATCAACAATGTGGTCCTCATATCCCTAGTTCCTCCCTTTGTGAAGACAGACGTATATATTTCTACATCAAACATGTCGGATAGGTAAGTGTTTGCTTGACCTTCACTGTAGAATCTGGGTATCTATTTTAGAAGTGATTATAAATGTCCAATAAAGTCAAGAGCATTGAGCTAGAAATCAGTCCGACAAATTGTTTAAGTTATGACCAAGCTCCTCCAACCCTGAAATATGTCTTACAATGTTATTCACTTTGTATATTTGGAAGAAAGTACAGGAAAGGTTGATGGAAACATATAAAAGGAAACGAACAAAATGAAAAGAAGAAATTAATTCACCTTTCACATTGCTGCCACTGGACAAAGAGGTAATGACTGTCTCGTGAAGAAATTTGATCGTTACCGCTCACTCCCCTACCTAGGTTTCATTCTATCTGAACTCATTAGGAGGGAGTGTGAATCGAGAAACGCTCATTAGTGTAATCAGTACATATGTATATAACTTTAACAGTTGTAAAATGTGGTGTTAGCTTTTTTTTTTTTTTGCAAAATTATCAAATTTTTCATTCTCTAGCCTGAATGGCCTTAAGGAGGAAGTAAACTCAAATATATCAGCGTGGAAGGAATATTATGATGATCCAAACCCTCAAGATCTATCCCCTCCTCCACCATTCGACCAGGCTAGGGGTCTTGATAAGTTGGTCATCTTGCGCAGTTTGAGGCCAGACAAAGTGGTTCCCGCTGTACAGGTGTGTAACATGATAACAAGATATAATATAAGTCAACACTTAGATATTATCTTTAATAATTTATGAAAGTATGGTTCAAATTAAATAATTGATTAATGAACTATTGTATATAGTTAACATTATGATTAACACTTACAGGACATTAGCAATCAAGGTATTAAATATTTACATTTACAATGAGTGCTGTAATATGAGTCAAATAAGTACAAACTAATAACATGACATAATACACTAAAATTTGACCACTTAATAAAAATAAAGGTCAAAAATTATAACAGTAACAAAATAGTTGTAAAGTTAAATATAATATTGATATCAGTCAAATAGAATAAAATAAAAACATAATATCCTACTATTAATTACAATTATTTAAATGAAAATAAAATTTAAACAATTATGACAGTAACGAACTAATTATGAACGAAATTGGACTTTGGGAGAATTTAAAACAACAATTTAAAATAAGTTACACAAAATTGATGAGAGGTTTGAATTGTAACATTTCAGTGTTCAAAAAGTTTCCATAAAGGTTTAATTTAGTTTGATAATTATCTAAGTCTTATCTGATGTTTTGGTCCCTGTACTCTTTCGGTGTTCCAGTATGTGCTGGGAGTCATGGAACGTTATTCAGCTGACATGTTTTAGTACTATAAATATGTACCATAATCATGTAACTGAAATTATAATTAAAGACTTGCTAAAGAATAAAGGTTGAAACAAACGTAAAATTAATAAAAGATGAATGGGACCCATTGAATAAAAAATATAGATAAAACAGCAATATTAAAACAAACAAACTTACGTCTTTGGAGCTGAAACACACTGTGTTGCCACGACCTGTAGATGTTGACTGTCTGGGTGTGGTTTGTTGCAGAATTAAGTAAAATAGAACCGTGCAGTGCTGGCAACGTAATATGAGGTGTAGTTGATAAACCAAGGTGTACATATGTTGGGTTGTAAAGTGATGTAAAAAAGTATCTGTGAGAACTATACCAGGTGGAAAGATAGATGGATAGGAATAAGAAGGAGAATACGATCCAACTCTTCTCGACTCCAGCTGAACGGGTCTTTTTCTACGCTGGAGGGTACAGCAGAGAGAAAGGGTTATATAATTTTAATGTTCTTAGATAGATGTTTAAAGTGTTAGTTGAGATTTGGTTGGATGAATGTAATTGTTCATTGAGAATTGGTTTTTTGTGAAGAATAGCTGCTTGAATGAAAAAGTTTTCAGCTGTGTTTAATTTTGTTCCTTTGTGAGAGAAAGTTGAAAGGTTTCATACATTGTTTCGATTGGTTTAGGTTGGTGGTTTGAATATTTCGGATGTTCTGCAAATTTTGATTTAGTTCTGTTAAATTTAAAATCGATATGTGTTCTTTGTAACGAGTTTTGAAGTTTCTTCCAGGTACCTATGTAAATGCTGTTGCATTCACAGGTAAGTTGATAGATACCATTTTTCTTATATTTATCATTATTATTTAGGTTGCTATTATTGAGGTTCTTCTTAATATTATTGTTGGGATGGTGAAAGCGATATTAGGATTGTGTTTCTTAATGATGTTGTGATGCGATGGGTTTCAGGACCAATGTAGTTAAATTTAATCCATTTTTTCCATTCAGTAGTATTATTATTTTCATTTATGAGGGAGTTGAAAAGTTACCTGACTGTAATTTCTTTTTTTTTGTTTTGTAAAATTTTGTAAATAGTAGATGGAAACTTTATTTACTGCAATTTGTTTGATTGTATTGAGTTCGATTTTATAGTTAGATTTGTTGAGAGGGATGTGAAGTAATCGATGGATTATACTGTTGAAAGTAGCGAGTTTATGAGAGGTTGAGTGGTTTGAATTGTTGGGTATTATTGCATCAGGATGAGTAGGTTTTCGATTTATTTTATATACAAGTTTGTGGTGTGAATTCTTGGTGATGTTAAGGTCTAAAGAGTTGATGTTGCCATTATTCTCTTTTTCAATGGTGAAAGATAGTTTTGTGTGGATATTATTGACTAATCGGTGATGGAGGAATGTCGTACTCATTGTCAAAAACAATAAAGATATCATCTACATATCTACAAAAAAAAAAAGTGATATTAAGTAAATTATTTAGGCTGTTGAAAATGATAGGGTCGTATTTCTGTAAGAATATTTCGGACATTATGCAAGAAATTGGGGAAACCCATTGCCAATCCGTCTTTTTATAAGTAATATTTTTTATTAAATTGGAAATAATTTTGTTCTATAAGAGTTTGGAAATTTGGTTTATATAATATTTGTTGCAAGTTTTTTCCAATTAGGGTTTCATTTATTATATTAATATTTCAGAGACAGGTACATTAGTGTAAAGATTGTAAATATCTAAAGACATGAATTTTGAGTTTTGGCCAATGGGGATAGATTTGAGCTTTTCAGTGATATGGATAGAGTTTTTTATATTGAATTTATTAGGAAGTTCCAAGTTTGCAGATAAGATTTTGGATATCTTTTTGGCGATAATATCTAAGTCTTGACTTCTATTATATTCATTCAATCCTTACAAAAAGATCAATTAGAATGTTTTCTAAAATGTTGATGGTAAAAAGAGTCTAAGGGATCAAATTGGTTTAAACTTTGTTACTAAACCTTGTCAATAATTGGTTGAGAACATTAGAATGAAGTGGATTGTGTATTTGATAGAAGTCTGCAAGTCGAGCTCAAGCATTCTTCTTAGAAATATTCTTGAAATTGAGTCACGTCGAGCTTTAGTTCAATTAATAGATAATATTAATATGCTACCCTTTATTTAAATTTTAAAACCTGTTTTTAAAATAAAAATTATATATTTAATTTTTTTAAAATATATCTTGTAAATGATAATATAATTAATAGTTTACACTAAAAAGAACATGCATTATATTTAAAAAATGAAAATAAATGTTTTTGTTTATAAAAAAAATATTAATTTGAATTATAACAAAATAAGTTATAGTAAGTTTAACCTTTTAAACTTGTAATAAATATTAACTAAAAAATTAACTATCATTTAACTTTATATTCCTTAAGTACATACAGTTTTAAAACAATATTCTTCGAAAGAATTCTGTGTGTGAGAGGGTGTTTACTTGTGTTTTGCTTTGATAAATAAATGATTTCAAAACCCAGGTAACAGCTGTATAGACAAGCCATCATGTAATAGCATTGCAAAAGAAGTTTTTATACGATAGAGAAAGGTGAATTAGTTGTGAAAATTGGAGCATATAGTATAAGTTAAAGTTATTTTTGTTTTGAGGAATAAGATGGTGATAAAGACTCCCGATAGTGATTTAAAATAAAATAAATAAAATAATTTAATTGTGGAAAAATAAAGAAAAACTAAAAGTAAAAAACACAAAACCCATATTTACACACACTTTAAAATTCCTATGCTCTTAGTGTATCTTCCTCAGGAACTAGTAGTAGTAAGAAATTGTTTGAATATAATGATAGTGATGAAATTGGCATTCTAATTACCAACTATAGTGCTGCAGCTTCAAACACTCTGGTGCTTAGTTATAATAATGGGGGTAAATGCTGTAAATAGTTTAGTGAACACAATGATCCTGAAGTAATTTTATCTGCTGAAGTTTCAAATATTTCTGTAAAAATTGTATACAGTATCAGAAAAATTTGTTCTTCTTAAGATGTGTAGCTAATTTCATATTTGGCAACTTTTGGCCCAGGCTGAGTACAAAGACAAACTAAAATCGCAGCAAATGAGTTTTCTTGTTTTGGAGTTTGACAACTAAAATCTGTGTGAGAGAGGGTCAACCTGAATAAACTTTGTAAGAATGATCTACAAATGTCCTATAGTAGTTTTAAAAGACTTTAATAAGTTTATAAATATATATATTTAAAATCAGCAATTATAAATGTTTGATTCTTTTTATTGAGTTATATGTACAATATAGTGGTTATAACTCAATAATGCTACATTTATATGAAACTAAATGTTCTACTTTTATATATTTCCTAAAATACATAACTTTGAAGGAAGCACTACAGATTGTAGAAAGTGTCTTCTTCATTTTTAAATATATCTTTCTGGTCATTCACAGCACCAAGTAGGGCACAAAGGGTATCAACAATCAATGGCTGGATCAACTACCCTCTTTGTGGGATTATTCTAACTCCTCTCCCTTTCTGCCACCACCGCCTTGATTATTCACTCCAAAATGAATAATTCATGAACATAATCCAGCATTAAGACAAAGAAATTTTGATTGATTGGCATGGATAATATAAAGTGTTTGCTTAATTAATCTCTGAGATTTAAGTTACCAAGAAAATTGCATATTTATATTATCACCTAAGTTTGTAACTTTGTTTATTTAAAAATAATGTTTTATTAAATATGAAGTAGTGAATTAATCAATACAAATGTGAAGCAAATCAACAAGTTCATTATTTTTAATCTAAATATGGCTTTCTTATTTAAAAATATGTATATATATATGTTGAAGGGTTTTATTGTGGATCACATGGGGCAGCAGTACATCGAGCCACCAACATTTGATCTGGCGGGCTCATATAACGATTCCAACTGCTGTTCCCCTCTCGTATTCATCCTGTCCCCGGCTCTGACCCCATGGCAGGTCTGCTTAAATTTGCGGGGGACCAGGGGTTTGAGCAAAAAGATCTTCAGACCATTTCTCTGGGACAAGGACAGGTAAGTGATTTAACACCTGAACATTATAATGTCTTAACTCCTGGCTGCTCTTGGATATTAATTTACGTTAGTGAATCAGCTATCACACATTATGTCTCAAATCAGGGAAAATCAGGGAAACAGGAATTAGCCGGGAATTTGAATGATCGGGAAAAAACGGGAATAAGTTGGGAATTTGGTAAATTACAATGAAAATCCAGGAAAATGTTGTTTTACTCAAAATATGAAATATAATAATCACTAAATCAGTAAATTATAATGTGATTCAAACCGTCAGTTTTTTTCATTTTAGCTGTTTAATATATTTTTAATTCATAGTAAACAAATACAAATTAAAAAAAAAAGTTTATTTAAATTTTTCAACTTATTATTATTCATAACAAAATAATAATAGAAAAACGAGGGGAGGCGAGTTAGAAGGACGTGACATACTTTTTAGTCGGGAATTTTAGGAAATGATCAGGGGAAATCAGGGAAAAGGTAGGGGTTTCATTGGTAAAGTTGAGTAGACACCGTGGCCTGTGGCCAGGTCAGGTTAGTAAAATGCCTCTATCCTTCCACCATTCTTCTCTCACTTGCACATTCTTTTATCTGCTCCTCATCTTTCTTGGTCTTCCTTGCGATCTTTTTCCTACATACTTCATTTCCATAATTTTCTTTGGTATCCTCTCATTTTCTATCCTCGTTACATACCCATACCATCTGGCCGAAAGCAACAAGCTTGAAACAGGGCTTGGCCAGTTGGTTCCCAGCTGGGTGGGCTGGGAGTGAGAGGGTTGGTGCTACCCGCTACCAAAGTACTCGAGAAAAACAAATTCTCGCACATTATAATATCTAAACTCATGGCTGCTATTGGGCATGAGGAATAATTATTGCTCCTATGTGATGTAATGTCTTGCTCTCCTCCTATTACATGTGTGTTTTGCCGATTGTATTCAGGGTCCAAGAGCAGCAGCTATGATCAAAGAAGCCATCTTAGTTGGCCATTGGGTAGTGCTCCAAAACTGTCACCTTGCTGTCAGTTGGATGCCGGAGTTAGACAGAATATGTGAGGACATCATCGTACCTGACAACACACACAACAAGTTTAGATTGTGGCTCACCAGCTACCCCTCCCAGACTTCCCTGTATCCATTCTTCAAAACGGTGAGGAAATAACCGCAGTACTAGAGTATAAAATATCAGCTAATATTCTCTAGACTCATTGCACTTATACCATATATTGGTAAATGACTATAGTTCCACATACTTTTAATAGTAAAATGTGATATAATGGAACAGAGGTTTCTTTTAGTTTTTCATTACTCAGAAACATGGATTCTAACCTATAACTCCTATTTTGGACTGGATTGCGAGTGACAGGTAGGCTCAAGGTTCAAATCCAGGTCAGGTGTACTGAGAACGTTTTCTCCTAATGGTTTCCCCCTCTCCCTCCACATAAACGCTGTACAGTTTTTATAAATTGATAATTTCCTAATTCATGCTCTTTTAGCACAATTAATATATGTGTATATAGTGCTTCAGTGGACAAATGGTCTAAGGCGTCACTCCATGTTAGACTGGCCCGCTGATAATGGGGAGATTTGGGTTAGAATCCTGGTAAGGTCTACTGAGGGTGGTTTTCCTAAATGGTTTTCCACTCTCCTCCAACACAAATGTGGTTTGATTATCTCTAAAATGCTTCCTTCCTCAATCCTTTCCCATTAGAGTAATGATCATATATGCGTATAATCTGAACAGTAGTACAACATGGTGATATATATAATATATATAATATATATATATATGTGTGTGTGTGTGTTTTATCCACACGGCTATTAACCTTTGCTCTGCTGTGCTAGAGTTATCTCAGTCCTTCAGTGCTGCGCTTGAGTCAAACTTGTCACCACTAGTGCATTAAAATATATTTGATTTGTTTATAATCAATTATAAACACTTCTGCCATTAATCCACCATTATATAAACTACAGTTTCTACTTTTTTTTGGTCAGAGATAACAGCACAACAAATATGTTTCACATATGTTGAAATATACATTCAATCTGCTGTTGTTGTTGATATAGTGGGTGTTTACAAGCGAAAATTGTCTTCCAAAGAGATTGTCAATATTTTTGAGGATTCAGTCTGACGATAGCTTGGATAGTTTTGACAATGTAAATTATAATATAGGTGATGTGCGAGAAGTGATGCTCAGCTTCAACCTGAAAGGAGTGATATGAATAAAAAAAACTTGTTTTGCAGTTTTCATGGACAAATTATACATTTGAACTGGTTGTTCACCCATTCGTATCGTAGAACTCAGGTATGTTGGGACCAAATTGTGCTGCGGGATCCCAAGAATTGTCTTATTTTGATCTATTTGTAAATTAAATTATTTTACCTAAAATATCAGATGAAAGAAACATATTTTACAAGCAAACATATCCAGGTTGAGAAAGTGGGTCGACACAAACTATAAGGAAGAGGTGGGCAACAGATTTCTCAATGTAGCCACAATGTGGCGCATTAGAAGTGAAATTAACCGCACAATGTAAAAAAAATTGATAATCATGTTACTCAATCTAACATCTAAAAAAATACACACTGTTTGAACATGTTTATTCAAAACATGTGTACTTTGACTACTCAGTTACAATGGCCTCAGATGCAAATGATGAGATTTGTTCAAATTGAAAATATAGGATTATTTAATGCAAAATTTGACAATCCTTTTGTGTGAAGGCAGAGATGAAACCAAATGTTGGGAAAGAAAGTGGAAAGGAATATTGGATGGTAGTGTGGCATCGGTGACTTATCTAGAAAGTGTAATGTAGGAAATATCAAGTTACACCCGGCACACATCCTCAGGAAAAAATTTATTTTGGTGTGAAATATTGGCAAACTCAAATTCGTCAAACTTTTATGGCCAAATCACCAACTGTGGCGATTGGCGACAGGGTTTCCTACCTCGGTAAAAGGAAATGTTTGTTTTTATTGTTTTGACATTGCCGATGGTTGGAAACAAACATTTATCCATTCTGGAGCATTGGTAAAGTGAGCCCATTCTTCACGCTCCAATATTTCATCAGGTCAAGCCACGAGATAGCTATCTTATTATTTTGAGAATGATCCATTTTACAGACACCGAACATTCCAGTATAGATGACAAACTAAACAAGATTAGAATTGTTTTAGATTACTTCAGAAATAATTTCAAAAATATTCTTGATACCTTTTGCTAATTTATGTATTGATGAAAGTTTAGACTTATTCAAAGGGTGGCTTGCTTTCAAACAATACATAAAAACAAAGCAGCATCTTTTGGGATCAAACTCTTTGCTCTTTGCAACTGTAAAACTGGCAATATTTTGGACTTAATTACTTACACGGGCTTAAAAACTGAAGTCAATGATGAATATAATTTAGATATATCAGGTGCAGTTGTAACAACAATGTTGATAGACTACCTTGATAAGAATCATGATTTATTTGCTAATAACTTTTACACAGGTCCTCAATTTTTTTTTCAATTCTCCATGACCAGGCTACGAATGCATGAGAAACTGCAAGAGAAAATTAAAGTTATGCCTGTGTTTAATACCAAGCTGAAAAAGGGAGAATTAGAAATGAAATGCACTGATAAACTGATGGCCTCGAAATGGCATGACAGGAAGGATGTACATGTTCTCACAACCATGCACAAAAATTAATTTCAGTTCACTGGAAAAGTCTAGAGCCCCTGTTTGGAAGCCCACAGCGGTTTTTGATTACAATTAAAACATGGGGGCTGTTGACAAATTAAATGTTTTTTTATATTTCAACACTGGACCAAACTTAAATGTGTAAAACAAATCGTTTAAATTTCTTTCAATTAGGACATGCCAATCTCTCATCCCCTTTGGCTGGTGAATCCTGCTTGTTACAAGTGGAATAGTAATTCATCATCTTCATCATCGTCATCATCACATCATGCCTGTGGCCGGGTCTGTTTAGTAAAATGCCTCCATCTCCCTTTGTCTTTCCACCATTATTCCTCCTGCACTCTCTTACACTCGCCTCCTCTCACTTGCACACTTGCTGCTATCTGTTCCTACCATCTCTTCCTTGGTCTCTTTCCTACATACTTCATATCTGTTCATCTTTTTGGGATCCTCTCCCCTTCCTTCCTCATTACATGTCCATAACCATCTCATACTAGCTTCCTCTACTATCTCATGTACCCCCTGTACACTAACTCTAGACCTTACATCTTCATTCTTAATTCTATCTCTTCTGGTGTCAGCTAACATGTTCCTCAAAAACTTCATTCCCATGGCCTCCACTTTCCTTGTTTCTCTTTCGATCACCTTTCTTGGCCTTGTTCTCTGCCTTGTCATCACCATCACTTCACTTTTTGACATACTAAATTTTATTCCACACATTTTCACCTCCTCATTCCATTCCTGCAACTGTTCTGTACTTGTTTTCCCATACCATTAAGTCATCTGCAAACATAATTTCTTTCATTTTCTTCTCACCCAATTTCCCTGCTACTCTATTCATTATCATTTACATCACCAATACAAATAGTAATGGTGAGAGGGCACTTCCCTGCTTGACTCCATTTTTTAATTGGGACTACTCTCTCCATCCTCTCTCTGTCTTTACACAACTCACATTATTATCATATATATTCGTTACTCTCATCACCACTCCTTTTTCTACTCCAGCCTCCTCCATTGCTTTCCATACTTTATTTCTATCCACACTATCATAAGCTTTTCCTACATCCATAAATGCCATTAGCAGATCCTTTCCAAACTCATCTCTCTTTTCCATAAACTGTCTAATTCCAAATATTAAATCTATCATCGACCCCTTCTCTCTGAATCTTTGTTGCTCCTCTTTCCATCTTACCTTCACGCTTTTCTTCATTCTCTTTTACAGAATCTTTTCGTACATTTTTGCGCATTGACACTTCAGTGTTATGCCTCTATAATATTCACACCTCTTCTTATCTCCTTTCTTGACTATTGGTAATATAATACCTTTTGTCCAACCCTTTGGCACTTTCTTCTCCCTCCACACAGCCCTTGCTACTCTACACAACCACTGTAGATCCATTTATCCTGATGCTGTTATCATTTCCACCATGAACTCATCCACTCCTGGTGCCTTAACTTCCTCATTCTTTTCAAGGCCTCTTCTACCTCCTTCCAGGTTAGGTCCACTACTTCCTCCTCCATCTTTCCGTTCATTTCCTTCTCTTCTTCTTCCTCCCGTGCCAATCCTTCCCCTTCAGCATTCAACAACCTCTCAAAATATGATTTCCACAGCTTCTTTATCTCCTCATCCCTCTCCATTATCCTTCCCTTCTTATCCATCATTCGGATCTTTTTGCTATTTTACCTCCTCCTTTGTCTCACTTGACAATACAATATTTTTTTGCTCCCTTCCACATCAATCTGTAGCATTTTGGTCCACTTTTCCATCCATGTTTTTCTACCTTCTCTTAGTATCTTCTTTGAATTTCTTTTTTACTCCCTATACTTATCTTCTGTCTTTATATTATTTTTTTTGCGAACCATTCTCAAAAGGCTTTGTTCTTGGCATTCACTGCTTCCTTTACCTCTTCGTTTCACCATAGAGTTTCCTTCCATCTTCTCTTTACACCAATTCTTCCGCATAGCTCCTCTGCCGCTTACACCATGCACTTTTTGAACCTTTGCCACTCCTCTTCTGTACCCCTTTTATATCATCCTTTGGTAATGCTCCTCTTACTCTTGCTTGAAAGCTCACTCTCTCCTCCACTTAACTGAGCTTCCATATCATTATCCTCTTTTCCTGCTTCACTATCTGGCATACCCTCCTCCAGCCTTTCATGTTTGCGACTAATAGTCTAAGGTCCTCGTCCAAATACACACTTGGAAGGACCTTAATGTTCATTGTACACGCCTTGGCTTCTCTTTCTAATAAAAAATAGTCAATTAGGGATTTTTGCTCCCCATTCCAGCTATAGCGCGTTATCTTAGGAGTTTCTCTGCTCTTCTTAAACCAACTGTTTCCGCTTTCAGTCCATTTCTTGAGCATAATTCCAGGAGTCTCTTTCCTTCTTCATTTTTTTCTCCCCATCCATCAGTTCCTAGTATCTCTTCAAAACCTAACTTTGGCATTTAAGTCCCCCATCACCACTTGGCTTTCCTTTCCCAGGCGTCTTTCCAATTCTTATTCATATTTATATTTTCCTCCAAATTGCATCCAGCTTGAGGGGCATATACCTATAGTACTTCTGTTTTCCTTTCTCTGTAATAACTATTTTCATTATTCTGTCACTTATTCTCTCCATCTCTACTTCCCAGCCTAGCCTCACTACAAACCCAACCCCATTTCTCCTTCCTTCATCATTCCCCATACAATGTAATGTATATTCTTTTCTTAATTCTATCACTCCACTCTCCACTTTGTCTCACTCATTCCAAGCATATTCAGCTTCCTTTCTTCCATTAAATCCACAAGCTCTTTCAACTTCCACCCTTCCTGTCAGTGTGCCTATATCCAATGTACCTAACCGCAGCTTGTTGTCGTCTTTAAAGTTTCCCGTCCAGTATTTTACTTGATTTTCTCAATTTATTATTTTACTTCGGCCACCAGCTTACTAGGCCTGTCATGACCCACACCTGAGTAGTGGGGATGTTGCCTAAAGATCTTCAGGTAGACCTGATTTTGGTGGTCATCTTCCTTAACTGAGGTTACGGGTTTTGACAAGGACCTAGCCCCTCATCACCAACTCCCACCCTCCACCATGCTGGCGGCCAACTGGCCAATCTCTGTTCCAACCCTGTTGGGGTTGGTCCTGACTAGTCTGCTGTTTCTCGTCTGCACCTGACCTAGTTTCTACTGGGGTACAACCCACCCTCCACCAGGCTGCTCAGGCCCCGGGGTACATCACTTGATTGTGAGATCAGGATTGAGTACCCACTAGGTAGGCAACTTGTATTGTGCTTCACTACCCCGTTTATACCCCATACCCCATTCATACCCATAGTTGAGTGGAATAGTAATTATATCTTGTTAACACAGTCACCTTTTTTTAAATCAAAGTTAACGAGAAATAGACATATTTAGAAAAAAAGAGAATTTTGTTTTTGTTTTTATGTTCTTTTTAATTATGATGATGGATAGTAAGTTAGAAATAATTTCAAAATAATATATATTATTTAATATTAAATAATTCTCAGTTGTGTGTTCACTAATTGAGCTTGTGTATTATCTAATGATCACTACTGTTCACAAACTCTCGGAATTCAACTATCAACTCCAGCCTCAAAGGAAAATGTATAATACTATAACAGTATTTTATGCTTTTTTTTATTATTTAGGACCAAATTTTGTAATTTTGATTGAAAAATTTATTTAAATATAAATTCACAATGTCAAAGAAACTTCCCATGAAGTCATTGGAGTATTTTACTGCAGTAAATTTAGTAGTACTAATTAATATACTTAAGCATTTTATGAAGGAGTCGGAGCTGGAGTTAGAGTTAGACAATAGAAATTAGAGGAGTCGGAGTAAAATACTTGGTGTATTGAATCCACAGCCCTGGTTTATACTAAGTGATACCAGATTCTTTCAGAATTCTCACAAGTCCAAGAAACACTCCCTCTCCACCAATCCTGGCACAGCATGGGCTGTTGGAACTGCAAATAGCAACAAACACTATACAACCATTTCATACTAGAACACCATATTATCTTGGCTATGGATTTTATTTTAACGTCAGAAACAAAATTGCTCACTTGTGTTTTAATGTAAAAGTAGCCAAAATTAATATGTTTTCTCTGGAAGAATATATATTCCCTGGTTTTTCTTTATTTTTAGATAAATTCTTTTATATTTCTCAGTTTTTCCATACCTTGACTTTTCCTAATTTCCTCATCTGTAGCCACTCTGTTTGATTCTATGGTGGTAAATTAAATGTCAGATCTTATGCTGTAGAATATAATTTACATTTATATTTTGGTTTCAGGAGTAAAAATGACTAATGAAGCCCCAAAAGGTTTAAAGAACAATCTCCTGCGGTCTTATTTGAATGATCCCCTGTCGGACCCGGTGTTCTTCGGCCGCTGCCTCAAGATCCGAGAGTGGCAGAATCTTCTGTTCAGCTTAGTATTTTTCCACGCTCTGGTCCAGGAGCGGCGACAATTTGGACCACTAGGTTGGAACATTCCATATGAGTTTAATGACTCAGACCTTCGCATCAGTGTTATGCAGCTTCAGGTAATGTCCGAGTGTTTTGTGCATGATCAGTCACACAGTTATACAAGTTTACAAATGGAAGTCTTACAGAAAGAAATTGTGGATATATTTATAGCAATATAATAATCCCAGCAAGATAAATTTTGCAATATGTTTATGATACTCAATCAACAATGAATTACAGAAGCAAGAGGCATAAACTACATTCTAGCAAGAATATAGTACACAGAATTCCTCTATGGATATTTTCTTGATAAATGTATCCTTTCACCACAGTTTGAAGACGAATAATTGTATCTTTCTTTAACAAAACAAAAATGTCAAAAACAAAGATAGTGGATTGTATGCTAAATGCCATTTCCTGGTTTTCCGACAATGGAGGTCGACCTTGCATAGTGCCAGGTTAGAGTGGCAAGCAATGAGTAAAATGGATTATTTTGGTGGCACATCTTGAGCGTTCATGGTTTCTCACTAAAAGAAGGTTACTTCAAGGCCTGTGATGTCCGATCTACCAGAATAAAACTATCTATGTCCTTGGGGTATTTTGGCGGGCCCATTTATACATACTTATATTAGACAAACTAGATTCTCAAGATGACTGGCTTACTAATCATACAAATAACTACTTATCTACCCCTCCCAGCCCTCAAAAATGCCTGTAAACTCCTGAAGAACAAATGTTACTAACTAAAATAAAATAAATAAAGAGCCAAATAAAATTATTCCACTAAAGCTGTATACATTTCAGAGGACTGCCCTTGATCATGCCCCTTGGGTTCTCGCTATCCAACACTATTTTCCTTCAATAAATCTTACAAGGTGAGCCCTTTTGGCCATTGTATCCATAGCATCAATACTAGGTTTGTCGAATTAGTCTTTTATCACAAAAGTAAAACCAAACTCAAATAGTTATTTAAGGAACTAATTTATCATTAATTTACTCAAGAAATGTTCTGCCGCAAATATTTAAACTTACATTATCCTGCTTTTTTTTTTAGTATTTTAAAATATTTTATGCTTTATTTTTTATTTTTAATGATGTCAATACTTTTGAATGAATGCTTATGCTTTTACTTTTATTTCTTTATTTACTTTTTAAATACTATTTTTATTACTATTAATTTTTTATGATATTCTGAGTGTAAGACCCAGTTTGTGTCAACATGAACTTATCTCAGAACACTGTATTGAACTGACCATACCTGTTGTGTGTTTAGATGTTTTTGAATGAATATGAAGAGGTTCCATTTGAAGCCCTGTTCTACTTGACAGGAGGTGTAACTATGGCGGTCGAGTGACAGATGACAAGGATCGTAGACTCCTTCTTTCTTTGCTTTCTATTTTCTACAACAAGGATGTCATTGAGATACCCAAGTAAGTTTATATTGCTAGTGCCAACAGAATGGAAAAACAAGGACTAGTAATGAAAAATGTCTAGTTATTTGGTCATTCATGGTGGTGTGATTACAAAAACAGATTATATTTTCCTTTTTTATGTTCCTATTTAGGTGTCCTATCTTTGTTTATCAATTCCTCCCCCTCCCCCATTTATGTTCTATGGTTTCCTCTTTTATGAAGAGTTGTTGTGCATTTCACACTCCCTCCTGATGAATAACTTAATTGGTAGAAACATATAGTTTAATTTTCTTCACATGGTGATAGGAACAATTCCTGAAAATCTGCTATGAGCATGGTGTTAGATGAGAAACTTTTTAAATTAAGAGAAAAAGTTTTCAATAAATTCCAGAACACCCTTGATAGATGTACAAGAACTGTTGCATTCACCCTGTGAAGAAAATTAAACTCAATTTTTCTACTGGTAAATTATTTGATTTCTTTTGACCATAAACATGTTTTGATATAAATAGAGCAAACATATTGCCTTTATCTCATGTTCCCTACACTCCTCTCTTAAAGTTATAAATTTATTGAATTCAAGCTTGGCTCAATTCAATTTTAGGTTTCTTATAAGCTTGCTCGAGCTTGACTTGGAATAGTGTAGATTATGATGTCACTCTACTGGAATAGTGTAGAGTATGACATCACTCTACTGGAATAGTGTAGAGTATGATGTCACTCTACTGGAATAGTGTAGATTATGACGTCACTCTACTGGAATAGTGTAGAGTATGACTTCACTCTACTGGAATAGTGTAGAGTATGATGTCACTCTACTGGAATAGTGTAGAGTATGACATCACTCTACTGGAATAGTGTAGAGTATGATGTCACTTTACTGGAATAGTGTAGAGTATGACTTCACTCTACTGGAATAATGTAGATTATGACATCACTCTACTGGAATAGTGTAGAGTATGACTTCACTCTACTGGAATAGTGTAGAGTATGACATCACTCTACTGGAATAGTATAGATTATGATGTCACTCTACTGGAATAGTGTAGAGTATGATGTCACTCTACTGGAATAGTGTAGAGTATGACTTCACTCTACTGGAATAGTGTAGAGTATGATGTCACTCTACTGGAATAATGTAGATTATGACGTCACTCTACTGGAATAGTGTAGAGTATGACTTCACTCTACTGGAATAGTGTAGAGTATGATGTCACTCTACTGGAATAGTGTAGAGTATGATGTCACTCTACTGGAATAGTGTAGAGTATGACTTCACTCTACTGGAATAGTATAGATTATGATGTCACTCTACTGGAATAGTGTAGAGTATGATGTCACTCTACTGGAATAGTGTAGATTATGATGTCACTCTACTGGAATAGTGTAGATTATGACATCACTCTACTGGAATAGTGTAGAGTATGATGTCACTCTACTGGAATAGTGTAGAGTATGACTTCACTCTACTGGAATAATGTAGATTATGACATCACTCTACTGGAATAGTGTAGAGTATGATGTCACTCTACTGGAATAGTGTAGAGTATGACATCACTCTACTGGAATAGTGTAGAGTATGACTTCACTCTACTGGAATAGTGTAGAGTATGACTTCACTCTACTGGAATAGTGTAGAGTATGATGTCACTCTACTGGAATAGTGTAGAGTATGACATCACTCTACTGGAATAGTGTAGAGTATGATGTCACTCTACTGGAATAGTGTAGATTATGACGTCACTCTACTGGAATAGTGTAGAGTATGACTTCACTCTACTGGAATAGTGTAGAGTATGATGTCACTCTACTGGAATAGTGTAGAGTATGACATCACTCTACTGGAATAGTGTAGAGTATGATGTCACTCTACTGGAATAGTGTAGAGTATGACTTCACTCTACTGGAATAATGTAGATTATGACATCACTCTACTGGAATAGTGTAGAGTATGACTTCACTCTACTGGAATAGTGTAGAGTATGATGTCACTCTACTGGAATAGTGTAGAGTATGACATCACTCTACTGGAATAGTGTAGAGTATGATGTCACTCTACTGGAATAGTGTAGAGTATGACTTCACTCTACTGGAATAATGTAGATTATGACATCACTCTACTGGAATAGTGTAGAGTATGACTTCACTCTACTGGAATAGTGTAGAGTATGACATCACTCTACTGGAATAGTGTAGAGTATGACGTCACTCTACTGGAATAGTGTAGAGTATGACTTCACTCTACTGGAATAATGTAGATTATGACATCACTCTACTGGAATAGTGTAGAGTATGATGTCACTCTACTGGAATAGTGTAGAGTATGACATCACTCTACTGGAATAGTGTAGAGTATGACTTCACTCTACTGGAATAGTGTAGAGTATGATGTCACTCTACTGGAATAGTGTAGAGTATGATGTCACTCTACTGGAATAGTGTAGAGTATGACTTCACTCTACTGGAATAGTATAGATTATGATGTCACTCTACTGGAATAGTGTAGAGTATGATGTCACTCTACTGGAATAGTGTAGATTATGACGTCACTCTACTGGAATAGTGTAGATTATGACATCACTCTACTGGAATAGTGTAGAGTATGATGTCACTCTACTGGAATAGTGGAATAGTGTAGAGTATGATGTCACTCTACTGGAATAGTGTAGATTATGACATCACTCTACTGGAATAGTGTAGATTATGACATCACTCTACTGGAATAGTGTAGAGTATGACATCACTCTACTGGAATAGTGTAGAGTATGACGTCACTCTACCATCACCGCGCGCTCTTGAAGTCTGGGCCCGCTGTGTGGGGCACCATAGGGCAGATCACACGGTCTTGCTCCCTGGCTTCCACGCAGGTGGGACCACAATTCAACTCTCACTCACTATACTATCTTACTTTGGGTCAGTCGAACATGATAGTACTTGCTTGCACATCACACGAAACAGTTGTATCGCACATTGTTCTTTATAGATCATTTGTGGTTGTAACATTACATTCACCTGTAAACTTTAAATGTTTATGCGCGTAACTAACTGGTTAAAAAGGTCTAATGAACAACAAACAAGAAGAAGAAGAAGAAGAAGGTAACAAGAAGGTTTCGATAGGACTCATAAACGTCTAACTCAGTAGTTCTTAACATTTTTGGAACATTAGCCCCTTTGTTAATCTGGTGAAGCCTATGAATGCTTCTCAGAATAATGTTTTTAAATGTACAAAATACATAGGATCAAATCAAACGATTTTGATATATTTATCATAATATTTAAAAACAATAATTTGGAGTGATGATGATGATAATGATGATGATAATGATAATTTAATAAAAATTAATAATAATAATAATAATAATAATAATAAATAACAAACAACAACAAAAACAATTTTTAAAAATATAAAAAATAATAATAAAAAAATTAAAATTAAAAAAACTAAAATTAAAAAAAATTAAAAATAATAATAATAATAATTAACAACGATGATGATGATAATAATATGCTTCTTTATTAATACTTTAATATAAATACAATACATCTAAAATAGAGGCAAGCTAACGTTAAATTTAATTTTTTTTAAGACATATCATTGTGAAGGTTGTTGTTCCCACAAATTCACAACCCTTATAGTGTCGTGGACCCCAGGTTAAGAACCCTTGCTCTAGATGGTTTGATGATTTGTGGGGGGTAATTATGATAATTATTTGGTTGATGGTGTAAACTACAAAGAATGTCTCCAGGTGTGATACACCATATATTAATTAATCTATCTATCTTCAAAAATCAAGACACATGTTTGAACAGGCAATCTCTACCCATAGTTTATTCAATAATATATTTTATTCTGCTGAAGACACATTATGTTCCCCTCTAATCACTAAGAATAGTTGTGTTTTACATGTAAAGATTTGGGTCTAAATTTGTATGGTTATCTGTAGGCTTTAACCTTCTATCTTCCTTGCAATATTTGTTAGATAATATGAGTGAAGGAAATTTTGAAACATACTAATGAAAAAAATATCTATTTCAATAACTAAAAAAACATAAATTTGAAAATAAACACATTTTTTCATCACTTTCGAATATGTTTATTTACCAAAATGCTCATGTTTCTTCAAATAAAACTCACAATTCTATTTTTTAAATGTAGCAAAAAACTATAATTGCTCAATCTTATTTTCAGAGAATATATTACTTTGTTTTTTCTAATAATGCTAAAATGATCTATTTATATATGTTTTAAAACTCATGTTGATGTTTGTTTACTTGCAGTTACACATTCTCTTCAAGTGGTATCTATTATGTACCTGTGGATAATAACTTCAATGGATGTATTGATTACATCCGAAGTTTGCCCTTGAGAAATCTCCCGGAAGTTTACGGTCTTCATGACAATGCAGACATCACTAAGGACAACCAAGAGACACAGCAGGTGGGCCCTTAGTATAAACTGTTCATTCTCTTCTTTCACCTGATTCACTACCTGAACGGATTATATGTGTTACAACCCATTCTTGAATTAACCCAGTTTATGAATTGAGCAACTTTCTGCCCAGTTTGTGAACTGACCTCTCCTCCTGACCAGTTCATGAACTGGGAAAAAAGGAGTCTAGTTCATGAATTGTATCCAACACCTTAGCATGTCTTGTCTACTGAGCTAAGGGTCATGGGTTCAATTCCTGGCATTTATCATGGTGAAATGTAGGTTTACCCTTTCACAGTGATGGTTTAATGATCGGAAACAGGATGTTGTGTCTTACTAGTCTTGAGTAAGATTTTAATATGAAGTTATGAAAGTTATGACAGGCCTGGCAATCCGGTAGTGGAAAATATATGACTTGAATAAAAAAAAACTGACTGGCTGAAAACAGTAATGGATGTTAAAAAGTAAATGAATTGTGTAGTGCTTGTGCTGCCAAGTTCATGAATTGGCTATTTCATGAACTTGGCAGCTCCAATTGCTATTCAATTCATGAACTGAATGATTTGTTGCCAGATCCGGGAAACGGACAAGAGAAGAACAGGTTTGGTCTATAAGTTTGTTTAACTTTTAATTATTTTAGAATGGAAGGTTAGGTTAAGTTATGTTGGGTTAGTTTAATATAATATCTTAAAGCTAAAGTTGGATTGAATCTAGTATTTTATGAATCCGAATCTCTAAAATACATTTGAATCTCGAATCCAAATCTTGAAAAAATTATGCACATAGAAAATATAAAAACACTCATACATTCAATTAAATGCTAAATTATTGGTCTGGGGCCTGGTTGTTAAGTTCATTTTCATAATATAATTATAATTGGTTGTGAACCACCAATAAGCATTATTAGAGCTCTAAAACAAGTTTCATTTGAAAAAAATGTTTTTAAGGATTTGGGTCTCGAATCAGAAATTTTCTTGAATTCTCGAATCTCTGATTTGAGTCTCAAATCAGAAATTTTCTTGAATCCTCGAATCTCCTTAAGGACTTTAAGGGATTCGATAAAGTTGAGGATTCACTGGTTTCATCCATGCTTAAACTGAATTTCACTTAAGTTTATAGTAGCTAGTACAATAAGTTCCAGTTCATGAAATGGCAAGAGTTAATGCAATTTTTTCCCACTTTGTTAAATGCTAAGTAGGAGAAGCCAGTTCATTAAATGGGCAGAAATTTGCCCGATTCATGAACTGGGCAGTTTCATTATAAATGTGTAGGCAATTGTTTGCTAAGGAAAATTTATTGTAAATTCACAAAGCACCAAATTGCAACCATAGCCCGTTCCATCTCACGTGGCTGTCACAACAATACCTAACCGCGTGATTGATTTGACTCAAAGGGACGGCTTATGCCTGAGTAGTCAATGGTTGGTGGTCGATGGTCCTACCCTCCAACATTGCTCGCGAAATCAAGGTTAAAAGAACACATCTTTATAGGTTGTTACCACTTGAAATGTGTCCTGGTGGTCACCACTAGGTAGTAGGGGATGTGTTATGATCTCCATTCTGTAAACTTGTGTCACCACATCTCTGGTAAGTAGAGAGCAGTGAGGTGGTCCCACTAGGTAGTAGGGGATGTGTTATGATCTCCATTCTGTAAACTTGTGTCACCACATCTCTGGTAAGTAGAGAGCAGTGAGGTGGTCCCACTAGGTAGTAGGGGATGTGTTATGATCTCCATTCTGTAAACTTGTGTCACCACATCTAGGGTAAGTAGAGAGCAGCGAGGTGGTCTCGTTATAGATGTCATGCATCAATTCCACATCTCTTTACACTCGTAGGTGTTCACGCTCAAATAAATGTCTTTAAATTTTCCTCTTTGAGCACGTGATTCCCTTATCCCTCCCCCGTTCTCACTGAACCCTCCCTTCTCCCCACTCACCACCTTTTGAGAGTAAAAATCTAGGCCTAGGCCTAAGCAGGTGCTAATCGCAACTTTCACATTTGGGTGATGATTAGCATTTTCAGGCAGATAATTTACACCGACTTTTGAACTGTGCAAGTGTGAAGTCAAGTAGTGCAATTTTCAGTTCTAATTTGGGTAGCAGATAGAAAAAGATGGAAATGACAAGGAAGAGGGTAAGTCTAGTAAAGCTATAGAGTTGGGTGGAGTAGAGCTGAGAAAAATGCAGAATGTAAAATATCTTGGAAGCGTGATTGAGAAGAAAGGTGGGAGTAGAGAGGATTTAATGAGAAGAGTTGTTCTTTAGGTGCGTAAGAAGCCTGCTATGAAGAATAGAAGTTCCCTTGACGTGTAAGGAAGTGTTGTACAGGGCGTACTTTGTACCCATTGTCACATATGAAGCAGAAACATGGACAATTAATTATGAATGGGCCCTTGAATCCTTAAGAACATTCAAGATTCAAGTATTCGAGAAAATTTTGGATTTGAGACTCAAATTCATTGAGGGTTTTTTTTTTTCAATTTTTCGATTGAAATTTGTTTTAGAACTGTCAAAAACCAATTATATTTCTAGGATGAACCTAACAACCATGCCCCAGACCAGTAATTTAACACTTAACTAAATGTATGAATGTTATAGTGAATGGATGATAAGAAAGAATGTTTAACATTTAGTTACTATTTGTTTTTTCTATTATATTTTTATTTCCTCTTATATTCATCATTTTTTCCAAGATTCTGAGTCAAGTTTCGAAGGTAAATGGAAGATTCGACCCAACTCAATTCATTAATTAATTGTATAACATCAGATATAAATATAATTATAAGGATTACTAATTAATGTATATAAAACATTCAAAAATACCCCTATTCAAAATAAATGTTCAATAAAAAAACATTGGCAAAGCTATTGGGCTATGATGACTTTTTTTATTTAGCACCGCGTCTTATTATCCATTCGAGTTATACTCTAATTTTCTTCTTGAGACAGCCACTAATTACCATTTTATTTCTAATGGCAAAGTTGTAAATTTTAAATTGTGCTCCTCTTTTCATCTTTTGTTTGTTCATCTTACTTCAATGTGGCCACTGATCAGGAAAACAGGAGGGAGTAAAATCATGGTGTCTAGCTACTCAACTTGACCAATGAAATTCCCAACTCAAAAAGTATGACACACCCTTAACCTCCCTCCACCCCCCCCCACCCCCCACCCCCACACACACACACATTGTTTTACTAATATTTTTTTTTATAAATAATAATAATTTTTAAAATTTAAATAAACATGTTTTTTTATTTGTATTAACATAATCTACTAGGAACTAGGAAATTAGAAAATATATTACATGGCTACAAACAAAAAAATACAGTTTGAATCACATTGTAATTTACTGATTTAATGCTTATAATATTTCGAGTAAAACAATATTTTCCTGGATTTTGTTTTGTAATTTACCGAATTCCTGACTCATTCCCGCTTTTTCCCGACCACATAGAATGCCGGGCTAATTTCAATTTTCCTGGATGGTAGACACCCTGGGGTTTTGCTTGAATTTTGTACAGCATGAAAAAACGGGAAAACGTTTGAATTTTGTTGTTTTTTTGTCATTTATAGACTAGGACCCTGATTTTGGTTGGAAGAACAGTAGAGAAAATTCAAACATATTTCTTTGCAGCTGACATTGGCAACATTTCTTTGTACTGCTTATACTATTTCATAGGTATTAATAATATCTATCAAAAGTGACAGCTGCAAATAACATGACTTTATGTATGAATATATTATAATTGTTTTAGTAACTTTAGTAACTAACTTCTACTGTTCTTCCTACCAAAATCATACTATAGCTTCTAGGGGCATACAAATTTCAAATATATATCAGGAAAAGACCACTTCAAATCTATTCTAGAAACATTTAGTTAAACAAAAATCCATGCAATAACCACTCTAAATAGCTTCTAAGGGTATCAAAATTGAGAAAAAAAATTAAAAAAATTTGAAGGAAGACGACTACAAATATCTTGAAAAGAAGTATAATTTTCTAAATGTTTCCAGATAAGTACGTTTAAAAATATATTCCTTGAACATTCAATTTTCCAAAAAAATCCCCTTTGATTCGGGGTACAATTATTTTTTATAATCTTTTTCTAAACCCTCACTCCCTCCCTCTACACAAATAACATTCCACCGCAACTGGGTGTAGCTTATTTGCTATGTATACACACCAACTACCTATTGTTCAACTTGCCTGCTCTCTATTTGGGGTTGGATAAACATCACAATTGGAATAATGACTTTCCAAACCAGACCTTAAAAATGTGTTACGAAGATGTAGCATCACTCCTTGGCTGTATCCTGATATTTATTCTTTCTTTGAGGGAAAAGGGAGGGGTTTCTATCTGTGGTGGCTTGTGTAAAAGTCTCCCAACAGAAGATGGTTAGGAATTATTATTTAAAACCAAGATCCATCTTAAAGTAGTTTAAAATATTTTAAGACATAGTTGAGGTTGTAGGTGGTATGAACTGTGTAGGAATTAAATAGTCTACGAATTTAGGTACTGAGCAGAAATACTTATTAACAGTATTTGCTCAGGTACTAAAATGTGAGGGCATGTTCAACACACCTTTTACAAAACATTTTTATTTGGAATCATTTGCTCAAAGACTCATAAATGAAGGAAAAGTCCTTTAAAAATTAAGATTTTTTTTTTACCAGGAAAACTGCGAATTATGCTGGAATTTAATTCTAAAGTTTGAGCAGTCTCTATGCACTTGTTCTTATCTCTCTTTCTTATTTGTAACATAATTTACACTTTATTTACCCTAAAAGGTGGCAATCTTAGGTTGATGATTACATTACACTATTTTATAAGCTGTGCCACAGTTAAACCGTGCAAGGTAAACTTGTTAGCTTTAATGGTAAACAAAGGCCACATAAATAATTTAAAATAGGTTTTCCTTAAAGAACTATTTATTAAATAGACACTTAAGTTTATTTTTAAATATTTCTTAAAAAATTAATACAAAACCATCTTATTCACTATTACGTTACTACGGTTGCGGTTTAATTTGTGATAATTGGTATTTATAGCCTCGTGATTGAGCGCCAATTAAAATTATATGGTTTATTTGAGATATAATTGTCCCGCGATTGGGAGCCAATTATAATTTTCTTGAATTGATTGTGAGATAATTGGTTATTATAGCCTTGTGATCGGGCGCCAATTATTATGATACAGTGTTATTGAGATATAATTGTCCCGCGATTGGGAGCCAATTTATAACGTTTTGTTATTTTTGAGATATAATTGGTATTTATAGCCCTGTGATCGAGCACCATTTATTATGTTACTGTTTGTTTGACCCCGCGATTGTGCGTCAATTGAAACTTTACGGTATTATTGAGTGATAATTGGTATTTATAGCCTCGTGAACCAGCGCCAATTATGATATTTTACATTAATAAATACAACTGTTAATGTTGCACACGATTTATTTAGCTCATGGCACTGGTTTATTACAACGTTCTGTAGATTTATGTTACCGGCACTGTGTAGATTTATGTGATTACTCTCTATTTATGTCGCCGGCACTCTTTGTGTTCAAACGCACAAACAGCTTATATATGACATATCCTTGCCCCTTGGACCTCTCGTGACCAGTGTCAAAACCAACAAATCGAAATCGTCCCTGTGACAGGTGTCTTGAAGGCTAGCTTCCTATTGGGTATAGGAAACTAACGTCTCTTGCTTGTTTGGTAAATACTACGAAGTTAAATTTTGAAATAAAAAATAAGTTTTAATGGTGCAATCCTTCTACATTATTTCTGAAAAGCGCGTGATTCTTCATGGATGAAGTCTTAAAATGATAATTTACATACAATTTATCGAAGAAAAATACCTTCATCCATGACTTTTTAAATATATGAGAGCAGTCCAAATCAGTATCGGTACATCACTTAGGAGTGACAAGTCCTGTTAACATAAATCTTATGAAACTGTTGTGTCAAGTCATGAAATACACGCTCCATCTAATATGAGTACACTAGAGTCGCGACTATCCGACCCTCTATATTATCCGGCCCGGAGCTTTAAAATAAATAAACTGGTACATATACCTAGTAATTAATACTTTTAAAAAAAGATCACAAACACTTTACAACTTTTACATTGGAGAGAGCAAAGCATAACTGCTATGCATGCAGTTGGCATATAATACATTACTATTACAGTCACATACGTTTGGTCTGTGTAGATAGCAGCACTGTTTTGATTTGGCTGGAAACAGAAGCTGTGTCAAGGGAGGTGTGCGCGGGCCAGAGCCACTTGAGGCAAACCCATACTGAAAATGATTTACACATGGATTCCATATTATCCGGATTTTCTGTTATCCAGCCCGTAGTGCCGCCACTTTAGGCTGGATAGTCGCGACTCTAATGTACTTGCTTTTCCGATAACAGAAAAAAAATCATGATATGACAAATGTTGTAGTTGCTGAACGGAGTGTTGCTGACACAGACTCAGATCCTGGCCGGTGGTGGAGACCGTGACACAGAATCTCTCATTGTGGACCTGGCCCAGGATATCCTCGACAAGATGCCAGACGAGTTTGATACAGTGGAGGTGGCTCTAAAATATCCCGTCCTTTATACCAACTCCATGAACACTGTGTTGAGACAGGTTAGTTACCTCTTTATTTGCTTTAATTCACATTTTTATGGTTGGTCTAACCAACAAATTAGAAATACACTTCCAAAATAAATAACCATATAAATCTTGACATGAAAAAGGCATGTAGCCATCTAACACTAGTATAATAAATATATGAGGGTAAGAAAGTAAAAAGTTTTGATTCAAACTTCATAAAAAAGTTATCACAGTCCCGATTAGCTTTATGCATTGTGAACTCGACCAATGCTAGAGTGTGACTCAAATTGACTGATCATGAACAAGAAGTAGATTATATAATTCTACTACCTTAATTTTGAGATATTTTCAAACCAGTTCAAATGAGAGATTATAAAAACCAGTAGAAACCGAAAATACATCTTTACTTTTGTGATCTGTATTCAAAAACTCTATAAATTACATATCTTATTACTACACTGTCTTTGCAACACATTCTCTAACTAAGATAATGTACCGACCGACCATCTCATTGCGGTATTGATTGTGCAGGAGCTTATCAGGTTCAATCGTCTGATTGAGGTTGTCAAGGACACTCTTGTCAATGTGGGGAAGGCTGTCCAAGGTCTGACTGTCATGTCGACTGAGCTGGAAGAGGTTCACAACTCGATGTTAGTCGGGAAAGTCCCCGCAGCCTGGGCCAGCAAGTCCTACCCTTCCTGAAACCACTTGGCAGCTATGTCACAGATCTCATTGCAAGGTGACTTAAGAACTTACACTTTATTGTCAACTCATGTGGTCACATATTGGCAGAAGCAAACACACTTTTAATATATTTTAAATAAAATTATTGTGCTGAAATTAAGTGGAATATCAAGTTTATTTACTTCAGTAGTGATGGAATAGAAGTTGTTGTGACGACAAATTAACCAAAATACATTTAGACAATAGTTTTTACCAGCTTATTCTTTTCTCATGAGACAGCCACATGTACTAATTTTGTTATATATTTTTTTGTTTGTGTTTTGTCTCAACAATTTATTTTTCAATTTTAGGGTTTTCCCTCAACCCAGATATAATCTAGTGCTCTATTCAAAAATATGAATATCAATAATTTATATATACTGCCTTTCTATTATTATCAATTTTGTTGCATCAGGTGGGGCTAGAAGCGGGAGAGGGGTTTCTTCTAGGTTTGTCTTTTGTTGTTTGTTGGCTCACCGCGTCGTATTCAACCTCCTGGTCTTGTCTCGGACCACTGATTTGAGGCTACTCTACTTGGAACGCATGTCTTCTCCCTGATTTTTCTCTTATAGCATAGTTTTATGTCATATGAAATTGTGTTGGTTGATGTTCTGGGTCCTTAATCAATGTGTCTGCATCTCCTGTATTGAGTACCAGCAATTAAAGTTTGGTGTTGGCAAAATAAGGATAGATTACTATAATATAAAAAGTGGGGTAGTGTCACCACCCCCTGCATATTTAGGCCTCTAATTATAATCTACTACCCACCTACAGGGAAGTTCCTGTTCTCCAATTACAAACCTGTTCATTTGACACTAGACACACAATTACGGTAGGCCTTGTTACACTTCGAGGTATTTCCAAATATTCTCCCTTGGAACACTGATAGCTTAATGATGAAAGACAGTTTCCTAACCAAACAATATCAGAAGTTATCTCATACACACAAACTGATCATGCGCTAATGTTCATGTAAGTTAATTCATCCTTCTGAAGACTAGCCTAAGAGTGAGTGACTGATCATGATCAAGAAATATAAGATTGATAACAAGCATACGAATCCTTCCCATGAAAGATTGTTCACAAAGTGATTAAACGAATTACTCTTTGTGGCTCGAAGAAAGACTTACAGTGACTCAGCCATATTTAGGACCGATTGTTCCTTCTTAAAGCGAAGAAACTGCTGCACAATTAAGTGAAAAGCTTGGACTCCTACACACATTATTACTGAGTTTATCTGCCCATCAGGCCATGTGTGTTCTAGCATCACACTCCTCACAGAAACATAACTTACTAAGGTCCAAACTGTTAAATCGTCAAAGAAGATACATTCTGTGAACAAAGTTAATTATAAATACAATAAATCTTATGATTATAAATCCCTCATAGAAGTGGCCTATCTTTTTTTAAATGACAAATACACCTCACTATTTTATTGAACACTCAAACAAATGGTTGCTCATACTTTATTTGTATGATTCAAGTAACATGTTCTTTATTTAAATAGTTTGCTAGTGGCAATAGGCAGACTACTTTAAGAATTTTATTTTTTCATGTTAAAAAACATTTGAAAGAATTTTACCATTTATAAAAATCTGTGTATACTTCTTCTAAAAATCTTCTTTCCTCATTCCTACCCCATTAGTTAATAGTGTAGATAGTTTATATGGGTAATAAGACAAAAAGTGCTAAAGAAATATCACAAGTATACAAAGAAATGTTTGTTATACCACACCATTGGAGGCTCAAGGGGTGAGATTGTAGTTGGGGAAGATAATAGTAACTTTTATATTTTGGTATGAAACCTGCTTGCTACTACCATACAAAATATATTTTCTACTTTTTCTAAACCTCTTCCATAGTGTCTCCATGTAAAATATGTAAGAACGTTTTTTCAACAGACACCAGATATGATATACTCAGCAGCGACTATTGTTCTGCTGTTTTGCCAGTAGGGAACTCTAACTAACCTCAAATTTAATATGGCTTGCTCCTTAGCATTGAGATGAATCAAGTCTATTACTGCATTAGCTACAGATTAAAAGCTTAATTAACTATACTTAATATCACTTCTGAGGAAGGGAACTGCAGGTCTTACGGAGAAAATATTTTCCTTCACTCTCTCTCTCGATTAACTGTTGCCAAACACTTTCAGTAATGTCGGAAGATGGTGTGCTGGGGGTAGAAGGATCTACTGACAACCTTGACAAACCAGCATTTAAAAATGTGTATTATGTATAAGACAATATTGACCCCATCGAAACAAGAGAATGACAAAGCTGTTTCCCATTAGTAACCATGCTGTGCCCTCAGAGCTGATATCCATAGCTTTACTATACATTCCGAGTTACATAAGAAGAATGTTATCTTAAAGCTGGAGAAGTTATTATATCTACTTTAATGTATTCATACATCAAGTTATGTGATCTGCATCTGTCACTTTTGATAGAAATTATCAATACCCATAAAATAATACCAATACAATTTCTTTGATTTTCTTACTAATGAACATTTGAGCATCTTCTAGAAAATTCAAACTAGGAATGGAACCCTCGAATACTTAAGGATATCTGATATTCAAGGATTCGAGAAAATTTCAAATTCAAGGCCCAAAGTTTCTTTTTTTCAAGTGAAATTTGTTTTAGAGCTCGAATACTGCTTAATGGTTGTTCAGGGCCAATTATTATAATTATAGGATGAACTCGCAACCAGGCCCCAGACCAGTAAGTTAACACTAATCTGAATGTATGAATATTATAATTAATGGATTATAATAAAGAATGTTAAAATTTAGTTACTATTAGTATTCTCTTTTAATTTTTATTTTTATATATTTTTCTTCTTTTTCCAAGATTCAGATTCAAGATTCGTAAAATAGGGAATTCGGCCCAACTCTAATACAAACATATTTTTTTGGGTCAATAATGGTTGCATTTTACTATTTTATTATTAGTGTTTTTTATAGGTATTGATAATATCAATTAAGTATGACAGCTGCAAATCACATGACGTGATGTATCAATATGTAAAAGTAGATCCAAAAGCTATTCTCATTTGTAATAAAATCAGGGTATGGTAATTTGCAATCAATATTGACCACAAAAACATGTTTATATTTTCTGAATGTTTCTTTCTACCAAAATCCTACCAAACATGTCTAGTTAATCCTCGGAATTAATTGACTTGACTATCAATGTTTGCTCAGTTAGTGATTTGAGTATATTTATTAGTATAACCTATGTCTACTTGATAGTTAAAATGATGTCAAATGTATAAAACGTACAAAAATATTGTTATTTTTTTAATTACCCAAAGAAATTGATTAAGTCAAGAAATAGTTTTGAAAGGATTTAGTGCTTTTCAAATGTTTACAACCAAAATATCATGAACTGATTTCCATTGACATATTAAAAAAATAGTTTTTGTTGATTATGTGTGCAGGTTGAAGTTCCTGCAGACATGAATCAACAATGTTGTGCAGGTAGTGGAGTATTTGTTGATGGTGTGTGCAGGTTGAAGTTCCTCCAGACTTGGATTGACCAAGGTGCTCCAGTTGTATTCTGGCTGTCTGGCTTCTTCTTCACACAGTCATTTCTAACAGGAGTTCTACAGAACTACTCTAGAAAACTGACCATCCCTATCGACAAGCTAAGCTTTCAGTTCCAGATCATGGACCATGATGCAGACACAAAAGAGGAACCAGAGTTTGGGGCTTTTTGCAAGGTAATACCACCGTAAAACACAATATAATTAGGTACTTTTTTCCAAAAATTATAACTTTTAATGTTTTACAAACTATTTGAGCAAGCATCATTCACATTAATCTTGTTTGAAATAAAAAAAATTGCAAAATAAGAATATATTTAAATGGAATTTCTCAGAATCTTTTGTATGATATTAAATTATTTACTTTAAGAGACTATCAAACACACTGTAAGTTAATATTTCCATTTTTACACTTATCACAAAGAACCTTATGTACATGGATGGATGGATTAGTAAGACAATAAAAGGATAAGGTTTACCTTTTGATACAAATAAAACTATATAGGTAGTTTCTATTTAGAACTAGCCACTACTTAAAATGCAAAAAAACCAAATTCAGAATAAGCAAAGGAAAAAATAAAATTGAGTTAAATGGGTTAATTTAATGGACATCAAACCAGGTTCAAAAATATGTTGTATTTTAAATGTGAAAATTTGGATCTACATTTTTTCTGACAAGGCCTTGCCCTTCTATTGAATAAAAAAAAAATTAAGCCACAACACAGAAGTAGTTGTAAGAAACAATATAAATATAACTTTATTTATAGTAAAAAATAACTTTAATCCCTTATTGTCTTACTTTTCAAAACAAGTAACACAAATAAACTTGTATAGTGTTGACTAATGCTGTCATTGTGTGTTTAAATTAAAATTCACTTATCCTTTTTAGACTTTGTTGGTATTTTCCTTTTATTAAAGATATAGTTCTTGTTTGTTCCAAAACAATGAAACCTAAAATTATAGTTAAAAATATAGATATTTTTATATAAACCAAAATCACTTCGCCGCCTTTTTTTTATGTAGTGTTTAGTCAAGGTGGGGATGAAGGGAATGCAAGAAAAGATCAGTGTTTTTGGTAGTTCTTATAGCAAAACTTTTTTTGTCAAAATAAATCGAATATTGCTTCTATTCATACATAAAGTTTAATTTTCTTCGTATTATGGTGATATCAACAATTGTGTGATATCTATCAAGAGTATTCTGGAACAACTATTTCCTTCATTTAAAAAGGTTTTTCGATAATGTCACTATGCTTGACAGATATTAAAAAACTATTGATATTACCAATGTGAAGAAAATTAAATTCCATGTTTGTATAGAAGTAATATTTTTTTTATTTTGACCAAAAAAAACTGAAAAAATATTGACTTTTTCTCGCATTCCTTACATCCCCACCTTAAGATAATGTTTTGAAAACTAAAAATAAATCAATTTATTTCAAGCAGCAAAAAGATGAACATAGTGTGCTCATTGAGGTAAGAATTTTTTATTATTGTTTACGTAGGAGTTTCATAGTCTTTCAGTTTGATGAGTCATTCCATCCAATTTTAGATTAAGACCAACCAACCAAGATACAACAAACAAATAGAACATGTTTGATATTTCTGGGCTAACAACTTTGGTGTGAAAATAAGAAATGTGTTCAAAAGGCCTAACTGAGAAATTTCAAAACATTTATATATATTAGGGCTGTGCAGGATCTCGAACTTCAGAAAATTATTTTTGAAGTACATGATAATTTTGTAATAAGGAAGCAATGACAATCAATTTTATAGAATTCAATATAAATTAATGGTATGATAAAATATGAGAAAGATTTAAATGAAATTGTAGAAATGTGAACTGTATGTTTATATAAATTAATTAAGATGGTTGATTTGATTAATACATATATGATATTTGATATCAAAACATAATTTTAAATTACAATCTATTTCATTCATTAATTAACTTGATTAAATGGATAGTTATTATTTACACATAAATGATTAAAAAATGATTAAAAAGATATCAGGACATAATAAATTAACACATTAAAATGTGAGTCAAGGTTACAACATGTTAAAAGTAAAAAATAAAGAATTATAACAACAACATAAATAATTTAATATAATTAAACTTTATAGATAATTGAATGACTAGAGTGTAATGTTAATTGATGTAATTTATGTAAGTTATTTTAGAAGGTGAAATGTTTATTTGTCAAAGTTTATTGAATTATATTTTGTCTTATCTGAAATTCCCTTGCTTCTTTGTAGGCATCGTAGAGATGACCTTAGAAATCTACATATTTCGGCACATCTACGGCGCCATCATCAGGACATATGACTGTGCCTGTATGAGTTGCTCAAACTGGATTTGATTCTAGTATTCAATGGAGCAACATATTATGTATTAATCAAATCAACCATCTTAATTAATTTATATGAACATACAGTTCAAATTTCTACAATTTCATTTAAATCTTTTCTCATATTTTATCATACCATTAATTTATACTGAATTCTATAAAATTGATTCAGAAAATTAGTTGTTCCCAAAACTCGAGTGTGGAAAAAATATTTCCTGAGATATTTTGAGAAAAAAGAAATCATGAAATTCTATCATTGTCACATATGGATTTAACTTTCATTAAAAATATTATTAGTTTATTGAATGTAAACGAACCCTTTCTTTTGTTAAGTAGATAAACACCCAAAACTTTAATCGCTTTTTTACATCCATCTTAGAACACAATTTAAGTTACATTAGATATCATAGACACACTACATATCATTGATGGTAAGTTTATTCCTGAATAGATTTAAGTTGGTAAACATAATTAGCGAGAAATAATGATAAATGTAGCTTGTAAATATCAAATTATGCACAAATACACCATCACACTTATTTGCACAAAAACACGTCCAGCATATAAATGTTATTATTTGGAATGATATCATAGATAATAATAGTTGGATAAAACTAATATTTTTAAGTCCAACAGCGCTTTTTGAGCTTTAGTAACTAAAAAGTAAGAGTTGGCTCACTTTTATTTATTCAGATCAGTTTGAATATCTTGATGCTAAGTAATGAATTTTTATCTAAGAGCTTTCTTAGTCAATCTTAAAGCTTTGTTGCTTGACTGATGATCACACTAACAAACTTTTTTTAAATGTACTTTAACATTACTATATTGGGGACAAGGAAAAAACTTATTTTCTTGCTTTGCTTAGAACGTAATAAGGCAATATTTATTTTATTCAAATGTTGGGGGCTACGGCCTTTATATTTGGATATAAATAGTTGAGGAAACACCCGCTCTGTTGGTAGAATGGTCTTTAACCTGAGGTGACACTTTTGCGGCCCGCTAACTCATGAAAAATATAAAGCTATTCCAAAAGAAAGAATTACAAATGCAGATATATATATATATTTTGCATAGTAAAATAATTACATATTTTATGTTATTTTATCCACGGTTTTTGCTTTTTACTTGAAGAGACGTATTAAGTTTTTATACAATTGTACTTTGAACTGGGAAAAGACATATCTCTTTTAGTAAAACAGGGGGGGACTAACAGTCAATCGCAATCTACCGGTCGACCACAGCTTTTAGCTTGGTTGATCGATTAAAAGTGATTGAGAGAAATAAAATAAAAGAGAGGGCTTGTAGATTTTCCCCAAATACACTTTAGAAAATGGAAATATCGAAGCTGTCTGACTGATATCCATTTACAATTCTGTCTTTGTTTATGACAGGGTAATTTTGAGCACTCATTCAACAAACTATCCTAAGATTATGTGGTGTAATGCATCAACTTCAAAGTCAAGTTTTTAATGAGAAAATACTTTTTTCAGGGAAATTATATAGATTATACAGGTGGTTTGATGAAAAATTGCAAAAATTTGTATCAGGAGATACCACACTCTCTCGCAAGTAGCCCTCAACTTCATATTCTGATGCTAAACCAACATTTGTTTTTCAGGTGGAGAATCTTGCATAATATTACAATATAGTGACCACATCCCGTGAGCTGGTTTGCTTTCAGCAGAGATGACCCAATCAAATATAAGTGTGACAAATAATATTCATTAAATTATTTAGATTGGGATTAGGCCTACCTTGTTATAAAAATTGTGAATTATAAAAAAAAATGTAGGCCCCATCATTTGGAAATTTTATTCTATTTACTTACATTAGGTTCAGTAGCTAGCTCTGATACATCGTCAAGTTCTTGTAGCTCTGTTTCTAATTGGACTTTTGCATCCTTAACACTTTCTTCTAAAGAAAAGACATTTGCCTTAAGGTGAGGGTCAAACATGGTTGCCATTGAATAAAGCTTGTGTTTATCAACTTCTTGGTATCCATACCGAAGCTTGAGAGAAACCACCAAATCATGTTTCATGCCACGAACAAGAGCTTCAGAGCTTGGCTTCTGCAATTCTAGTAGGGTGCTGTTGATGCACTCACATTAGATGTGCTTACAGCAAAAGTTGCCTTGTCAAATATTTGTAGAATGTTAACAACCTTTGATATCAAGTCCCACTGATAGGCACTCAGCTATGTGGGTAAATTTAGTTTGATTGCTGCAAGTGAAATAGCTGGCCTTTGTTTAAGAAGCCTCTGTAACATGTGGAGAGTGGAGTTCCACCTTGTAGGCTCATCTTGAATGAGTTTGTGTTTACTGATGCCAACAGTTTCTTGTGCAGCTTTCAATATTTTGGTGGCTCGAGATGAATGTTTAAAGTGTCAAACAATTCGGTGGTATGACGAGATAATATTTGTTACTACTTTGGCAATGAGCAAACCATCTTTAACAAGTTGGAATGTATGCGCAAGGCACGGTATATGTTGAAATGAGGATGAGCTCAAAGCAAATACAATACTTCTTCCACTATCTCTCACAATACAAACCACTTTATCTGTAAGACCCCACTCAGCCAGTACTTTTTCAATAAAATTGGCTATATTTGTTCCAGTGTTAGATATTTCGGGGAATGGGACCACTTCCAAACATATATGTCTGGCTATAAAATCTTTGTCTGCAAAATGAGCTGTTAAGTTCATATAATCTTCATTTGCTGATATGTCCACAAATTGGTTGTTAAAGAAACATACTCTGCTTGCACAAACATTGATGAAAACACTTTAAAAAAAAGACTAGACAGGATCACAAAAATAAAATAAATAGTAATCCTAACAATTAAAGTTTTAAAACCAGCAAAAACAATCCCCTGATAATTTTGATAGCAATCCCCATACATTTGAAATATTGAACTCAACACTGCCTTAGTATGTTTTATTATTATTTAATATCTTCACGTAGAAAACAATATATTCAATTCTTGTAACATATCAATTTCTGAGAATACATTCTATTTAAAACACAAACATATTTTCGACTCTTGCAATATGAGTGTTCATTCCCATTTTACTAGGCAGGACTACATTTAAATATTTTTACAATTACTTCAAAAGCACATTTAAAATAATAATACTCTCTTAGTTAAATCAATTTAAAAACAAATTAATTAGCCAGTCATTATTTGATTCTTAAAACTCGATAGAGCTTACTAAGTGATCAGATTACCTGAATCAATTTTAAGCAAACAATCAATATATAATAATTATGTAGGCATAAAAAATAAATAAACAGTTTTATCGGTGTCTAACTGTTGACAGTATTTATTTTCATGAAACCCAACAAAATATCTATAATAAGGATCATATGGAATAAATTAGGATGCTTTGCATAGTTGTACCTAATTGAAACCAGTTTGGTAGTAAGAATTAAGTCATATTTATTTAATCATCACTCTTACGAGTAAACATATATGTCATGGCGGCTGACTTTGTATCATATGTAATGTGTTCCTATTTCTGTTAAAAAAAAAGCCGTAATTTGTTTATTTATTTCGAGTTTATTTGTAGGTCTACTTTTGATTTTCATTTTCAAGAGTTTTAATGTGTTAATTAAAATATTTACAAGATTGTTAGTGAGGTGAAAGTTTCAAAAGTGAGCATGCACTGAAACGGTTTAAGTCCAGTCCACGTTTCGCATAGAGTTGGGGGGTAGGGTATTATCCACGTTAGATTTTCTACACCTAACAATTATTATTTTTAAAAATAATCACTTTTTTCATTCTTATCTCTTTTGTCCGACAAAATAATTCTTACGAATTAAGTTGTGCTTTTCAAGTAGGCCTAGCTAAGTCATTTTTGAGTTCATAATATGCTTTTTTTATGAGGTGAAAGATTCGAGTTTGACCATCGAATCCAGTAAAACACCGAATCCTTGAATCTCGAATACTTGTCATGATTCGGTGGATTTGAAGATTCAAGTGGCCCATCTCTAATTTTCAATAAAGTCATCAAAGTAGCTCATGTAAATAAGTTCATTTTCTAAATGCTAGAGCCTTAAATAATAATGTACAAATGATTCTAGAATATATTTCAAGCTTTGATACCTTGACACTTATTCAAACTATATTATAGATATGTTTATTATTTTTCAATCCCATTTATACTAATAATCATAATCTTAGCTATAATCTCAAATATTATATATTATTCTAATAAAATCTGAAAAAATATCCACTTACATTACAGCTAGTTACAAGTGTTCACCATTTTTTGTTCTTTTTCTCATCAAGTGTAAACTGAATATTAATAGTAGTTAACCAAACAAAAAGTTTAATGTATATTTTTTAATTTAATTTGTAAATTTTTTTGTGCCTTTATTATTGTATCTTAATAAATTTAAATACAGTTTTATATATTTTTCTTACAGGGTTTGTTCTTGGAAGGAGCAAGATGGGACCGGCAGTTAAAAATACTCAATGAGTCTTTCCCTAAAATCTTATTTGATGTGGTCCCTATCATTTTGCTGAAACCTGGAGTCACAGTAAGATAAAATAAACACATTAAAAAACAATAGCATAATCACTTTCATAGTTCAAGTTAGTTTAAGAACTATCAGTCATTACTTATTAGTCATTTAATATATTAAGTAGGGATCTGCGAGTACTCAAATTTTTGAACCAAGCTCGAGATTTTAATAAATATATTATACCCAGGTTCAAGCTCAACAGATTTAAAAGGCTATTTTGGAGCTATATTACTGTGGTTTCCTCCCCTCCTCTTATTAATGCAGGTGTATTTACTCTTGATTACCCCTTCCAATCCTTAATATAGCCTTATTTTGGCAGTAAGCCCTTTTATCTTAACACAATCCTACTATACAGTGGGGTTCTAGTAGGAAATAAGGCCTTCCAGAACGAGTTTACTACCTTGGTATTGAATGTACTATTATTACAAACTTTGTCTAACAAATTGTGACAAAGGTACAAAAAATAAAATAATTAGGACCTGGCTAACCCCACATTGGTTAACTAAAAAAAAGAGTCTAACTCAAACCCTACCACGAGTCCCCAGAAAGTTTATATTTAAATCAATGCTAAACAATTACATTTAATTTGAATTTTAGAAAAAAATATTTGGATATTTAGAAGCCTATACAGTGTACATTGTTAATTTGTTCTAGTAATGATCTTTATTAAATCACCCCATATGCCAATAATGCCAAATAAAGTTGGTTATTGATGCATATTAAAAGAGAAAACACCTACAATGATGGAAAACACAATATTTTTAATGCAATCACTGAACTTGAATATTACATGTTAATTGTGTTAAGATAGCAAACTACAACAAACTAGTATCACTAATGTTTTCCACCGTAATGTCATTTATGTACAAAAATTGTTTTAATACTCTGCAATTTTCATATGTTAATTTTTCTTGTTTTTTCATTTAAGATGTGTGTTTATATGTAGCATATTTTGAGTTTATTGATATATTATGTACCAGCTGCTTAGATACCCATAAAAATGGTTCATTTGAATTTTTGAAATTTTTTTAGATATGCCTTGGACTTAGAATTTAAAAAGTTATTCTGTCATAGTAAGACACATTTTTACAAAATTTTTTGTTTAATCTATAGTAGAGATACATTTTCAAAAATTAATTTTAAGTAAACTTCCCCAAGTTAAGTATTCATAAAATAAAATAATTTTTTTAACATACATATTAAACACTTTTCAGATATATTATTTTTAGTTAAAATTGCTAGTCAATCATTTCTTGAAAGTTTAAAATTTTCAAAAATTAGTCATAAACTATTCTAAAATGACTATTTTTCCTAATAAAAACAAACACAAATACCCGTTTTTAAACCAATTATTGCTAAAGCCATATTGAGCCCTGTGGTAGCCAGTATAATCTATAAGTGGATTGTATAGAAAATTTTTAAATAAGGAAGGACTCACCTGAAGAATGTTGCACTAGAAAAAATGAGATTTTATGTCCTTAGAAGCCAACTTTCTTGAGGCTTTAATTTCCCCAATTAATTTTTTTTTTCACCTCCTACCTCTACCCTCCATACTATTTGCTCCTTATACAGTAGGACAAGGAATATGCCAACAATATAACCCAACTTAACCAAACATGTTGTTTCTTGGAGAGCCATAATCCAACTGCCAGTAATGGTAACCAAAAAAGAGGGGGAAAAAATCTGCCTTTCCAATCAGGAGGGAGAAGGTCTCTCATTGAAGAAGTAACAGAAAAAGAGTGGCAATTCAAAATTAAAAGCAACAAAGTAAACATAGTACATTTGGACTCTAATAAAACAAAAATAATAAATTTACAATCAAGACTGAACACATATTTAAACAATTACAAAATCAGGCATTAGTAAACTACACTTAAGTAAATTTTCTCTGTAAACCAATATACAATATTATTTATCATGTAAAAACACTTCCCAAATATCGATTCTGAACAAAATCATTCATCAAAGCAATTTTTGAAGAAAAATGAATTCCCCAAAATTAGTATTATAATTCTTGAACCAATTTCTCTTAAAAAAAGGTGTTATTTATTAGATATCCTGGTTGGGTGCACACATGGGAGATTTGCCTAAATGATTCCACTCTACTTTCACACATATGCTGATACATTTCCTATAAATTCTGAATTTCTTATGCCTAACCTATTAGTGTAGTTAAATTGGGATACCCAGTGTGAGAAGTATGACAGGCAAAATAAAATCTTAATTGTATTAAAAAATTGCAACTTCATAGAAATTTAAATTTAGCACATTAGGTAGCAGATTAATTAGACTATTAAATCTCTCAACACTACCAATTTCTATATTTTTATTTTCTTACCAACAATATTATTTTAGATGTATATAAAATTAACACATGATGTTGGGTGGTTAATTTGGTATAATCTATGTTGAATGGTTGGCAGTAGTGCCGAGAGAGTTTGGTCAATGTTTTAGGCAAACTTTGTACCTGAACCCAGCTACAATTGTCCCGTGTACAAGACAAGCGCTCGCAGAGGTATCTTATCAACAACTGGGCACTCCACCAACTTTGTCATGTTCATTGACTTGTTGAGTAACCAGCCTGAGCGTCATTGGATTAATCGTGGAGTGGCTTGTCTATGTCAACTGGATGACTGAAAAACACAATATTCCCTTCTCCAAATACTGACATTCATATATTCATGATGTTTGAAAGTTTTATTAGACTTATTTATATACATAGATATATATATATTTGAACAAATGTTTATATTCTTTTTTTGTTTGTTTGGTTTGACCATGTGTGAACTATATTGTTATTTTGTTTGACTTTTTATAAAAACTATTCTAGTCTAAAATAAAAATAATAAAAGTTTTATATAAGTATAAATTTATTATATTAAGATCTACCTATAAAGAATTAGTTATTTCATATTTTAAAAAGCCTTTATTAGCTCTAAATAAGCAGATAGCAAAATGCTTATTTTTGTGAAAAGCTCAAAGTAAGATTAAAAAAAAAAGTGGAATAGTTGTAATTGAAAATTTTAAAATCAGTTTATCTATCATGTTTAAATAAATACAATCTTTGTATAAAAAAAAAGAAACAAATTAATTTAAAGATTGAAATGTGTGTGATGATTGTTGTAGTAAATACACCCCATGATCTAACTTAGAGAACTTGAAAGTTCATGGCAAACAGAATGTCAACATTCGACCCTAGCCTGGCACCCAACCTCCTTCAAATATATTCTAACACTATCCTGCTATTGACATCTTGTATCTTCAGGCCTCCAAACTTAAATTGTGTGAACATGCCAGTGTTCCACATGAATTCAGCTTGCACACCTTAATTATCTATGACAGTCACACAGGTTCACTGGAATATTTAACACATGTAGGTGTGCAGGGTACTTTAAACCCCTCAGTTTTCACAGAACTATTTATACTTCTATGAATGAAATAATTTGTGTAATTGTTGTTTTAATGGGATAAAATCCAAACACATTCCATTAAAATAAATAAAACAACTTTATAGATAATCTTTGTTTTGTTAGTAAATAAAGTGTTTTAATTTACAGCATGCAATATTTTTCTATTACATACTTTTCACCTTTTTGTATATTATGACAATTGGTACTAATTTGAATGAAATGTGAATGTGTGTCAAATAAAAGTATAATTTGATTAATTAAAAATATATATTTTTCTAAAATTGTTAGTTAAAATCACCCTCAGTCCTCATCTGAAAATAATTGGAATATTTTAACAATTTCTGTGGGGGAAATCATCCTAAGTAATACTTTTCTTTTCTTTTAGTAGGTTCACTTTCTAAAGCCAATCTGTTATATTAGCATATTATTTATAAACTCACTTGTTTAATAAACATTGAAAACGTATAACCTGAATGGGTAGTATGATATGGTGCTAAGTAAAATTAAAATAAATAAACAGTGGAAGGAGAATATAAGGAAAGTGTCCACACACTTACCAAAAAAGTGTAGGCCTCAAAGTTCACCATTAAAACACAACAAAATGCAGACATTAATTTTCAGGGCACCTCAGGCTCTTCTTCAAAAGTGAATAATACACTGACTGGACTATGGTTAGAGGTTGGTTGCTTGCTTGGATTCTTTAGTCCTGTTCAAACTTTAATTCTTGAATATTGATGGATATATTTTTTTAATAATATTTAAAAGCAATTACTGGTGTGAGTAAGCCAGTTTGTAATCAAAGTATATAGAAAGAGATGGTTAACAAAGGTTGAGACCAGAGGTTTGGTAATGAAGTACTACAGGATTGTTTGGGTTACCCACCTCGGTGGCGTAGTTGGCAAACGCGCTAGTCGTGTTGAGCTCGACCGCCGAGAACGGGGAGATCGAGGTTCGAATCTCGGTCGGGTGAACTGGGGGTGGTTTTTCCTAAGTGGTTTTCCACTCTCCCTCCACGCAAATGCGGGTTCACTTCCTCTAAATTCAACCCTCCCAATTCCTAATCCATTAGAGTAATTAGTACTTAAGCGTATAACCCGAACGGGTAGTAAGACGCGGTGCTAAATATTATTATTATTATTATTATTATTGTTTGGGTTATTATAGTTTGTATCAATACAGCGACCATTAAGTTATCTGAGTATTAGCCTTGTTGTTATGTGGTTTATTGTCATCAGTGGCTGGAGTGGCCAATTTATGGTGAACCAGAATGAAGTTTTAATATACAATCCTTGTAGCACTGTTGGGATGTGGAATTTCAGGAGCTTATATAGGCCAGGGGCGCTGTAGTCAATGATAGAAGAAGTGGGTTTGGCTTATATATAGTGGCTATACAATAGGTTAGGCGGTCAGGAGATGGTAGGGTAGAATCAGGTAAATACATTTTTTTTTGTAGGAACAGACACACAATTTAGGCATAGGCTTTCTAATCCACAGGAGTATGTCAGCAGTTAAGGACATAAACTTCATTAACAATAGGATGTCAAGTTTAGTGGTAGCAGGGAAGTGGCATAATACAATCATCATCAATGTGCATTGTCCTAGAGAAGACAAAGATGACTTAATAAAGGTTAGTTTTTATGAGGAGCTAGAACACCTGTAAGACCAGTTCCCGACCTATCACATGACAATTGTGATTGGTGACTTTAATGCAAAGATAGGGAAGGGAGAATTCGTTAGACCTATAATAGGAAAGCTTGCATGACGTCAGTAATGATAATGGAATAAGATTGATACATTTTACTACTTCAGAGAAACTTATGGTGAAAAGTACTTAATTCAAGCGTAAGGATATTCATAAATATACTTGGCCCTCACCAGATGGGAATACACATAATCAAATAGATCACATGCTTGTACCGTGGCTACAAACAACATAGCCCCCACCTACGCTACCTTAAAAGATCAAACACCACTTACCCCATTTTACCGGGAAGTCAGCGCCCTAACAACAGACACTTCATGCACGTCATCACACAACACTGTTCATTGACCGAGTTCAACAAGAAAACAATAAGTCACCGAGTGGTATATGATTCCTGTGCGCTAATACAGTTCCCCCCCAAGTTTTAGACGCTGCCAAGCTTGAGGAAAGGAGCAAGAAGTGTTATCACTTATGTCTTCCTACCTATTTTCCCTGCTGTTCAAACTGAGATAAAAGGTAGTATCCAGAAAGGAACATCACTCTTTGATGCCGATATGAATTAGGAACTAGTTGTATTATTATGTAAGTATTCGTAATTTTGGAGAAGTTTTTTTAATATTTTTTATGGAAAACTAGGCAGCTTAAATCCAGCAGAAATAATGTAGGGCTTAAACTTTGTTATTCTTTCAACATTTTTTTTATATTTTCATGTTTTTTATAAATTTAATTTCTATTAGACTTGATTTGGAAACCAACTTAATGTGGTATTTAACTATTTTGTATCAGAATTCAGATGACTAATTTTCAATTATATATTATTTAATCTTAACTTTGAATGCTATCTCACATTGCAAACTTTTGCCTTTAAATTTATTGTTGTAGTAAGTATAAGACTAACTTGGGATGTTTAGTATCGTTGATTATATTCAGTAGGTATTTTTGAAATGTTAGGAATATACTGTTATTGTAATTGATAGAGTAGAAAGAGCTTAAATAGGTTCACGTCATAGTTCCCCCGCTTCACGGATTGATGATTGGGAATAATTTTGTTTATAATCAACTATAGCTCAAGGAGTATTGTTATGAGCAAAACTTTACTAAGTTCATTATTAAAGGATGTTTAATAATTACGGTTTTGTTAGAAGTTTACACTTTCAATAATTTTGTGTATGATCAACTATAGACTTTGGAGTATTGTTATGAGCAAAACTTTACTAGTTTCATTATTAAAGTATGTTTTATAATCAAGGTTATGTTAGAAGTATACACTTTCAAGACGGGCTTATTATGATTTTTGTAGAGTTATCTTTTAAAAGGCTTAGTTCATAAATGTAGGTGATAGGTTGTATTCATTCAAGCATATAATATTTTGTATTGTTCCCTATAATTTGCTACGTTTACTATGGGATTGATAACATTATCTAACAATATAGATATGTCCTAGTTAGATAAACGCTTTAAGAACTTATATACTATTGCGCATGGGATGCATCTTCATAACATTGTATTGTAATTACTTATGAGACATATCCTTTTCTCTGAAAATAAATAGGCCTTGAGGCCATTATTGATATCATGTTATTCGTTTGCATTCAAGTTTAGCAAACCCCTATCTTCCTCAATGTCTATTGCCAAATTATGTTTTACTATTGGTCCAGATAGCCAGGTCTGAATACTTGGGCTGAGCTTTTGAGTGGAGGCCAAATAAAGATCCTTGTTGTATTTGCCTTTATTTATTTGTTGTCTTGCAACCCTTTCACTATAGTTGGTTTCTTGGGCATGCGTGGCGTGCTTGTTCAAGTTACCTGAGAGTGAAGTGAGAACGATTGATGCTGATTGATAAAATATGCCATACAATCTTACTGGATGTCAGGTCATAAAGGGGTGAGATTGCAATTCTGACCACTACTTGGTAGTAACAAAAAAGGGAAGTCAGGCAGGCAAGCTAGATAGATATGATGTAGAGAAACTGTCAGATGGTGAATGTAGGAATACATAACAAATTGAAATTTCAAATAGGTTTGCTGCCCTAGAATGCTCACAGGAAAGTGAGGAAAACACGCAACCAACGAAACAGTGGGAAGTTGTCAGGAATAATATTAGACATGCAACTAAGTGTAGTGTATCTATGTAAAAAAGAATAAAAAGAAGCCATGGTTTGACATCGAAGGAATGTTCAAAATTAATAAAGGAAAGGAGGGAAGCAAAATTATATTGGTTAGAAAGTCCTAGTAAATCGAGTTTAAACACATTTATCATTGCAAAACAGAAGGCCAGTGCCACATTTAGAAAAAAAAAAGGTGTGTTTTTAATGGGTAAAGTTAGCGAAATAGAACAAAATAGCAAGCATTAGAATATCAGGGTACTTTATTTAGGTATTAATGGATATAGGAAATGTTATTAGACTAGGACCATATTTGAGAAGGGTAAACTGATGGCAGATACGTGTGATGTTTTAAGTAGATGGAACAACTTCTTCAGTCAAATTCTGAATGTTCACGAAGGATCCAATTTAGGTTACGATATCGAAATTCAAACTGCTGAGCCACTAGTCCCAGAGCCAAGTATTAGTGAAGTTAAAGAAGCTGTTAAGATGTTAAATATTCATAAAGCTACAGGTATAGATTCAATACCATCAGAGTTAATAAAGGAAGGGGATGAAATTTTAGTAATATAAATTCATAAACTTTTATGTCCCATTTGAAACCATGATGTTTTGTCACAAGAATGTAAGGAAAGTATAATAACACCCATTTTCAAAAAGGGAGATAAAACAGATTGTAATAGCTATAGAGGTATCTCACTGCTACCAACATATTATACATTTTAACTAACATAATTTTAATGATATTGACGCCTTATGCAGAGGAAATAATTAGGGATCAGTGTGGAGTTCGACAAAAATAGATCAATAAAAGATCAGATTTTTACAATGTGGAAAACATTAGGAAAACAAAAGTGCGAATTCAACATGATGGTACATCAATTATACATAGATTTTAAAAAGGTCTATGATTCGGTTAAAAGGAAAAAGTTATATGATATTTTGTTAAGTTTGGGATACCCAAAAAAACTGTTCAAGCTAAAAAAAATTGAGTTATGTTTGAGAAATATGCGTGGAAGGATACAGGTTGGATCTCATCAGATGCATTGAAACAAGGAGATGCACTTTCCCCATTACTCTTTAATCTAGCCTCAGAATATGTTATTAGGGTAATATAAGAGAGTAGGTATGGCTTGACATTAAACGATACAATGTAGCTATTAGGGTATGCAGATGATTTAGCTTTGTTAGGTAATAGTAAGGAAGCTGTTGCAATAAATAAAGAAATGTTATAGTGTCTAGTAAAGAAATAGGTTTAGAAGTGAACGCTGTAAAGACTAAGTACATGATAACAAAGAGAATATAGATTGACGACGATAACTTAGATATTATGACAAACAACATATCATTTGATAGGGTTAAGGAATTAAAATACTTAGGAACAATTTTAATTAGCAACAACAATATTTAATTGGAAATTAGGAAAAGAATATAGTCGGGAAATACTTATTACTTGATCAGTAAGTTGTTGGCGTCTCATCTGCTGTCAAGAAATGTAAAATTCAGAATACATAAAAAAAAAGTTATCTATGGGTGAAACATGGCCTCCTACCTTAAATGAAGAAAAGAAATTTAGGATGTTCAAAAACAAGGTGTTTAGGAAGATATTTGATCCAAAAATTAATAAAGATAGTGTGGAGTGGATGAGGCTACATAATGATGAGCTGCATACCTTGTACTCATCACCAGACATTGCTAGGTTAGTAAAATCTTGCAGGTTATGGTGGGCAGGTCATGCAGCGTGAATGAGAGTATCTCGGACAGCGTTCAAGGTATTGACTGGCAAACCCAAATGGAAATAACCATTGGAAAGACCCAAACACCGATGAGAGGATAACATTAGGATAGACCTGAGAGAGATAAGGTGTAATGAGATCACCTGGAAAGAATTAGCACAAGATAGGGATAGGTGGCGTACTTTTGTGAGTGCGGCAATGCAGGAGTTCCTAATGCCATAGGGTAAGTAAGTAAGCACTGTTGAGAATAGCTTGAGTGAGAGGTAACGAAGTTAGCATATTGAGGCTGTGTTTTGGATGAATCCTATAAGTTTGTCTTGTCACTCAAGATAATGAGTAGGGGATGGTAATTCATTGGAATGTTGTTTATTGATAGGCTCTTAATTGGAAAGGCTCTATTTATTTGACTGTTAACTCTGATGATACAATGTATTTAGGATATCATCAGAATCTGATAAATTTACTTGTTTAGATCTCCTTGGAATCCATGGCTACCACAAAAGCCTCAATTTGAGCATGTTTAGTACAACCTCCCTCTTTACAGAAGCATTTCACCCAAGTCCTTCCATGCTTCACACAAAAACCTCTTCTATGAGCATATTTATTACAACCTACTTCCTTACAGAAAAGTTTTTCATAGGTTCCTCCATGTTTTACACAGAAACCTCCTCCTTTCGCATGTTTAGTACAATCTGCTTCTTTGCATTTACCATGGCTTCCTCCAGGTTTCACACAGAAAGATTTTACATTAGTGCTTTCATGTTTCACACAGATAACTGCTCCTATAGTGTATTTAGTAACAAAACCTTCTTGCTCTACACAGAAATCTCCTCCTTAAGGACTCGTAGAACAACAGTCTTGAAATTTACCGTGGCCTCCTTCCCAATTCACAAAGAGATTTGCTTCTTTATCATTTTTAGTATAGTCTTTATTAAGGGCATTACTACCACTCGCAACTCTAGAGCTTCGCATGGATACATGACTTCAGCTTTATTATGGTAGTGTATGTCAAGCAGCCTTGTTTTGTCGGCACAGAGGCACAGACGTAAGCTGATACTCCGTGGGTCAACTGTATAACTTAGGGTTTGATAATTTTGTTACCTGGTCAGTGATGAAGCATCCGAGAAGCAAGGGCTAGGATGTGTTGATAAGCTTGCAAAAAGAGCAATACATTCAGTAGAGTTCTCTTCGATTACATTTCTGACAGGATATCCGTCAATTACGTCCGAAGTTGGTCCATCATTATGAAAAATTCAAGTTTTTATGATTGTAATCGTTTGTTCTGGATTGTTCCGCAAAAATTTTCGTTTGTTCCATTTTGATGTTCCATTTTGGTGTGTTTATATTGGGATTTGGGGGGGCAACTTCACGATACCCCCCCCCCCCCCCCCCCCACATACACTTTGCAAACCGCAGACGTGTTTTTTTCACAGTTGGACCTACCCATGGTACAAATGGTGGGATTATTTACATTTGGTTAAGAAAATATTAAATATCTATCCATTCCTGTTATATTATTTTTGACGGAGGTATCGTTCTCATCAATAATCTAGGTATGTCATCATCACTTTCCTATACAACCCAAAATTCTTCATTTTCTATTGAATTCATCTCACAACTATCACCTTCCTCAGAACTTTGGAATTCTGAATCGGTACATTCAACATCAGAATACTTATAGCTAATAATGTTATCAATTGGGAAGGGAGGGAGTTCTTCCACACCAGACATGTACTTCGTATCACCTATGTCTTCTCTGTTAGAAAAAATATATTAGGGCCTAAATTATCATCTCAAAATGTATATTATTTATTCTAATAAAGAACAGGCAACTAATGATTTTGCAATAGAGATAAAGCTTATTATAAAGATAAATATGTTTTATACACCTATATAAGTTGTAATTATATATATATATGTATATATATGAGAGAGAGAGAAAATTGAACAAAACTGATGATTACGTTGTTCATTTGTACAAGTCATGTGACATATAATAATATATTATTTCAAAGTGTGCATATATTATATAAAGCTAAACTTCGATAAGGACTTGAATCAGTTGGTGAATCAGGCCAAAAATATGTATTCAAAAAATTACTAGGAACTTGCATCAATAAACTCGAGTTTACAAAATAAAAGGTAGGTTAATTAATAATTTACCTATACATATAATAAAAATATATAATTTTTACATATACAATTTTTACATATTTTTAGGTGGCTTGCCACATGAGTTCTCTTTCTATAGTTTCACCATCCACTCTCCACGTAAATAGGGTGCATTTACTAGAAAAATTTGTTTCCTTCTCCTTGCACAATAGAATAACTCAAACCTCCAAACCTAATCACTAAATAATTCAAAGTGCCTAAAAACATAGGAGAGCGATTATATATAAGTTTATAAGCTACATCTTATTTGGATAGTAATGCTTTAGTTATTTTGATTATATTAATTCAAATAAAAATCGTTCTTTCTCTTTCACACACATATTTTTTTATGACTGATATGTAATAAACGACATTCCTTTGTGAATGAAATAATTATTTTCATTACATTATTTATTTGCAAAAAATAATAAAAAAATTTGTAGAAAGACTGTCGTTACAATAGTAAATAATGGTTTTTCATTTGAAGTAAATTCAGAGTGCTTACACACTTGCAAATGCAAACATCAATTACTACTATAATATCATACTTGGGCCTAAAATTACTCTCTAAGTGAGTTCGAAATATATAAATAATGAACACTATACCTTCCTATATTGTTTAGGTACCCAACAGGATATCTCACTGATTGGGACATCATTATAGACTACTTCTAATTTGACCTGATTATACCCTTATAGGTGGGATTAATAGAGAAATTCTAAATATTCAAATAGAATAGTTTCCAAAATGTAAGCCATATAAAATGCTGGAAAAATTGCCAGCTTAAACGTAGATTCTTGCATTCACATCTTTTTAAGGCGATAAAAAAATCTATTTCTTATCAAGCATATTTTCAAGAGGCCACTCAATTAATAGTTTTACAGCTGGGGGAGAGAACGTAAGAAAATATAGGCTATACATGTGATATAATGATAGTACCATAGCCCAACACGTTAGCTCAGTTGCTAGCAGGATGGTCTACAGTGCAAAAGGTTTCTGGCTCTATTTCTGGTAGGGGTGTAATATTTATTATTTGATCAATTCTCGGCCTTCTTCTGGATGTTGTATATGTCTTAGAATTCAATAATTCTTTTTAACCGTGTAAACTTGCAGTATTCTTAAAATTATCAAATATTTGAAAAATATAATCAATTTAATTGTAACCACTTGACTTTTTGGGTTTGCTACTTAAGGTAAAATGCATATATATATTAATGCTTTCATAATCACCATCTATGCACACATTATATTTACCTATAGCCTATGCCTAACTAATTTGAGGAAAATCGTCCAGATGAATTAAAATGTAGATAATCACAAAATTGTAATGTTAATTAAAATGTAATTGATCAATAAAATTTATCATGCAGATAATCCCATATGAACCAATATCTAAGTCTGACTGACAGTATAAATATTCTTACCTCTAATTAAAAATATAAATACATATTAAAACATAGATAATTTAATTGATGATAATAATAATTGCAGTTTTCACTAAATTGAAGATCATGAAACTATTTTTACTATATGTATATTAATGTATTCAGGGTATTATTATTATTATTAGCACCGCGTCTTACTACCCGTTCGGGTTATACGCACTCACGCTAATGTGTAATGTTAGGGTGATTGTGAAATGAAATGGAAGACCTACAGTTTAACGTGGAATCCGAACCACGGTGGAGGCCTGGCATTCCTCACATTCACAAGTTGTGTTCAGGGTAATAAGTTTTGTCAATTTAAGTTATATAAAATAATGCCTTTTTCTGCATAAATAATGACTAAATTAGTTCAAATAGCTAAGAAATTAAAACACTATAAACTGCCTAAATTACTTTTTTTTTCATGAAAATAATTATTTTTACAATGGCTGTAAAAAGTGCTTTCAAATGTTAAGTATTTATTTCATCATTCTTGATATGCGCTGTGTCGAAGCCTTGGGCTATCGCTTACAGCCATTTATTGTTTATTAAATTGTATATTCTGTGTTACTGATTCTGGAAAACCCTTAATATATTAAATAAACATGAAGCCTATCTGCCCATATAATACATTATGCTCATTCTCGGTTTCAAAGATTGACGTTTTCCAGTTTGTAATGGAAGAAACCATTGTTTTATATTTTAAATAATTTTATATATTTATATATATATATATATATTCTTTACAGTTCACAGAGATCACAAATAAAACACAAATCTATAAATTACTACAACATGTTTCAATAATGAAATAACTCCGGCAGTGATATAAAGATCAATATCACTAAAACATGAAGCTAATTATTTCAAGAGACAACTTGTGAATGATCGTTTAAACAGAAATCTCGCATGGACTGCAGATTACTTGGATTTCTGTGATAATACAGCTGGAGTAGCCGCTTTGTGTTGCGCGAATTGTGGAGGCGGGCTATCTTGTCAACTAAGCTACACTTACCTACAAAGTTTTGATCTGGCGAGCCAACTTGGAATTTCAGTACATATTTTTATGTCATACGGAAATCAAGTTGTTCAGTAAATCGTTTCATATTTAAATCTGAATATATATTTTATCTTAAGTATACACATCTATAAATCGTATGAATACTATTATTTAATATTTATAGATTGATTAGTAATAGTAAACAATTGTTGAATTGTGTTGATTTTAAGGGAACTTTAAGTATATTTATATAGAGTATGCTTCTACCTACGGTAAAATCCCAGCTTTATCAAATAGGTATAGTATTAAAGATACTAAATTTCAATTTTCAAATTTTTATTTCAAAAAGTGTGGCCTTAAACTTGATTCGGAAAACGTAAAAATGGAAGTTTCTTACCCTTATAGCTCATTAGAAAAAATACATAAAAATACATTTATGGTGTTAAACATTTCATAGACGAAAACTCTTTTGAATGGTGAAAAAAAAAAAATTTCTGTACATATGGTCTTAAGGCAAGTATGTTTTGACTGGATTCCCATAGGTTTCATGTAGAAAAAGTCGTGATAGATCATTTTATCATAATGAACTTCTTTTTTACAATTTGATAAAGGTTTTATAACATGAATCCTCAGAGACATTATTTCAATTGACTTTTCTTGTGACAATATATGTTTTTTCTTGAGCATCTGAGTGCCTGATTCATTTTTTAAACAATTAATTTATTAAGCTCATTCTGTGTCTGGGCTGAAGCTGATCACCAAATCCGACCATTGGCTGTATATCACGCAATTTTCTCGATGAATCATTGGGTCATTAATAATAATTTGAACTGTACTTTAGCTTGAAAAATGATCTGGTTAATATACCGGAAACACTAATGTTATGCTGGCAGACCGCCTTGTCCTTTTCTTGGTCACAGAGGAAGTTGGTGTAAAAAGTGTAGTATTAGTTTGAGAAAGAATGAAAATCCTCCATTAAATTTTAAGATAGCTGATAGTTGATTTTCACAAATTTTAAAAATGTGTGTGATTGTGGCTGCACTACATATTTATACCTGTGAACATGATATCAACGTATATTTTCAATTAAATCATCTGAATTAAATGTCATATTTTGAACACTAATATCTTACAAAGTGGCTATGATTGTACAACAGAAGGAAAAAAAAAACCCAAGAAATGTAATGAGTACAAGCCCATCAGTTTTATATCATCACATGTGGCAAAGATAATGGCTAGAATATAAATTAAGCAGCTATAATATCCACTAAGTGGCTTGAAAAGAAATCATAGGGAGTATTATAAGACGACCAATTTAGTTTGATAAAAAGAAAAGGAACCAGAAATGCAATTGGAGAGCTAAGGATGGTATTGGAAAGAGTCCTAGATGTTTAGGAATGTACTTTTTCACTGACCATAAAAAAAGTATACAACTTGGTAAATTGGAAGAAACTGATGAAGATTATCAACAAAATAGAAATTGACTGAAAAGATATAAGATAATATTAGGATACTTGTACATGAAGCAAAGAGTGAAAGTAACATTGCTGAATTCAGTGATTGGGGGGGAAAGTGCTCGGCTCAGGACCAGATGTGGGTTCAAGTCCAGCTCTGGTAAACGGGTTTTTAACTGAGCGATAAAAATCGGTAGCACAACATCCTTCAGAAGTACAAAGGCCGTCAGTATCATGTTGATTGTGGCATGTAAAAGAACACTGGAAGGTATGTGAAAATACCTTTCCCGGCAAAATTGGTAGGCCCTTTTGCTCTCTCTAATAGAAATTCCCATGGGCTTATGTAAAATTAAAGTCAGATTATATATAGGGGACAATAATATCCACACCAATATCATGGAAATGGGAAGAGAATTAAGTCAGGAGTGTTGCCTATTAACAGTTCTTTTCAACCTGTACTGATAATGTCTTGACAAGGAAACTTAGAAAGGATTCTGAAAATTTAAAAATAGGGGATGTGTGATAAGTACATTGAAGTAGATTACTTGGTAATACTAGCCAGGCATCAGCTGTTCTCCTTACAGGGTAGGACAGGGTGGACTGTTGGCTCTCAGATGTCTAATGTTCTACTTTCTGGGTAAAATAGTTGATTAATTTGCAAACTGATCATAAGATCTTTATTCTACTCATGCCAAGTTGGTTACCGCTTCTTACCACACTGCATAATGTTACAACTTTGCATGGAAATAAGATTTAAAATAAATGTATCCACCCATTCCAACATTTGTTAACATTTAATTTGCTCTGCCATAGATGTTAAAGTTAGGTTAGTTTGCAATTTATTACATATAGATGAATTATATTTATTTGATAAAAAAAATTGTTATTTGTATAAAATAATTGTTTATATGTTATGAATTACAAACTAACCCAACCTAACCTACCTAGTTTGAGAAAATTAAATTGTAGTCAAAGTTGGGGTGGGTATATGCATTTCTTAGGTTGATATTTATATTGATCTGAAGTTTTAAGAGATTTAGGAAATGCTTGGGAATATGGCTGAATAATAACACTGGTCTACATGATTTTTGGCACATGGAACAATGAAAGTATTTATAACATATCTTTTAACAGTGAATTAAAATATGAAATTGAAATTTTTCCATCACACACAGTTTTTTGTAAACCTTTATATATATATTGAAAGGCCTATTTGTTGTAATAATTGGTTATGCAATTATTACCCAGATTTTTTTTAAGTAAATACAGGCAGATGCCAGACAGACTGACTGTCAGCAGGCCGGCGGTAGACAGACAATTTATGTAGCATGTTGTGACATAAACTCTTCACCCATCTAAGCAACCTATACCAGTAGTGAGCTGACATTCACTGTGTGGACACAAATTTAAGTTATAATTTGTCTAGTGATTAAATTACCACTGTGCAAAGGTGTTTTGGTTGTGGTCGTTATGCCAAGGAAGTGTGCAAATAATCCAGATACCTTCTGTTAAGTATGTGGGCGATTGATATTTAAAACTCACAGCAAATTTTCACTCCACTCATTAAAAGAGTATGTAGAAAGGTCTCCATCGTATGCCTTAGTCTACGGTAGTGTTTTTATGTTTACACTGAGGAATAATTATTTTTATTACAACATAAGTATTTTTTATTTCATTTTTCTGAGCTCTATACTATAGAAGATTATCACCAACTTTGATATTGAGTCTATATGACCACCTATAGGTATTACAATCTTTAACCTAATTCAAATTCCTCTGCTAAATAAAGCTATTCTATTAACATCAGGTGCTAGAATTACAAGCCCCAAACAAGTGATAAATAATTCTAGATACAGCACTTTACTTTACGGATTTAAAAAATAAAGAAAAACATTGTTTGATGAGTATATTTGGACTAGTTTTTTTTTTTTTAGCACCGCGTCTTACTACCCGTTCAGGTTATACGCTTAAGTACTAATTACACTAATAGATTAGGAAATGGTAAGGTTGAATTTAGAGGAAGTGAACCCGCATTTGCGTGGAGGAAGAGTGGAAAACCATTTAGCAAAAACCACCCCCAGTTCACCCGACCGAGATTCGAACCTCGATCTCCCCGTCCTCGGTGGTCTGACTCAACACGACTGGCGCGTTAGCCAACTACGCCACCGAGGCAGGTTTGGACTAGTTCCTTATGATCGTAAATAACTATGTTATGTACTGCAACTTGTATCTATAGATCTGTGTGGTGTAAGCCATATTGCCACTTCTCAGTTACAGGTATAAATGCTGGAAAGTTGTGAGATTACATCACCATGCCTTTAACCGGAAGTAAAAATAAGGTAACACTGTAGAGGTTTGTAACAGTTGCAGACAGAATCCTGGTGCTGAACGAATAAAGGTGTACTACCACCAGCATGGTGTATTTTCCATTAATTTTTAGGTTGGTCAGAAAAATAGTAGTATACTGTTTATACACAAATTTGTGAAATAGGTTTGGATTAAAAGTCGAATACCAGTATATAAACTTTAGTAGTAACAGCTGAGTTATTCAGAATAAGACTCAAGCTATAGTTTATCAGAATTGGCATGGAGGTTGGTGTTGGAATTTTGGGCGGGTATAATGGGTACCGCTTCAAATAGGTTACTTTTATTTATAGGCTGCTTATATAAAACTTGCAACATCATAATCCCAAGGAATGATAATATACATTGATGGAATAAAAACAATGTTTATTAAAAACTAAATAAATACTTATTAGGCTTACTGTAATTATATATTTTTACCAACACCAAACATTAACTAAATCTATATATAATAATAATTTATTTAATAAGAAAAAAGAGAAAATGTAAATAATTGGATATTTTATATTTTTTTCGGTTAATATAAAGAAAGCTTATATAAAGCTCATGGATATTATTTTGCTAATAAAAAATATATATTATTTTGCTAGTAAAAAATATATATTATTTTGCTAGTAAAAAATATATATTATTTTGCTAGTAAAAAATATATATTATTTTGCTAGTAAAAATATATATTATTTTGCTAGTAAAAAATATATATTATTTTGCTAATAAAAAATATATATTATTTTGCTAATAAAAAATATATATTATTTTGCTAGTAAAAAATATATATTATTTTGCTAATAGAATATATATATTATTTTGCTAGTAAATAAATATGTATATTATTTTGCTAGTAAATAAATATATATATTTATTATTTTGCTAATAAATAATTATATATTTATTATTTTGCTAATAAATAATATATATTTATTATTTTTCTAATAATTAAAGTATATTTATTTGCTAGTAATAATATGTACAAATATTATTTTTCTAATAAATAATATACACATACACACACACACACACACAACACATATATATATATATTATACACATTTTACTTTTGTTAGTAAAGTGACTAAATATTCAAAGAAAGAACAATACAAGTAACAAAATTTTATATTTAAAAGAAAATATTAACTTTTGAAATTAAAAAGTTATCAGAATGTTGATTGGCTGTATTTAATAATATAAGATTAAACATAATATTATTATTGAAATTAATGTTAAATAAAATAAATAATAGTTAAAAAAATTGAAATGATTTTATGAAAAGTGTTTAAGTTATTTTAAATTTGTGTATGTGTTAATATTGTTGTGTGTGCTTCATTTTCTGCAATTCTAAAATATTTATTTAAGGACATATCGTGACTTGATCAAGATAATTTATTTCAAGCAAACATATCCAAATTAAAAAAGGAATTTTGTATTTGCTCTAATATTTTCAATTTCAATCCTATGAATATTTGTAAATTACCAGTGTTCAAGTGTATGAGAGCATATAGTTGTAGTTCAAGACGACTACCTTGATATGCTATACACGTAAAAGATTTTTAAACAACTTTTTTAATAGCTGAAACTTTAAATAACTGTCCAAGTGTTATAATTACCATGTTTGTTTTCTAACTACTGTATGAAAACAATACAAAGTTTATTAAGAAAATTGACTAACAAGTTTAAAAAAAATTATACTGTACATACATTAGGGGGATTTTTGTCATATACATAAACATATTTACTATGTTCGAGAAGCACATACGAGAGTTATTTTTGGGGATTATAATCTATTATATTCTATATAAAACACTCAAAATTAAATATAACAGGTAACACAATTGAGGCAACTTTGAAGGGCCAACTGTTTGTAAAATGTAAAACTAATTTTAAAGCTTTGTGTAGTTTTTCATTTTATGGTCTAACCAACCTATAAATATAATAAAATATATTTTTATTAATTTAGCTTACATTAAAATAACTTTTGTTAAATAAATGAATATCCATTTATAATTTCTGATAAATAAAATTTTTTGTTATGAATACAAACACATTTTCATCACTACTGTGCAAGTAGCGTGTTAAGTCAACCTGAAAATAATTGACAATAATTCAAAATATAACTCCTAACAGCCTAATTCAAACTTTCATGAATATTTGTTTAGTCCAAGATTTATGTTTTATATAAAAATATTTAATAGGAACTTTTTACTTCCATTATACATCAAACAGCAATCTCTCTTTAGAAATGGTCTAGTATAAATTCACAATTTATATTTTTAGGCTTAATTCCTCCAGAGTTAACACAGAAAACTCTTATTTAAACGTGTTTAATATTAAATCCTTCTTTACATATTTATGTTTAACCGATTCCGCCATTGTTAATACAGCAGACTTGTTTAATATAACCTCCTCCTTTACGCATTTAGGCTTAAATCTTCCATGGTTAAGGTAAGGTAAGGTAAGGTGTTCATTCAGTACAATCTTCTTTAAACAGAAACATTTAGATAAGAGTCTCCATCCTTCACACATAAACCTATTTTAACATTTTGAATTCAACCTGTTTCTTTGCATTTACCAAGGGTTCCTCCATGCTTCATACAAAAACCTCCTCCCTTAGCATATTTATTACAACTTGTTTCTTTACATTTAGATTTGTTTCCACCATGCTTCACACATAAACCTCTTATTTTAATATAGTTAGTGCAATCTGCTTCTTCGCATTTAGGTTTGCTTCCTCCATGCTTCATACAAAAACCACCTCCTTTTGCATATTTAATACAACCTGCTTCTTTGCATTTACCAAGGGTTCCTCCATGCTTCATACAAAAACCTCTACCCTTAGCATATTTATTACAACTTGTTTCTTTACATTTAGATTTGTTTCCAACATGCTTCACACATAAACCTTTTATTTTAATATAATTAGTGCAATCTGCTTCTTTGCATTTAGGTATGCTTCCTCCATGCTTCATACAGAAACCTCCTATTTTAGAATATTTAATACAACCTTCTTCTTTACATAAACGTTTTGAATATATGCCTCCATGTTCACAACATAAATCTCCTTCTTTAGTATATTTAGTACAACCTGCTTCTTCACATTTAGCCTTGATTTCTTCATGTTTCATATAGAAACTTCCTTCTTTTATGTGATTCATACAGTGTTCCTTTTGGCAAGTATTTTTTGATTGACTTCCCACTTGTTTCATGGATAGACATTCTTGAACAAAAACATACTTACTGAGGAATTCTTTGTAATTAAATATTTTATTATTTTCATGACTCAATGAGGACATTATTTCAATGTACTTTTCTTTTGAGTTAGTATTATTTTTCTCAATTATCTGAGTTCCTGATTCATAATTTATTGCCTGTAAAAGAATATATTTTATTAAATCTTTTATGCACTAAATAAGTATTTATTAAATTAATTCTAGCATCGGCAGGTTATAGCACTATCTGGTGGGCCGATTGTTTAAACCAATCATTATTATTATTATTATTATTATTATTATTTAGCACCGAGTCTTACTACCTGTTCGGGTTATACGCTTAGGTAATAATTATGCTAATGAATTAGGAAGGTTGAATTCAGATGAAGTGAACACACATTTGCGTGGAGGAACAGTGGAAAACCATTTAGGAAAAACCACCCCCAGTTCACCCGACCGAGATTCGAACCTCGATCTCCCTGTCCTCGGCAGTCGAGCTAAACACGACTAGCGTGTTAGCCAACTACGCCACCAAGGCGGGTAAACCAATCATTTGAACTGTTCTTTAGCATGAAAGGCATGCAATGGAGAGATGTTTAACAGTGGGGAAAGTAACATGTTAAGGATTACAAAGTACTCCATTACATTTTATTATTGCCGATTATTTATTTTCACAATTTTTTTTTAATGTTCGTATTTATGACTTGACAAATTTCTACTTGCTGTAGTTATGTTGATATATATGTTAAATTAAGTAATAAAAATTAAATATAATCTTATATTAATGTGAAAAGCAGTCATTTATGTGTCTCCTGGTGGCAACTTTGTGCCTGCAGGCTTATGTGTGGCCACCTCGTTCAGTGAGAAAGTATCAATCGCTGTCAAGCTAGATGGTTGTTGTTTTCAAAAACTACTTTGATATTTTGTCTATCTGTTATTTCCAGAGTTTTATTGAATAAAAATTATATACTTTAAGAAGATTTACATAGTATCACTGCTCTCCCCCATCCTTCTCATATAAGTAGTTCTACTATTTTAAAAAGATAAGTGTAACAATTTTAACGAAAAATAATTTAAGACTTGAGACTTGTAGTCAAAACCATCAGTTAAATTTATATCCACGGGTATTTCGATAGTGGTGTTTAAAATTACTTACTCTATTGCATTAGGAACTCAAAATTTCATTGCTGCACTTATAAAAAAAAGTACATATCCCACCTATTGTTATCTTGAGCTATTTCTATACATTGAATTTAATCTTTTTCATATCCTTTCTAATGTTAGCCTCCCATCAGCATCTAGGTCTTCCCAATGGGTTTGCCAGTCAGTAACCCGAACAAGGTTTTTGAATCCCTCATTCACGCTGTATGTCCTGCCCACTGTAATTTACGAGACTTGATTATCCTAACAATGTCTTGAGATGAGTACAAGGTATGTAACTCATCGGTGTGTAACTCATCATTATGTAACCTCTTCCAATCCCCAGTACCTCATCCCTTTTGGATCAAATCACTTACTAAGCACCTTGTTTTCAAACAATTTGAATATGTTTTTATCATCTAAGATAAGGGAGCTCATTTCACAACATAGAGAACAACTGATAAAATAATAGTTTTGTATATTCCTAGTTTCACATGTCTAGAGAGCTGTCAAGATGTCAATATCTTATTAAACAAGTAATAGCATGCATTTCCTGATTGTATTTTTTCCTTATTTCCAACCTAATATCAATATTGCTACTTAAAATTATACCTGAATATTTTAACTCATAAACCCTGACAAATGATATGTTGTTCATATTAATTTCTAAATTATTACCCCCAATTATGTGTTCTCTGTATCTTTCCGGCGTTCACTTCTAAACCTATTTTATTAATAGCCTCTAATAAAATGTCTGCGTTTCTTGCAAAAGTAATATCACAATATCTGCATTGTACAATTTAATGCCAACCCTTCTCCACTCTCTTGCATTACCCTAATAACCTACTCTAAGGCGAGATCAAAAAGTAATGTATGTAAGTAAGTATGTATTTCGAAAGCTTCTGAGAAGTGACATCCAGCCCATACCCTGCCACGCGTATCAGTCAAACATACCTCAATTAGCTTGACAAGTTTTTTTGGTATCCAAAACATAATTAAGTTTTCATATAACTTTTTTAAACTGAATCCTAGGCCTTTTTAAAATTCATATATAATTGATGACATCATGTTGTATTCTCACTTTTTTCTAATAGTTGACAAATAGTAAAAATCTGATCCAGTGTTGATTCATTTTGTCAAAATTCACATTAATGATCCCTAGTTTCCTCTGCATATAGCGTAAATCTCAATAAAATTATGTTATTTTGGATAAAATTTTATAGAATCTTGGTAGTAAAGATATAGTCACTACATTCAGTTTTATCCCCTTTTTTTGAAAATGTGTATCATAATACCTACCTTCCACAATAATTTATTCATTCTTTTAACCAGATTCCTTTATTAACTCTGCTGGAATTGTATCTAGACATGGAGATTTATGGTTTTTAACTAGCTTCTTTGAATTCACTAATAATTGGATTTAGGACTAGTAGTTCAGCAATATTGGTGTTTATATTCAATGTTTATTTAAATTTAGGAATAGTGCCAAAATGATTTGCATATTTATAAGGTTACTTTGAAATAAAATAAACAAATATATACATAAATCTAAATAATTTCAATTTCCTTTATTATACTGTTGGCCAACAGTTGTGAGACCTAGGACAGACCAGCACTGAAAAGTACGCAGGTACCTCACAAGTACGAATAGTTACATGAAAAAAATAAAATAATCATAGCTAAATACATACTGATGAATAGTTTTAAAATAATAATAAAAAAAATAAATACAGAGAAGTAAAAGCCTAAGTATTTAAAAAGCAGTGACAATAAGCAAACAAATAAAGCGAAAAGGCGTGAATTTAAATATTTGAGGCAGAGCCTGTACAAGATAAATTAGTTATAAGGGAGTTCCTTAAATAACTCCATGAGTTTGGCTTTTCTTTTATGATAAAAGTCAAAATCTAGAATTAGTGTTGTGGATACAATACCCTAAGGGGCTCACCTTGTAAGATCTATTGAGAGAAAATAATTTTGAATTGCAAAAGGCCCAAGAAGGGACATAAATACCTATATGATCAAGGGTAAATTTACAAGAAATGTTATTGAAAATATTAAAAAAAAAAAAGGGCACCAAAATAAAGTCTATGTGGGAAGAGATTTTGGAGCCCTATCAGGTTTCTAATTCTGTCTAATTATAATAAATCCGGTTATTAAAGAATTGTTCCATAGCACGCAGTGACAAATTTTCAATGAACGTTTTCCAACCTGAGTCAATTAAGATAGTGACATTACAATCAACAATAGCATATTCTAGCTGAGATCTAACCAAACGTAAAAAAAGTCAACTTTCTTAAATGATGAGGTAATAAATTTAACAAGTCCAAATAATTTCAATGATTGTTGTTCATGAGAACACCTAGATCATTAATAAAAAGGGAGTGAACTATGTTATTGTTGACCAATTTATAAGTAAAAAATATGGGATTAGTTTTTCTAGTAAAATACATAGATTTGGTCTTAATATTTATTATTTCGGTTTATTGACCCCGCGATTGGGCGTCAAATATGATATTTCGGTTTATTGTGTGATATAATTGGTATTTATAGCTCTGTGATCGAGCGCCAATTATGGTATTACGGTCGCGCGTTGGGCGCCAATTATTATGATATGGAATTATTCACCCCGCGATTGGGCGTCAATTATTATGATATGGAATTATTGGACTTATAATTGCCCCGCGATTGGGAGCCAATTTTGATGATACAGAATGTTTGGATATAACTGGTATTTGTAGATCCGTGGTCGAGCGCTAATTATGATATTACAGTATTATTATTATGTGATAAATACAACTGTTGATGTTGCACACAATTTATTGGAATGATTATATCTTCTTATACACTTTTATTTAAGATACAAACTATGTATTGTCTGTTTATGTGACTTCTCTCTTTATGTCATCGACACACACACTCTTGCCAGCACATTCTCTATATATTCATACGCACCCACAGCTTATATATGACATGCCCCCTGCCCCTTGGACCTCTCGTGACCAGTGTCAAAACCAAACATTCAAAGGCGTCCCTGCGACAGGTGTTTTGAAGGCTAGCTTCCTATTGGCTATAGGGAGCTGGCTTCTCTTGCTTGTTTAGTAAATACTGTTTAGTAAATACTACGGAGTGAAATTTTGAAAATAAAAAATAAGTTTTAATGATGCATTTCTTCTAGACTATTCTTCAAAAGCGCGTGATTCTCCATGGATGAAGTCTTAAAAGGATAATCTACATACGATACTTTAAAGAAAAATACCTTTATCCATGAATTTTTTAAATATATGAGAGCGGTCCAAATCAATATTGTTACAAGATATTCTATTTTCAAGAGACCATTGTAAAATATGAATTATGTATTTTAAGTCCATACAATCTGCAATTGATTTGATGATTTTAAATAGTTTTACATCATCCGCAAAGAGTAAATAAGTAATAGTGTATTTTACCAATGTCATCAATAAACACATTAAAGAGAAGAGTACCTAAATTAGAACTCTGAGTTATAAGACTAGGCTCTAAAAATGTGTTGAAGGTGTGTGAATGTATTTTAATGCAAATAACTGCTAAACCAACTTGTATATGCGTGAGATAGGCCAAAATTACAAAGGTTTGAGAGAATAATATTATGCTTTACTTTGGTCAAAATAAATATCATCAACTTGGCCTTGAGTAGACTAGAGGGGCAAAATGTCCCAGAAACTCTACTAAATTTGTGACAGTAGATTTATTTTTTACAAAGCTATGATGATTTTCTGAGCATTTATTATTTAGGTGGTAGAAAGTATGCTCATGTATTATTTTCTGAATACTTTAGAAAAAGTAAAAAGAGAAAATGGTATATAATTAAAAACATTTGTTTTTGCCCCTTTTTTATAAATAGGTATGACAAAAGATTGTTTCAATAGAAGGGGAAAAGTTTCATTTGAAAGGCTAATGTTAAAGATATGGGCTAGCACCGAAATGAAAATGTTGGCACAGCTTCCCAAAGACTGACACCTTATCTCAGTTGGTAGCATGTGTCTACTGAGATAAGGGTCGCAGGTTTGATTCCTGCCATGGTTGAAAAATGTATCATTGGTGAAATGTGGATTTAACCTTTTATAGTGATGAATTAACGGCCAGGGGCTGGGTGGTGAGTCTGTTCTAGATTAAAGTTGGTTTATATCATGTGCTGATATAATCAGTCGGTTCATAAAGTGCACATTAAATACCTCAAATAAATATAAAAAAATTATTTTCCATAGGCCTATGTGGATAAGAAATTATCATTGTGGTTGTAAAGAAAAGGGCAAAGAAGGACCCAAACAGGAATGGCAAATGATGAAAAAGCAGACTCAGTCAAACTAATGCTTTTTTTTCTGTGCAGTTTTTTAATATCCATTTAGGTTATTTGTATATTCACAGCGACAATGTAGGAGTTATGAAAGTACAATTTAGAGGAAATTTAACCGGCCTTGTATGAAGGAAGAGCGAGGAACCATGTAGGAAAAGCCACACTCAGTACACCTGACTGGGATGTGAATTCCAGTCTCCCGGTCACCGACATTCCAGTGTGTAACATGTTAAGAACATGTAACCACTGATGCAGGTCTTGTTACATTTTGTTGACACACAAAGTGGTGGTCCAACGTAATAATTGTAATACTACAGAGATGTGTCCAAATCTGGGTGCTCAGCCCTTAAGTTTGCATTTTTTTTTATACTCAAAAGCTTGCAGTTAAATGCCACATATTCATATTCCAGATTTTTTATATTTTTTTTATATCTTATTTCCATGTTTTCTCTGTTTATAATAGTCCACAGATACCTAGTATTTTCCAAGTTCTTCACTCCCACTCCCTATTTTCCTAAAGTATAGCAAACCTGACTTGTGTCATAACTCCTAATATATAGAAAATTGGTTTACAAAAACATAAAAAGTGTTTTATTTTCAGAATATTTCTCTGAGTATTTCAATTCCCCCCCCCAAAAAAACTACTTTACACAAATGTTACTTACATCTAATTCTTCCTTGATCGGGGGAAGTGTCAGCAGATCTGATCTACTTTCTTGCTGTTGGTAATGTTGCCAGTCTTCCACGAAAACTTTCTCTGATTTTATTGGAATGTCAATTTCATTCTGAAATAAGAAATAATATTTTACAACCTAACAGGCTTGGATATTAACTAGAAATACGCAATGAATATTTGCTTGTTCGAAAGTGTATTCATCATAAACTTAATTAAACATAGATCATAATGAAGTATTATTATATGTTTATATAATTTAAAACATATTCACCTCTAGTGATAATAATCAGCTATAAAGTATGATACATTACACATCGGGTAAGCACTATCAATCAAACATGAACAGGTACTTGTGGGTACTTGTACATGTCATGGTTTAAATCAGAAGGGATAGCCAGAAAACTTAATTAACAAAGTAAAAATGTTTTAGACATAAATGCAAGAGATAGAATTAGTATTAGCATTGTCATCATAATAATTATTGTCATTATCATGATCATCATTAATGTTATTTTTGGCGTTTTAAGGCGCATTGACACAGGGTGGTCATTAGCTTCGAGAGATTGAAAAGCAGACTGAAATGTGAGGATGGTGTTTTTTCATTTAATTTAAACATGTTAAATTACCAAATCTAGATGAAATTAGTGTCAATTGTGTTAGCGTCAATACTGAATAACAGTGAGTCGAACAGTCAATGGGAAACATAAATACCGACAATCCACAAGTAGAGCTGTAACTATACATGACTCATTTAATTAAGGAAGAGTTAAATTATTAAATCAGTATTTGAGAAGAGTCCCCCTTAAACACCGTTGACAAGTTAAGGGTTCAGTTTCAGTCTATTTAACTGTTAATTAAGTATAAAGACACTGAAAAATCTTTAATTAAGTCTGGGGTGGTGCTCAAATTGTCAGAAGAAATTTAAACAGACAGGCACAAGTTATGTAACCTAGAAAAAGACATAAAAAAATAATTCAAAAAAGAAAATTAGTTATAATGTCATCACATCTTAGGTTAAGAACAAATAGGTCCATAGTTTATGACAAAGAGGTAAATAAAAATAAGCGGGAAATTTTAGATTTATGTGAACAAATTAGCTTAAAACTAGAAAATGTTTTGCCTGTTTTATGAAATGATTCTGAATCTATCATCTGAGGCAGGACCATCAGGAATCCGATGGAAATCAGCATATATTATGAGTGTAGGACAACTAACGTGAAAACTACTTTAGATGGGCACGGACATGAGATAATTAATTGTAAAGCTGTATATGGTGATGACTTCAATAACCCAACAACTCTTATGATTTTGGGGATATTAAGGAAGTGGAACTTAGGTTTTGACAATTCTTCAAAACTAATGGATTACTGGGAAAGGTTAAATAAGATCATGACTGTTTATATGTTAACTGATAAAAAGTCGATTGAAGTCCTTCCTAAATCTTTTTCATGAATGCAGTCTATGGTGGTTGAGGAATAACAAGGGGATCTGGTCTAGTTGAGAGCAGTTTACACAGTTGTTCAAACTTAACTTTTTAGAAACAACTTTCGGGATTTATTCACAGTAGAGTGCAGAAACCTATATTGCAGGTTAGTGACTATGTTATAGAAATGCAAACCCTAATGCAGGAGCAGGAACTAGAATGAATATTTAGAAATATGAGGCCAGATCTTAAAATAAATAATTTTAGGACCCAAATGAGAGTTTATTTGTGCCACCCATCCCTTGCATTACCATTTTCTCTGGCATTATTATCTCCCTTTTCAATAAGTGCGCCTTTTGTAACTCATTTGGGCCCCAATGGGTGACTGGGATCGACCCGAGATGACTCGTTAGAGTCGCGCTGGTAAGCCTGGCTTTGTCGTCGTTGTGGTCATTGTTATGACTCAATCTGTGAAATTTTAAGATTATACTTTAATGAAATCTATCACATGGAACGTATGTAACTTCACCAATGAGCAACTCTTAAGCTATGAGATGAAAGAGTACATTGGTCACCATGTGTTGAGTTCAGCGTGATAAAAAGCACCTCCTGCTCGTGTGAACATTGTCAGTCAGATTTCTCCTTAAAACTTACTCACAAACTGGCAGTTGGTGTCGCTACACTAGTGTTCTCACTTCAGAACAAGACCGTGACCATACTAATCATGAAATAATTGGTCCACTCAATATCCTTTTACAATAACAAAGGGGAGTTAACTAAATATGATATTGAAGAATCTATTGTTTTAATTCAATGTAGATAATGCCTAATTTTTCCAGGTTTCATGGTTAAATTACCTGACATTACCTTAATTTTTTTTCAGTCTTGAAATTCCCTGATTGTTCCAGGTATTCCCCGTTTTCCCTATCTGTAGTCACTCTGTAATATCAATATATGTTTACAATGTGGAGGCTTAGAGGCTAAATGTAGAATACAATAATTAGAATTCATAAAAATATGTAGTAGATATTAACAGAAAATAGAGTGAAAAAAGCCAAGCCAGGAAAAATGGAAGAAAATGGTGGCAAAAATCCAATGTACACTTATGACATTTTCTTCTTTTTTTCTGGCTTCTATGATATACAAAATCACATAGGCCTGCACAATGAAATACTTCTTTTTTATTCAATAATAGCTTTATCCAACATTGTTTCTAGTTTGTTTCTATTTTCATGTTTTTTCCTGTTTTTCCAATTAGTTTTTTATTTCCAGGTTATCTGTTTTTCCAATTAACAACTGATACCCTGTATTCCCCTCACCCCCATTTCCCAGATGTTATAGCAGACCTGATTTGTGACCTAGCTCGTAATATATATAGAAAAGTGGTTTACAGAAAAATACAAAAGTATTTTGTTTTCAGACTATTCCTATAAATATTTCAATCCACCCCAACAAACTACTTTACAATACTGTACTTATACAAATGCTACTTGCATGTAATTCTTCCTTAATTGGGGGAAATGTCAGCAGTTTTAATACATTTTTTTGCTGTTGGTAATGATGCCAGTCTTCTCCAAAAACATTTTCTGATTTTATTGGAAAGTCAATTTCAGTCTGAAATAATAAATAATATTTTGAAGCCTAGGGGCCAAGATATTCAAAGAAATATTCAATAAATACTTGTTAGTTCTAAATAGTATTTATCTATATTGGTAAAATTAAGAGTTTATAAGTATGCCTCTCATTAGCGTTGCGGTATATTTATCGCACGTAGAGGTCTGAAATTGAAATATTAGTAGACCCTGTGCACAAACATGTGAATCTTGAAGCCAGAATTTTGAAATATCGATTAAAATTCTTTTAATTTATTAAAAACAGAAAAAATGAAGACACCACAGGTCATACAATTTGTAATGTAGTTTGGTGGCCATAGAAGTTTGGTTGTCATGGGAAGTAAACAGTAAGAATTTGGTATTTACAACAAACTCTTATTCTAAAGTCACCATAATGTGTAAATTGTTAAATGTTGTGATTTATTTCTAATAAATTTATTTTATCTTTTAACACTTTTTACCTGTAAGCCTTTTTACAACTTTTTAATTTTTTTACCCTTTTAACCCTAAAATAATTCTCAGGTGCTAAGTTGGGTAGTTAATATGAAAAACGGCAAAAAAGGCAAAAGGCAAAAATGGTAGAAAGTAAATTTAAGTGAGGAACCCCTTTTTTAATAGATATTTAAAAAAGGATGATTTCCTAACAATAAAAAAGGGTAAAGATGGGGAGAGGGGATGTTAAGAGTCTAATGGGGTATACCTAATTAAGGGGAGGGTTGCCCAAATAATAATAGCTTTGACACACAAAACTTGGTTATATAAATATAGTTTATTAGAAAAATAAACACGAAGGTTCATCAAACAGTAAATATAATAGTATCCTTCACAACATACATCCAAATCTAAATCCAAAATGGAACCTGACAAGAATATTATTAAAAAAATTATTTAATTACAACCCTTTAACTACCAATTATTTATGCTGCAACACTCTTTATTTTTACTAGCACTAACAACAAATGTTCAAAATATTGTGTATAGAGAAGTTATAGCTTAATCTTCAAAAGAAATGTCGGCTTTTAAAACATATCCAGATTATATTTTGACAATGTGTATTAGTTAGCCTACCTTCGAATTTTGTATCACAATTTAAACCAATGAAGGATTAATATACAAACAGTATTTAATATTTGGTTAATATTCCCTGTGGTTTATTTTATATACTAAAAATAAAAAAAAGTTACTTTATAAATTCCCTATGTAAAGAACAGGTACACTAGCTAGTTAATCATAAACTGGATTAAACATGGATTGTGGTAAAGTATTTTGTGTTTACTATGCTGTCTACTCAACTGACCAATTAAATTTCTGACTTTTCCCCTAATTTCCCCTAATCATTTCTTAAAATTCCTGACTCAAAAGAATGTCAAACCCCACCCCCAAACATACACACACGCTTTTTTATTAATTATTTTTATGAATAATACTAAGTTCTAAAATTTAAATACACAATTTTTTTAATTTGTATTAGGGCAGTTCCAAAAGAAAGCAGACATGAAACTCAAATATTAAAATTTAATTTATAATAAAGTTAACCATATCATTGGATAGCTAAAATACAGTAGTTTTATAGTTGAGAAACAATTTAACAAAAATAATGAGTTATCAAAGAGTAAATTACTATCAAACATTAGTTACATGATAGCAAACCCTAATTAAATTAAGTTATTGCTTTTTATGATAGTCAAAAATAGTATTTAAAAGAGTTATAAGTCATTAAAATTATGATAAAACTTAACGTTTAAACTAACTGGATAAGTTAGAAGTGATTTAATAAAAATATATCAAATCTGGGGTGTCCAAAGCAGTTTTTACATCAACATGTTGTCATTTTGTTACCGTTAAAATTGTTATTCTCTGAGTAATAATTTTTTCAGAAAGTTTAAAATTTGTATGCAAATGTAGATTTTCTCACAGAAAATTAACTGATGTTTAAAAAAAAAGTACAAAAATTTATTGGACCCATATTTAACAGTAACAAAATGACTCATAAATGTAACGGAATGACATCTAAAAGTAACGAAATGACAGTCACTAGAAATGGAATGATATATTAGTTTTAAGTTTTATTAGGCTCAATGATGAATGAAGTTTACATACATTTAAGTTATGTTTTATGGTTTTTAAAACGATGTTAATGAAATGTATGCATAGGTCTACCTTAAAACGGGACTTACTTTAAAAACAAATATTTTGGAAATAAACATTATTGTTGAGACTTTATTGGATCCATGGTATGTTACTAAGAAGAAGAAAGTTGTATGTTTTCACAGTGCAATACATGTTTTGAAATATCATTAAAGGATAAAAAGTACCCTTTAGATAAAATGTTGATGAAAACTATTGTGAAATAGGAACAGTGGGAGACAATGAACCAAAGAGTCACTCTTCAAGACGTGGAAGGTACAGTGGAGCAATCACTGTATTGAGCTCTCTCAAAAGCAAAAACCTTATTTTTTAGCTAACACTTTTATTAAACGCCAACGGTCTAAAATTTTGAGGAAAAATAAAGTCAAGTTAGTAAAGAACAAGTGGACTTTGAAGAAAACTAAACTGTGGAGCAACAAAATGAAATTCAAAGTGCACATTGAGCCAAGGTACAAATTACCATCTTCACAGCTTATATATGGATTGAGAAAAACACAGGCTATCCATGTGCAATAGGTTAGTGAGAAGCTAGAAAACAATACATATTCTGTTCACAGCTTTCTAGATAAGCTTGTGACCCATGTTATTTCAGTTGAACCAAAAATAAAGACTATCACATTCATGATTGATGGTGCAGCAAGTCAATTTAAACAACGATTTTTGTTTGGCAACTTAACATTTCATAAGGAAAACTATAATGTCTATGTTTTATGGCATTTCTTTGCCATTCCCATGGTAAAGATGTTGTTGGTGGAACTAGTATCACCTTAAAACATACAGTTTAGACAACGTGTAAAGCTGGGAAATATGCTGTGTGTAATGCTAATATGTTTGTAGACATTGCACGCTGCAAATGTCTTAATATAACACTAATCCTTGTTCCTGCTCAAGATATAGAGATTCATCGAAATGAATAAGATCAACCATGGGATTACATATCTCCAGTTCCCAAGACCAAGAGCCTTCATGCAGTAATTTCTGTTGTTCCATTTATTATTGAGAATTAGCATTATTCTTTGTCCCCAAAAAGTCTGTCCACAAGTTTGAGATGAAGTTGCAATTTCTCTTATCAGAAATACAAATGTCTCAATTATAATTCTACTTTGTTTCAAGGAGACTTTACATTGGTTTATTTTGCTGGAAAAAGTCTCAACAATTCTTTGTAGGACAAGTAACACTAGTTAATGTATGTAGTACAGCATGCTATGAAATGACTTTTTGAGAAAAGTTATCAGTGTGTAAACTTTTACTTTCCTACAAAGGAGGACAAGAATTGGGTTGAATGAAGTAAGCCAAGTCACTAGGAAATTACCGTCACCTAATATTGATAACAGGGATAGGTACTTCTTACACACACCTATCTATGAAGCACAATGAGAAGGCCTACATTGTTAGCTTGTCATTCGTTACCACAAACTGGTCATTACATTACTTTTAAATTTAATTTTTTAACAAGTAAATTATTTACTAAATGTAACTTCTAATATATCATTGTATAGATGATAAGTATATCTAAGTGGTCCAAATTTTGTAGCTTCTACATGTGAGTGGTTGGGCTGAGTTTGTACTCTTTTCATGATGAGTCGGATAACTGTGTCCAAACTATGTCATTCTGTTACCAACTATAATTAATTAGTAAATAATATCAAATTTGTGAGTATTAAAAAAAATTTTTTTTAGGTTATTAAAATAGAGTTTATGTTGTTTTTAAGGAGTTTAATAGAAATTTGATTCATTTAAATTGTTCTTCTCATCAAATTTTCTTTAAAATACTACAAAGAACTAAACATTGTCATTCCGTTACTCGTGGAACTGGCCATTAACAGTGTACTAGAAATTAGAAAATTTTAACAAAAATTACACGAATACAAACGATTGATAACTGGTGTGGAGTATTTAAATAAGTCAGCGTTCTCAGGCATTTTTATTCAGATGTGAATAAATTTTGCCCTGAACTACTATATTTAATATTTTGAGTAAAACAACATTTTCACGTTTTTTTGTTTTTGTTTTTTTGTAATTTACAAAATTGCCAACTTATTTCTGTTTTTCCCCGATCACTTCAAATTCACGTTTGCTGGATGGTAGACACCGTGTTTATAATTAGCGAGACGGGGAGATTGAGGTTCGAATCTCGTGGTGAACTGGGGGGGTTTCCTAAATAGTTTCCACTCTCCCTCACGCAAATGCGGGTTCACTTCTCTAATTCAACCTTCTAATTCTAATCCATAGCGTAATAGTACTTAAGCGTATAACCCGAACGGTAGTAAGAGCGGTGCTAAATAATAAATAAATAATAAATATATAATTTAAACATATTACTGTAATCATAATAATTAGCAATAAAGCATGTGAAATAAATAATATCAATCATACATATCAATCAAACATAATATCAATCAACCATAATATAATGAACGAGTAATTGTAGTTACCTGTACATGGTCATGATTTAAATTAGAGAATGGTCATCAAACAACTTACTTTTATATAGTCAGAAATTGTATATATAAAGAAAAATTTCCATTTTCATAGGTTTATCTGAGGTTTTGAGGGTAGTGAGGAAAATATATTTATATATAATATATATATATATATATATTATAAATAATATATATAATATAATAAAATATATATAATATATATATATTTACAAATTTGATCAAACATTAATAATAGATTATTGGATTATTCAAAGATCAGTCAATGGAGCATTTTCATGTCAATTCATCCAGACCATGAAACCCACACACCTTAGATTTTCTTAAATTTTTTTGTACTTGTTGCTACCAGTAAATCCATGTAAAAAAAATTCTTTCGTAGGCCTCATAATTCCTGAGATATAAAGTGGTAAATTTTTTTTAAATTGCTATTAATGTATTTTCCGAGGCTCCACATTTGGTGTGCCATATTTAAGGAATAGATTCATAGCTATATGTATAATCAAGATGTCAGTGACAAAATTTTACCACATATCAATCAAGATGTGTAGATTTAAGAAAAAAATGTTGTAGCCTATAAAGCTTGTTTACCTCTAAAAGATAGGGCCTACTAAAATTAAATAAGTTTTGTTTAGTAACAAATTTTAAATGTAAAACTATTAATTTACTAAATGAGCATTATAGTTTGAAGCTGAGGAGTTACCAGAGCGCTCTTTTTTTTTAAATTAAACCTTAAAGTATGACTGTGAAAGAAAAATAGTTGGATTTTAATATGCTGATATATTTATTTTAATTTATAGTTACAGTATTCTAGCTAAGTGGGGATAATTTAAAACACATTATATGTAGACACCATGCATCACTCAAAATAATTACCTTTATGGGATGATTAGCCTGGTGTATAATTAATGTATACTTGTATAAAAAATTTAAAATAAATATTGTATTGTTCAATGTTAACTATTGGCATAAATTGAAAATTAATAATTTAATAAAGAAAAAATTTCATAGAATCAGGCATAAGACAATCCTTTTGAGTGCAGGATTCAAATGTACACATACATGTACATGTACAAGTTTACTAATCAGTCTGTCAGCTGCTATCTATTGTTGAACGAAGGTGCTGTATGTTGTTTTAATATGTTTACAATTTTTAGAAGTGGTTGATCCTAAGTTTAAAGATTAAAATCGGTTTAACAGCGTAATGAAAAATGTAGTATAGGAAAATAAAGTGAAACTGAGTGCCATAAAAAGAGCTATACATAGGAGGTGAAGCTGATAAACATTGAGACAATAAGTTCATTAGAAAAATAACTTTTGACCGCAAGGAGTAGTGTAAGTTGTTAACTTCTATTTAATGTTTGTGAACACAATAAAATGTACTATGTATCTGAAGAAGTAGGAAACTTACCAGACAAGTTGTTTTGATCTATTTAAGTGTCAGAAGATAAAATAACAAAAGTATTAAGGAATATAGCCTTTAACTTTTCAAATAAAATCAATAATATTTCAGTCCTTGTGAAATAGATTTCTGAACAAAATATAATGCATGTATAGAAAAGGTACTGAAACACATTCAATTTGGAAATGAAAAAAAAGCATTGAAAAACTGGATATAGACAGTGGCAACAGCAACCAAATTATTTGTAGTTTAGAAACATAAATTTCCTAAGAAGGCACACAATAGAAAATTAATACATCATTGACAAAGATAGGAGAGTCGCCTTTGAAACTCTATGCAATTGCACTACACAGCAAATCTGCCTATACAAAAAGAAAAATTAAGTCTGATAGTTCTACCCTACTTTAAAAAGGTTTTAGAAAAGGACATCCGAAAAATTGCTGAAAGATAAAAAGTTAATAAAATAATATGGATGTACTTGTAGGTTTAATTATAGCAAAACTTGAGACTTCAAACACAAGGCAAGAAGAAAAGATTCATATAGCTTGTGGGTATCAATAGGCCAAACACTTCAGGTGAAATTCAGTGACATTTGATGAATATTTAACTAGGTACTTTAATGGTGCAAGACGGATTTTGACACCCATGTTTAATCATTTCAAATCCTATTCTTTTGTTCATTTACTGTGTCTTCTTTGAAGGCATGCTGCCCATGTACTATCGAATGTCTTAAAGCTTAACTAGATTTTAGTATTGTATTAATTTCTATTTGTGTGTATGAGGTTAATGGCTACCTTTGTTATGATGCATTTTTAAACCTTGATTGTAGTAATAATTATAGTTTAATACCTCCATTTTCAAATTAACTTCTTGATGAAAATATTGTAAGTTATTCGGTGGTTCATTTTTAACAGTGAGTGGCCTTTCATCCATTATGTATTGATGAATAATAACAAATGTAGCTCACAGAAGTCCGCCACAAACACAATAAGCTAACCTTTTTAGCTAAACTATGAAAAATAAAATACACTAAGCGAATATTTAGTTCCAAAAGTTCTAATAGAGCGCACTAAGTTAAATAAAATAGTTCTTATTCATGGGCGTTAGGGACCAATATTTAGTTCTAAAGCAGACAATAGAGAGAAGCACACAAAATTATTTAGTTCCTAAAACCATATAGAAGCAGTGATGGGTCGAACCAGCTCGTTGACGCAAGCTCGCTCACTCAAAAGAGTCGTTCGTATGAGTCATTTTGTTCACCGCATGGCTGACTCACTCCCAATCACTTCACCCCTTTGGCATCATAACTTGACGAGCGACGCTAAATAGTTATTACAATTCCCGTTCCGAGCGTGCAAATCTGTCCCTTCCCTTTCAACTTATGAACGAATTAAGATTTATGTGTAATACAGCCGAAGCTTATTGCGTTTGATTCTTTAATTTTATTAGGCTTAGTTTATATTCATGCATAACTCATAACTAATAGTGGATAGCGCATAGTGTATAGTGCACAATTCATAAGAAAATTACTAAGGTTTATAATGCAACGTAGTGAATAAGACAATCATAACGATTGTCATTTGTTTGAGAGGTGATCTCCTTGCGCGCGTGGTATTTTAAGGATACTACCTCTATGGATATGTCAATCATTAGTCTTCAAAATAATTTACATATTTATAAATATAATATCCTTGTTCCCTTTTAACACGTCAATTTTACTAGCTGTATTATAATCTGAGAGATAAATATTGGTACTGTTTACTAAATAGTATTAATCTGAATTTATATATTTAGCATTTAATGGCAGACCATCTAGAATTGCATTTCTGGCTTTTTATCATCACGGGTAAATGAATTTTATAGAACCCATCCTATATTTAATAGTATGTTTGAATTATTTATCTTCATTTGAGGACTATCTGGTTTAGTGGTTGAATGAAATGAGGCTAGAGTACAAGGGTGTCGCACGAAATGTATTTTTTGGAGGGGGGTTATGTGGGTTTAGACAATGAATTTTCCAACTCCTGGTGTTTTAAACCATAAAAATTCCCAAGTGACCAAGGCAAGTACAAAAACTACATTAATAGGAGGTGCGGGGTTCCTCCCCCAAGCAACAAACACAAAACCATCTTCTGTAAATTCAACCGTATATTTATTGTCACTTCATTTTCACTCATTTTCAAGTTAAAATCACAATATAAAACTATTTAACGATAATTAAAGCCCAATATGGCGACCAACTTCTAACTTATAAAATAATATTTGAAAAATATCGAATTATGTTTTCCATAAATCCTATTGGCTAGATTTTTCTCGCGAGAATATCGTTTCACAACTCGTGCATAACGTATAAGAAAAGTTAAAGTTAAATCAACTTTATGCACTGTGAACTATTTCACTATTCACTATAAATCGATTATAGACGCCATCATTTAAAATAATGTATTTCTACTTCTTGCGCACTATACACTATACACTATTCGCTATTAGTTATGAATTATGCATGAATATAAACCAAGCCTTACTTACGCATACTACTTATAATAACTAACCTTAGAATATAGCCTTTTATGTCTAATTCACAGAATTATATCTATCGATTGTAACCCCCCCTTTGATTTGATAGGTTCATAACACTATAAATAAAAGGTAGGTTGATTACAAGAGAGTTTTTTTTTATTCATAACATACAACTCGTAGAAAAAAGAGAGTGAGACATACTAAGAGTAGTCGAGTGAAAAGTCAACAAGGACTGATTGAAATAATAAATAATGGGGCAAGACCCCAAGTCTTTGAGAGAAAACAGTAAGACAATTAATAAAAGAATACATATAAAATTGACACAGCGCAGAAGGCGACTAACCTAACAAGAAAAGGTTAAATAAAGACAAAAAGTATTGGTGTACACAACTCATCGATGCCGATACAAATTCGACATGAGTATGCTAAATAATAACTAACTGCCATTACAAGGCGCAAAAGAGGAAATTTAACAAACTATCAATGATTTAAATCAACCTAATCAGTTTTAACAGACACCATTCAAATTAGATCAATCTAACTATAAATTTGGCCGAAGCGCTAAGTGTGCGGGCTCGCGGCCTCAGAGTTGAACCACAAGTTCATCTATTACAAAAGACTAAACCCTTAAAACTTTGACAAGCAAACCAAACATTTCAATAAGTTTAACTTTAAGAAAGATAACTAGCGCCCCAAGATGGCGACGTAATAAACCCCAAACCCGTCCGTGAGGCGGACAAGGCGGGTCTGCAAAAAGAAACGGAGTTTAAACATCAAACAATCCATAATGGCTGACAGTCAAATCCTGCAGTCTCTAGCGAAATTAAATCTGAGTAACGTATAAATAAATAAAGCCGAAACATATAAATTTTGAACATGAAGAGCCAAACATAATTTAGATACAACGAAAAATAGACTAAGTCTAAAGCTAAGACAAAGTGCCTCACCTAATTGAGCGCAGAGAAATGAGTCACATCACTACACAGTCCAGCCGTTATATACAACACAAAGTCTGTCACGTGTTCACATACGGGGAGAAACACAGTTGGGACAGGGAGAAGGGGCGTGCACATGCTTCGAGAAAAGTCTCGTTCAGCCTCGTAATAATTCAAATTCACGCGCCGGTGGATAGGTCTTATTTCACCAGAACACAATCGTTGGCGCATATGGGTCTGCGCATCTCGATGTTTACCTGTCCGAGCCCAGCTCGGAGCTGTATCTCGAGTCACGGACGATTAGTTGGATACATGATGTTGCTGAGTGCGCGTGTTTTCGGAGCCGTGAAGCAGGCCAGTCAAAAGGGACAAGACTAGGTGAGTCCAAACTGTCTTCTTTAGATTCATGTCTGTGACAACGTCACACGATGTTAAGAAAAATAGTTTGATATTGTAGGCAGTGCTGCTATCTAGTAACGGTAGTAAGAATATATAGTTGACTTTTTTCGTAGTAACGAACAAAGAACGACAGAAGAGTCGTGAATGACAAACACTCCTGACTCTTTATAATGTTGTGTGTAATCGCGGCGTGAACGACTCACTCGCGAAGCGAGAGTCATTCGTTCACAGCTCTCGTAAGAGTCATTCAATTTGAATGACTAACTCACGAGCGACACATCACTACATAGAAGCTAAAAATGAAAAATAAAGAAAATTATACCCGTTGGAGAACAATTTAGAAGGAATAAAATAATCATAAACTACCTACAAATAATCTACACAGGTGTGGTTGGTGTGGTACCCAGATCTGTTGGACTTTTGGAGTAAATCACCTTTAAAGTGGAATGTACGCTATAGATAGCGTCAAATATCTTCTACTTTTTTCTTTACAAATTTGTTTTATTACAATTTAAGTTTACAATACAATATTTTACAATTTTAATATCACTGTTACAAAGTACCTAATTATTTATAAGTTAACAATCAAAATATCTGATCTAGGTGGAACAACTTCTATATTTTGAAACTACCATATAAGAACATATGGTTGGGCTTACACCCATAGGTGCCCACAATTAATCTAGATAGATGTGGTACCCTGATCTGCCGGAAATTTGGAGTAAATTACTTTTAAAGTGGAATGTACGTGTTAAATAGTGCTATGAAACGTTTAGTTTAAGGTGCCACAACTTCAATATTTTAAATTACCACACGAGCACACATGGTGGGGATTATACTTGTAGGTGTCTACAACTAATTTAAATAGATGTGGTACCCGGATCTGCCGGAAATTTGAAGTAAATGACCTTCAAAGGGGAATGTAAGTTTTGGATATCGCTATGAATGTTAAAATAGGCAATTCTAATACGAGGATATTCTAGATCATGTTAAATTTGGGGAATCAATTTTCATACTCATGCAAATTATCTTAATATTTACAATAAAATAGCTAAAACTTTACATTCACAAGTGTTTAAAAGATGTTGTCTGTATAGCCAAAACTATGTGGAGCAGGCAGAACTATTTCTTTTTATGGAAATAAAAATAATTAAATTGCCTAAAAAAAGGTTTAATTTCAATTGTATCTCACATGAAAAGTAGTTTTTATGTTACTATTATTTTTTCCTATTGATTAGCGTCAAACTTTAAAATGAGTATTAAAATAATTTTAAATAAAATAAAACGATCTCGTCTTATATGCTGAAGGGCATTGTTGGGGTTTCTCATCATATTAAAAATATAGAATTTTCTAGTCAGACCTCTTTCAAATTTGAAATATGGCTGACAATATTGTGACATAAAATTGTGAATACGCGCAACGTTTTGAATCAAAAGCAAAGTTCAAATGGCCACCTAATCAGGAAGAAGTGTGGATCTAAAAACTCCAGGTGTCTATGGATATTGAGAATCATTTCAACATTAACATATTTGTTTACTCAATCATTATCCTCCTTTGGCAATGAATAATTATATTTTCAGATTGTAAACAATTGTAATAATACAATTCCATGTAAGTTTAATCTCAAAGTATGTATTACAGATTCACACCTCCACCAATATGGTTGTCCTATATAAACAATCAACACTCACCCCTAGACCAAGATGGTGGTCCAATATAAACAATCAACACTCACCCCTCCACCAAGATGGTTGTCCTATATAAACAATAAACACTCACCCCTCCACCAATATGGTAGTCCAATACAAACAATCGACCCTCACCCCTACACCAAGATGGTTGTCCTATATAAACAATAAACACTCACCCCTCCACCAATATGGTAGTCCAATACAAACAATCAACACTCACCCCTAGACCAAGATGGTGGTCCAATATAAACAATAAACACTCACCCCACCAATATGGTAGTCCAATACAAACAATCGACCCTCACCCCTACACCAAGATGGTTGTCCTATATAAACAATAAACACTCACCCCTCCACCAATATGGTAGTCCAATACAAACAATCGACCCTCACCCCTACACCAAGATGGTTGTCCAATATAAACAATAAACACTCACCCCTCCACCAATATGGTAGTCCAATACAAACAATCAACACTCACCCCTAGACCAAGATGGTGGTCCAATATAAACAATCGACCCTCACCCCTACACCAAGATGGTTGTCCTATATAAACCATAAACACTCACCCCTCCATCAATATGGTAGTCCAATACATACAATCGACCCTCACCCCTACACCAAGATGGTTGTCCAATATAAACAATCAACACTCACCCCTCCACAAATATGGTTGTCAAATAAAAACAATAAACACTTCTGCCTTTCACCCCCCAATAATTCAATTTAACATCAAAATATGTGTAGCGCACGCAACGTGCACTATACTTAAGTAAAATGGCTCTCCATATTATAAACAAATATATTCACATCTCTGGCGAGCAATACAGGATGCATAGTGCGCGCTGGCTCGGATCGCTATATTTTAGGATAGCTGGCTCGGCAATTTTTGTGAAACATCTCTGATCATCTTTCCTTATATCTGTCTCTATAAAGACTTGCACAAACCTTTCGTGGTTCAATCTAAAGTTGGTTTGGCATTTCTCATCATTAAGGTGGGAGAGGGTTAAGGAGGTTGAAACCCCTCCCCCCCAAAATAATGGCAGCATTCTCTCTCTCTATCTATGTTATATAGATATTTACATTATCTATATATATATATATAGATATAGATATTTACATTATCTATATAATATAGATATTACATTACTATATATATATATATATAGATATTTACATTATATATATATATATATAGAGAGAGAGAGAGAGAGAAAGTTAATGTGGCCATTATATTGGGGGGGGGGGGGGGTTCAACCCTCTTAACCCTCTCCCAGCGTATGCCCATGCTTACACGTTACACCTTAATAATGAGAAATGCCAAACCAACTTTAGATTGAACCACGAAAGGCTTGTGCAAGTCCTTATATATATATATATATTATAATATTTTATATATATATATATATATATATATATATATATTATATATATAAATATATACACATATAATATATTATATATATAATATATTTTTATATGTATATATTATATATGTATATATTATATAATATATACTATATCAATATAATTGTGTATAGTCTCTTCTCCAGTTAGCTTTCTACTACGAATGCACTACATAAAATACAGTAACTCCTAGCTCTCTTTATGCTGTGTTTCCTTTATCGTCTTTACGCCTGCCAAGTGCCAATGCCAATGTTCACCTTCCACAATAGTCACTCGAAACCACTCAAGGTAAACCAGTTTTACAAACAGTGTGCGTACATCCTCTTGGTACTCTGTTTTGTATTCGTGCTTGCCACACGTGCAAAGTGTTGTCTTCAAGGTAAATCTTATTCCACTGATCAGTGCGAGCAAACTAAAATATTTAGACAATGTTTTGATGAATATAATTTGTTTTTTCCACTGTAATTGTTACGTAAGTTACTATAACTACAATTAAACGTAGTGGGACGCAAAATTATCTTCTTAATTATATCAAGACAAAGCACAAATATGATAGACAATTGCCTGAACTGAAAGTACAAGTTCACCACCAAACACCTTCCAACGCCAGTTCCCAACACCACACATGTTACCCACTGGTTAAAAAACTGTTATATTTTTGTCACTGTAATTTTCCGGTAAGAGACGATAATTGCACTCATCGGTGCTTCACCGCTTACAATGATTCTTGTAACCACTGGCATGTGCGGAACTTTTCCACGTAGGGTATAGGGTTATTGTCTACATACAACATCAAGCCTCATTTCCTCGGCCAGTCTACGTGCTTCTTACAGTACGGTCCCACTCCTCATTCCATTTATCTGACCAATTTTGATGTTATTCCTATGCATTATGGATTATGATTGTGCACATAGCATGCGGGCCATGGTACACTGGAATTGAAGGTTTTACGACCGTGTGAGAGCACTAATTGTATCTACATGTCTTCCAAATCGAATACTTCATCTCTTCTTTTGAAGACTCTTTCAACTATTCCTATCAGACTGGCCTCATCTGTGGGCAGGTTAATGGATCTCAGCTGTATTCTATCAAGAGACTCTGGAGTTGGGAATGTGATGCTATCTCCCCTTTCATGTCGGAGACTAACGATATGTCTCAATACCATGTATAGTATGTTATTCTCTTCCAGCCTAGACAGGCGGAGGGTCTCGTCAAACGTTCTGTACGCCTGTGATGGGATATCTCCTATTCCTTCCTACATTTTCATCCCTGGAGGGTTATTTACATTTGTTTGGCTTCCTTTGCTGGTCATCCTATTCATTACAACATTCTCTTTCTTTTTCTTACCATATCCTAACCCCTTTCTCCAAAGTCTCCAACTCTGCTTGGGTTTGATTCCCAGATCTGCTTTGGGCTTGGCTGTTTATAGCTCTTCTTCCTTATTGCCACCCTTCACAGGGACCAACGCCACATCACCTTTGCCTTATTCTGTTCCTATAATGCTATGTTCCTGGTGAGTCTCCAATTTAGAATGGCATTACGCACCTGGGAGATGATGCTGTCACCGAGTCCCCAATGGAGGAGAATTTCCCATACAAAAATTCGTTTCCAGGCCAACTATTCCCATCCCAAGCGTAGAAGTGACCAAGTAGTCGTTCCCGGTCCCATATGACTCATTTGGCACCCTTCAAGTGGATATAACACGGATCCCAGTGTCTTTAAGTATCCTATCATGGTTCGCGAAGTGGTCCATAGCATCCTCCATCTACAAAAACGTGAGGCATGTAATTTTTCTAGGGCCTGCTCCATCGGTCTTGTACGAGCTTTCCATACTTTCCCGTATTACCTCGTAGAGGATGTCGTTTTGATGCGATGAGCCCCTCTATACTCCCAGGTCAAATCCCTCGACTTGAAGATGAAAATTCCGTGATGCTTCAACGGATATTCTATATGCTTTGCAGAATAGCATTTCCAGGATCAGCCTAACTCTTAATTTATATACTTCCTTATAGATATCCGCACCATGTTTTGCTGGAAAGGTTTTATTTTGATTCCTCACTCGCGATTTAAAGTAGTCCCCAATGAACCGGAAGACCTGTTCGCTGTTAGGGTTCGGACTCATGAATAGCCTATCAGCGTGCCCAGCATGGCGTAGGTTAAGACCAACGAAAGACACAATAGACCCTCGCTCGACCACCCCCTCTGCAAAAGGGTGTCACATGTTGTCTCTTTCACCTTTGTTGACAACACACCAATGAGTCCAGAGATTACAATTTCATAGTCCTTGAGGCGGTCCATGTCTTTACCTCGACTTGCCGCTATATGTCTAGCCATATGCTTTGTGTCCAGATCGTGTGCAATAGGTTTCGTTTGCACTATAACTGTATTTACATTTTTGTATGAGGAGCCTTAGGATGAAGTCCTCTACAGTCATGTCCTTATAGAACGATCACGTTGCAACAGGTCCATTGTCAGCCAAAAACAGAGTAATGCTTTCATGAACTCTCTCGCCCAGATGTGGACTAAGGCCCTGGCAGACATCATGTGCTCTGCCTTATCGACACTCATAAGTCCCCTCCACCATAATCCCCATATCCACCGATTTCCAAGGACCAGTGGCGCAGGAACTAGCGGGTACGTGGGTAAATTTTACACCCTAAAAATTGAGGGGGGTAAAAAGTATCATTTTTACCCCCCCAAAATAATATAGTAAACGTTTGGATAATGTAAACATCTTATTGAGGCAAGATACAATGTTCACACTATGTTAACATAATAAAAATAAAATGTGCTTGGAGCATACACTGAGGAGATTTTGAAAACTCTGTTAGTGATACCAGCTACATCAGCTACTGCATAAAGAAGTTTTTCAATGCTTGGATGCATTAAAAACTAGCTTTGCTCCACGATGAGGCAATGTAGACTAAATCACCTGAGAGGCTCAACAAAATTGAAATTGCAAAACCTGTTAGTGGTTTTATAATAATATTTAGCACCGCGTCTTACTACCCGTTCGGGTTATACGCTTAAGTACTAATTACTCTAATGGATTAGGAATTGGGAGGGTTGAATTTAGAGGAAGTGAACCCGCATTTGCGTGGAGGGAGAGTGGAAAACCATTTAGGAAAAACCACCCCCAGTTCACCCGACCGAGATTCGAACCTCGATCTCCCCGTCCTCGGCGGTCGAGCTCAACACGACTGGCGCGTTAGCCAACTACGCCACCGAGGCGGGTTAGTGGTTTTATAGCTAGTAACAAATATAGGGCAAAGGTGTATGGAAATCTACTTTAATTTTCAGTGTTTCATAATTTTTAGTTGAGCTGCATCAGATAAAAATTTTCTTAATGTTTTGTGTGTATTAATTCTAATGTTAGGAATGACTAAAATAAATGAGTAAAATGCACAATGGGACCATTAAATAAAGGTATCCCTCGTTATACGTGATATCACTTTAAGCGTTTTCGCTATAACACGATTCAAAGAAATACAAAAATAGTGCATGGTCAGCTGGAATTTCGCAGTCATCGTGTGCTGTGGTGATGTGACCTTGTGTACACACATTCCAGTGAAAGCATTGATCTTTACTGTACAGTTTGGTGTTAGGGGGGTGGTATCGACTACATTGGATATGCATGGGCAGAAGTTAAACAGTCCTGTATGAAAGGAATTTGAAAAAAATTGGCCTGAAGTTTCTGATTCTCGTGATTTTGATCCTGACCACGAGCTTTCCAAATAAATACATGGCATCGTTGATATAGCAAGATGTTGTATTTGAGGACGTAGACCAGGAAAATGTGGGTGAATTTCTCCAATCCCACTCAAAAGAACTCACCAATGAAGATCTTTTAGAAATGGTGAATGGCATAAATAATGAAGAGGAAGAGCCTTATGTTGCTGAGCTTATCAAACTTTCAACAAAACAATTTGCTGATTTATTTAAGCACAGTGACAGTGCAATTAGAATCATTGAAGATAATGACCCTAACATGGATAGAAGCACCAAAGTTTCCAGAGAGATCCAGAGTTCTTTGGCTTGCTACAAATAACTCTATGGAGAGAGAGGGAAAATGCTGCCCGTCAGTTGAGTCTTACCATTTCATCAAATAAATTGAAAATCGTCAATCTAAAGACCCAGGGCCTTCACAAGAGCAAAAGCTTACCATTCCAGGGCCTTCAAGAGAGCAAGAGTCTACCATCCCAGGGCCTTAAAGAGAGCAAGAGCTTAGCGTCCCAGGGCCTTCAAGAGAGCAAGAGTCTACCATCCCAGGGCCTTCAAGAAAGCAAGAGCCTACCATCCCAGGGCCTTCAAGAGAGCAAGAGTCTACCATCCCAGGGCCTTCAAGAAAGCAAGAGCCTACCATCCCAGGGCATTCAAGAGAGCAAGAGTCTACCATCCCAGGGCCTTCAAGAAAGCAAGAGTCTACCATCCCAGGGCCTTCAAGAAAACAAGAGCCTACCGTCCCAGGGCATTCAAGAGAGCAAGAGTCTACCATCCCAGGGCATTCAAGAGAGCAAGAGCTTACCGTCCTAGGGCCTTTATGCCAGCAAGAGCTTAGCGTCCCAGGGCCTTCAAGAGAGCAAGAGTCTACCATTCCAGGGCCTTCAAGATAGCAAGAGTCTACCATCCCAGGGCCTTCAAGAAAGCAAGAGCCTATCATCCCAGGGCATTCAAGAGAGCCAGAGCTTACCGTCCCAGGACCTTCAAGAAAACAGGAGCGTATCATCCAAGGGTCTTTAAAAGTACTAAATCCTACTATTCAAGGGTCTTAACAAGAGAAAGAGCCTACCGTTCCAGGGTCTTCAAGCCAGCAATAGCTTACCGTCCTAGGGCCTTCAGGTCAGCAAGAGCTTACCATTCCAGGGCCTTCAAGAGATCAAGAGTCTACCTTCCCTGGGCCTTTAAGAGAGCAAGATCTTACCGTCCAAGGGTATTCGAAAGAGCTAGAGCTTACCATCTAAGGGCCTTCAAGAGAGCAAAATCCTACTATCCCAGGGCCGTCAAGAGAGCAAGAGATTGCCATCCCAGGGCTTTCATTCAAGCAAGAGCTTACCATCCTAGTGCCTTCATGCCAGAAAGAGCGTACCGTCCCAGGGCCTTCAAGAGAGTAAGGGCTTACCATCCAAGGGCCTTCAAGAGAGCAAGAGTCTACCATCCCAGGGCCTTCAAGAGAGCAAGAGATTACCGTCTCAGGGCCTTCAAGAGAGCAAAAGATTACCGTCCCAGGGCCTTCAAGAGATCATGAGTCTACCGTCCTAGGACCTTTAAGAGAGCAAGAGCTTACCGTCCAAGGGTCTTCCAAAGAGATAAAAGCCTACCATTCAAGGGTCTGCCAAAGAGATAAAAGCCTACCATCCAAGGGCCTTCAAGAAAGCAAGACCCTACCATCCTAGGGCCTTCATACCAGCAAGATCTTACCGTCCAAGGGCCGTCAAGAGAGCTTACCGTCCCAGGAGCTTCAAAAGATCAAGAGCTTCCCGTCCAAGGGCCGTCAAGAGAGCAAGATCCTACCGTCAAGAACAAGATAGTGATAATTCAGATTTGCCAAATCCAGTTAATTTATCATGCGATTGAAGATTAACAGTACGTGTACCTGTAGCATTGTATTAATTAGATATATTGATTAAAAATTGTTTGTTTACAAATTTCAGGGGATTGAAGATTGACAATAGGTGTAGGCTACCTAATGCATTGTACTAGTTATATAAATTTAAAAAATGCCATTCATTTACCAGTTTTAGGTTTTTACTTCCTTTGGAGTAATCCCTATATCACTCATGTTAAAATCATTTCACTTGCGTTTTCGTGTTACGCGATTATTTATCAGAACCAATCACACGCGTAGTGTGAGGGACAGCTGTATTACATTTTTCTGTTATTTTTTTAATCTCAAAAATGTTATCCCCTATAAGAGCACATGGTTATTTTTACCCCCCCAAATAAAAACGTTCCTGCGCTTCTGCCAAGGACTATAATAATTTCCAAACTCATCTACAGAGCAATCATTCCTTAACCAATGCTCGATCATTCTGTTCAAATCAGTATTCGATGTCTGCCAACAGGAAGATTCTCTATAGCTTAAGCATGATTTGAAAGACTACAACATCCAAACTACCCTGAGAATTTGCTCACTATACGTATGTCATAAGTGACAAGTACAGATGGTGTCTACCGAGTTGGAGAAGCAAAAATTAGTGACATTTTGGAGACCTTTTTTTACTACAAAATTCCTTCGGTAATCGGCCGAACATTATATAATACATATACAGGCGTAATGTACTCACACGCAACATTATACTTTAACTAGATGGCGAACATTAATTTTGTCCTTGGTATCAAGGTATAAACAATCAGGCAACTTGCGGCTAGCGAATGGTATCATGGGTATTGGGTGGCTCGACATTTGGCGCATTTGTGTTAAGATAAGCGGGAAATGCAAACACAAATATTTTCGTGACTTTATGGCCAAAGTATTGAACTTTTCAGGAACTTTCGTGGCTTTTTTTTTTTTAGCAATTAGTAACTTTTTCGTGGCCCAGTAGACACTCTGTAAGTACATCTCGAGTGAAAGTGAAATTTTTCAAGCCTTCATATTAATATTTCAGTTATCTCAAGCCACCAATTTCACAGCAATGGTTAGAAGTTAATCGTGTTGTCAAGAAGATCTTAAATATAATGCAATGGACATCTTTGTGCATACACTAAATAATACAACTAGTTTTGTCTATGTTAAGGTCATTCAACAAAAAAAATTATTGCAAAATTTTAAAAAGCATATAATTCTAAGATATAAAATAATAGTGATTAAATGATTTCTAAATATATTAGAGTTCACGAGTGACCAGGGGCCAAAATAACAATTTTATGCTTTTCATGTACCAATATTAGGGTGGTTAAATAAATTAGGCTGAAATTTAGTATAACTAGATGTGTACACAGTAAAATATATATAATATTTTAAAGAAAAAATTATGTGTAATCCATTTAAAAGTGGTAAGGTTACATATTTTTTAATTATCTATAAATGTTTATTACTTACTTGCTCTACGCATTGGTAACTCGAAAGTTCATTGCCACACTTACAAAATTACGCCACCTATCCCTAACTTGAGCTAGTTCTGTCCAATCCACCTCATTACACCCTATCCTTATCTTAAGCTAGTTCTATCCAGTCCACCTCATTACACCCTATCATTATCTTGAGCTAGTTCTATCCAGTCCACCTCATTACACCCTATTAAATATCTTGAGCTCGTTCTATGCAGTCCCGCTCCTTATCCCTATCTTGAGCTAGTTCTATCCAGTCCATCTCATTACACCCTCTCTCTTCCAGACCCATTCTAATGTTATCCTCCTATGTATAGGTCTTCCCAACGGTATCTTCAAATTGGGTTTGCCTCTGAACATGGTTTTAGATTCTCCAATTCGGACTGCATGTCCTGCCCACCAGACTTAATTACCCTAACAATGTCTTGTGATAAGTACAAGTTATGTAACTCAGCATTATGTAACCTCCTCCACCCATCCCCTTTTGGACCTAATATCATCCTAAGCACCTGCTTTTCAAACACCCAAAAATAATTATAGTCATGTAAGCTAAGAGAACACGTTTCAAACCTATAGAAAACAACCAATAAAATTGTTTTGTGTCTTCTGAGTTTTACATTACCTGACAGCAGGCAAAATTTCAACATGCATAATTACATACATGCACACATAAACGCACACAAGTGTGCATGCACAAACACATACATACATTATCACGCTGTTCTAAAGGGGTAGGCAATAAACTGTGGATACATTTAAAAAAACAGCAACGCTGTACTTATCTATACTCATTTACTTTCTCCACACTTCCCTATCTTGGCATACTACCTTTACTTCAATAACATTTATATACCAAGTCATTCAGGCTCTTTTATTATTAAACTCTTAATGTTTCTCATTTTTATAGATTTGTGTACAACATTTAGCCATGTCTTAAATAGCCTACCCCTTCCTTTAGATCTACACACACACTCTAACCAAGTCATACAGGCTCTTTTATTCTTAAACGCTTAGTGTTTCTCTTTTTTTAATAGATTTGTCTACAACATTTAGCCATGTTTTACATGGCCTACCTCTTCCTTTAGAGCCTCACACACTCCAACTTCATATGTTTGCTTCATCACTCGACCCACACTCATCCCCTCAACATGCCCAAACCAACGTAAGACAGCTTTTTCACAATTACCTATTATTGGATTACCTTTAAAATCACACTACTTCAGCACCCATTCATTACTGACTCAGTCCACACGAGTATTTTCCCATGCATTTCTTAGATATCTCATTCCAACTGCATTCACCTTGCTATTGTGTTTCTCCTGGCAAACCCACACTTCACATCCCTAAAACAATGTTTGCGTTAACACACTTTTATATACTGCCATTTTTTTCTCTTTTGATACATCATTTATTGTGATAGTTCACATACATCCAACTACTCTTCAAGATACATTCACCCATCTGTTAATTTCACCTTCTGTCCCTCACAAGCATGCCTCAAACACTTATCGATGAATACATTAAACAACCATGGATACATAATACAATCTTGTCTAACATCCAGTTCAATATCAAACCATTCGCTCAAAGCATCATCCACCCTAACACAGACTTTACATTCATTGTAAACTGCCATAATTGCATTTAAAGTAATACATTTGAATATTAATGCGAGCGATTACATAATTGGACAAAAATACACTAAAAAAAAGTGACAAGATATAATATTTAAAATGAAATTATTTTGTTAAAGTGTTATATTAGAGTTACTCATTTTGTTAATGTTATGAACAGTCACCCGTTCTTAGATGATGGGAGCAGACACACACACATTTAATTAACACGAGAGATTTTACTATTCTATAACTAACTAATTTAATGACATGGCATATTAAATATACAATTATTTGCAAAAAATCATAGTTGGTGCATAGTAAATATCAATGGGTGAATTACCCTAACTCTACATTATTCTTGGAACATGCATAGGACAACATCCCCTGATGAAGTACTGGAGACAACTGTTCTGCTAGTCAATCAGTTTGTCCCTGGATGAACTCCGGGTCATGAACCGGCCATTCATCCCTAACTGAAATTTAAATGATCAGTAAGGAAGCCATTGTCTCAAGACTAGGAATGTAAACTAAGTGGCCGTCCTAAGTTGCAGCCATTCCTAGTTTCAACTATGCACTTCTGTAGCTGCACTTCTGTAGCTGCACATTCTTAATTTTGAGTGTACACTCTGGTCTACATGTTGTTGGCTTCTAACATTCATAAACATACAAGCTCCAAGCATATTGTTTCATTTATAATCTGAATAAGTTGTATGTTTCTAGTTTGTAAGGTATATCATATTATTTGATGATTGATAACTTTGTGCTAGTTCACCCAAACGTTAAATAATTATAGGAGGAAAACCATTTTGTCTCAAGATCGACAACATTATAATCAATTTTAAAAACATGACGCCTGGCAGCAACTCTCTGAAGAAATGGAAACCACCCAAGAAGAGTGCAAAAGGAAGATAAGTTTAATGGCTTCTCTCAGAAGAGAAAAAGTAAAAGTGACTATAAACAAGAGTTAAGGAAAAGGTAAGACAAAATATTTGTTTCAAAATTCTTGGCAAAATTAAATTAAGTAGATATTCAAAATCTTTAGAAGACGTTCATATGAAAATTTTATAATAGCCATTAATTTTTTGATTTTCCAAAATATTCATTAATGTTGATTCACAAATAGCCCTCCTATTTCTCTAAATAAGTTTGTCTGTGACCACATTTTTTGTACCTTTTTTTTCTTTTTCAAATAGCGACATCCCAATAAAAGAAACCCTGTACTCGCGACTTGTAGGTCCAACATTTCAGCCGAACAAAATGAGCATTCACCGTGCCCAATCAGGAACTTTGAGTCGAGCTTTGTAATGTAATACTCGTATATGTTATGGCGTTAGTATAGTATTAATATTGTATCTTCTTATTATTACTATTCATAATTAATTTTGTCAACTTAAGCAATCCTTTATTTTTACATGTATCTTTTTAGCTACAACTTGTTTCAGAACTAAATAATTTTTATATCAGTATGCCGTCCCAACAAGAGCTTTAGTGTCTGCGTGGTCTAACATGCTACTCTTGCAGTAGACTAGACTGCCGATGATGGGGAGTTCGAGGTTCGAATATCGGTCGAGTGTACTGAAGGTGGTTTTTCCAAACTAGTTTTTCACTCTCCTTTCACACTAATGCAGGTACACCTCTGAATATAACCTTCCTAAACCCTAAAACTATTAGCATAGTTAGTACATAAGCATACTTCGAAAGGGTAATAAGACACAGTGCTAAAGAAAAGAGAGCCACACGACCCTCTTGAATCCTTAATGCTAATATATAACACAAAGAAAAGCTTAAACCTGATCACAGCATCTTTAAAAAAAAATTAGTAGAGTATTGCTAAAGGAAAACACTAAGGGAAAGTAATCACATATCGCCGGTTAATTCAGGATTTATGAGTGTGTGTTTCATTTTGGTAATTTATAGTAAATTAAAAGAAAGAGGCAATAAAAAAGGGAAATGGCAAATAATTTAAAGAAAATAACTAAATCAATGATTTCTGAAAGCACAATAAAGTTTGAAGGTATGTTGATTATTTTACATACTGTAGTTTCATTTACTTGGTACTTAATTTTTTATTGGGTTCTTCCATCTTTACATGGATTTTTATGGTTTCCTAAAAGTTCCATAAAAGTAGCTTCTTGTAATGTAACTCATACTTCCAAGAATATTTGTTTTGTCAGAGCTCCATTTATTACAAAAAAACATATTCTTGAAATATATTTATTACACAAAAACATATTCTTGAAGCATATTTAGTACAACCTTCTTTGTAGTGTCACACTTCAAACAAAAACCTCTTATTGTTATATACTGTTTAGTTTAAACATAGTCTTTATACATTTAGGCTTGTTTCCTCCATGGTTGACATAGAAGACTCCTACTTGAGCCTGTTTATTACAATCTCTTTTATACAGAAACGTTTATCTTAAGTTCCCTGGTGCTTGACAAAGAAGCCTCCGTCAAGATACATTTTATTACTGCCCCCTTCTTTAGAGTAACGTTTTACATATGTCCCTCCATGCTTCACACATAAGCCACCTCCTTGAGGACCTTTAGTACAACCTGCTTCTTTACATTTTGCCTTGACTCCTCCATGCTTCACACAGAAACCTCCTCCTTTGGCATATTTAGTACAACCTGCTTCTTTGCATTTACCTTGGCTTCCTCCATGCTTCACACATAAACCTTCTCCTTTAGCATATCTTGTACAACCTTCTTCTTTGCATTTACCCTGGCTTCCTCCATGATTCACACAAAAACCACCTCCCTTAGCATATTTAGTACAACCTGTTTCATTGCATTTGGCCTGGTTTCCTCCATGATTTAAACAGAAACCACCTCCACGAGCCTTTTTAGTACATCCTTCTTCTTTACATAATGGTTTTACATAAGTCCCTCCATGCTTCATACATAAACCTCCTACTTTAGCATATTTAGTACATTTGTCTTCTTTGCATTTAGGCTTACTTCCTCCATGATTTACACAAAAACCTCCTACACGGGGTTTTTTAGTACATCCTTCTTCTTTACAATATCTTTTGACATAAGTGCCTCCATGCCTCACACATAGACCTCCTCCTTGAGGAATTTTTGTACATCCTACTTCCTTACAAAAACGTTTCACATAAGTGCCTCCATGCTCCACACATAAGCCTCCCCCTTGAGGACTCTTATTACAACCTTCTTCTTTGCATTTAGCCTTGATCCCTCCATGTTTCACACAGAAACCTCCTCCTTTAGCATATTTAGTACAGCCCAATTCTTTGCATTTTCCTAAGCTTCCTCCATGCTTCACACAAAAACCTCCTCCTTTAGCATATTTAGTACAACCTGCTTCTTTACATTTTCCCTTGCTTACTCCATGATTCACACAGAAACCCCCTCCACGAGCCTTTTTAGTACATCCTCCTTCTTTACAGAAAGGTTTTACATATGTGCCGCCATGCTTCATACAAAAACCTCCTCCTTGAGCAATTTTATTACATTCACCTTGTTTACAAAAACGTTTTATATACGTGCCTCCATGCTCCACACAGAAACCTCCTCCTTGGGGACTCTTAGTGCAACCTGCTTCTTTGCATTTAACCTTGATTCCACCATGGTCCACACAAAAACCTCCTCTTTGAGGACTCTTAATACAACCTGCTTCTTTACATTTACCCTGGCTTCCTCCATGATTTACACAAAAACCACCTCCTTTAGCAAATTTAGTACAACCTGCTTCTTTGCATTTACCCTTTCTTCCTCCATGATTCAAACAAAAACCTCTTCCATGAGCCATTTTAGTACATCCATCTTTTTTACAGATAGGTTTTACATAAGTGCCTCCATGCTCCTCACAGAAACTTCCTCCTTTAGTGTGTTTAGTACAATGATCCTTTTCGCAAGTATATTTTGACTTGATTACTGCATGTTTCATGGAGATACTCTCTTGAACAACATTATATGTGCTAGAAATTTCTTTTTTACAGTTCAATGGGTCTTTTTGCGTATTCATTGGGGACATGAATTCATTGTAATTTTCTTGTTTGATCATTTTTATCTCACTACAGATCTGAGTTTCTGATTCATATGGCATTATCTGTAACAAAAAAAAATTAATTAATAGGTATTGTGTGTCTTAAACAAGTGATTTATCAAGTTAATTCTAGAACTAGACCAATGCTGATCATCAGTCATTCGATGGACCCAATGAACAGCAGTTTGGTCTCCAACTGTTAACACTAATCATTGAAGAAAATAAGGTGAAACGTTATACAAAGTTCTCTAATACAATTTAGCAATTGCAATAATTTATTTTTGCAGTATTTAAGAATTTGGGTATTTATGACCTGTTTACAAATCTTTGTCTGATGTAATGATGTTGACATAAATTTTCAAAGTCATATGAAATAAATTTAATATTTTAATAGTGTGTACACTGGACCGGCAGACAGGTTGATGACTCCTAATGACCAACTTTGTTGTCTTAAGGCTGACATAAATACCTTAAGGCTATTTATTATATTCTCTGAAAGGAGAGTGTGTGAGAGCAGGGGAAAGTAAGTAAACAGTGTCCAAGGTTAGCCAATTTGGTAACTACAACATCCAAAGAGAGAGAGAGGGGGGGTTATATTTAGGTTGGGTCAAAACTAGGTTAAGAATACTTGTCTGTTTAAATGTTTATTCATCTTAATAGTACTTGATTAAATTGAGTCATCAGTTAGTAATTACATACTATAACTTTAAAATTAGCTTTAAGGTGTATTATAAGTGTTTAGTTTTCTTAATTTTTTTCATTTTTCCCACCGTCTTAGTTCCCATTCGAGCTATATGCTTACATTAATTATGTTAATGGAATCAGATTAGGAGATTCGCCCATAAATTGTGTGCGGAGAGAGTAGTAATCCATTAGAGAAAAACAGCCCTTAATATTCCCTTAAGGGATTCAAACCCTGATCTCCACACCACCAGAAATCCAGTATAACAAGAGAGTGGTGTGTTAAAACCATGATCCCCCGATGTGGGGTTAGGTTTTTTACTATATTATTTAAAATATTAACAGAATTTATTTCAGCTATTATGCATTGAAAAGATTAAAAGAACGGAACATTAGTTTTCTGAATAACTCTTTGCTAGTTTTAATTCTAAGAGTGATAAATTATCTTAACTTCTCAGGGAAATTCAATGTTTGGATTTAAATAATAGTTCTGACTGAGTTTCAAAAAGTTTATTTTTTATTAGATTTATTAGATGTTTTGACTACACACATTTTTTTATATAAAATAATTGGCCATTAAAATGATGAATGTATAGGATAAATATCGATTAATTAAATGTGTATGTATTTGTTTTTGATAGCTATTTAAAATATTGTAGAAGCATATACAATAGACTCGATTTACTGGGGGCGAATCAACTGGTTTGCAGCTTAGCCGTTCCTATATTTAAATATGTCACAAACAATACACCACCGTCTGAATGCATTCTACTGTTATAGCCACCAGTATGCAGGCGCAGCAATCTCTCAGAGCGAGAGAAACAGACAAGGAAATAGTACCGCACACTCAAGGTTGTATGGACACTGCTGGGACTAGCAAGATAGATGGAGAGGTAGAGGAAGAAGAAGATGCAGAGATTATCTCGGGTGATAAAGGTTGTCAGTAGCCAAGGCACTGAAGGCTGAGGAATGTGTGCTGACTTGACAAATTTGGAGGCAGGATGATATTTTACAAACACAATGAATGAATGCACTGAAAAGTAACAGCAATTAGTACAACTCTCATGGAGAAAACAAATGAATAAATTACTTCTTTCAGTAATTCATTAAGTATATAATGTATATAGGTCTAGGGGGAAAAGGAGATACTTTTTTATAAGCTGTGATTTCTATTATCCGATTATACGTGCTTCCTCTCCCCTCAATTACCCCGGAAAATCGAAAGTCTACTGTACAGTTTAATTTCACAAATTAGGAATCACACACGTAACAGATTACACACGATTAAATTAGAAACTGATCCCAACTCCTAGTGAGAGATTACATTTAAAAAAGTTTATCTCCATTTGAGACAAGAAAGTCCAACACGTTTTTAAACAGGAGCATCTATACTTAAACATGAATGAACGTTTTTGCTCAGCCCACCCCCTTTTAATAGCGTGATTGGACCAAGTCTTATCCATCATTTCATTCCTACTCTTCTTCTCCTTGCTTGAATTCACACAAATACTTCCTAATCCCTAACACATTAGTGTAATTAGTGTATAGGTGTACAATCCGAACGGGTAGTAAGAGTGGTGCTAAAAAAAATATTGTTTGTAATTATTATATTGTTTAAATATTATGTATGTATTTTTTAACACATGGTGGGTAGGTTTGTGTCCCATACCCTTTCTAGCCCTTGCCCTTTCCTCCAACATTTATCTCATTTTACAGCTTAAAATTGTGATCGAAACTGAAGTCATGCCCTAGATGAAAGCTAGTGGTGGCCCAAACAAGTACTGCAGGTCTTGGAAAGAAAGCAGAGTCAATACCTTGAACGTGAATATAGTTTCTTTCATTTGCGTCCTGACTTCCTGTACAACTCGCTTTGCTATTTTCTTCTTCTCCCTATATTCTTCCTCTGTTTCCTCATTCCTATTCTTAAAACTCCTTCTGAATACATTATTCTTATCTACTTATTCCCTCACCCTGTTGTTCCACCAGGGTGTTTTCTTCCATCTCCTTTTATTACTTGTTCTCCCACATACTTCCTCTGCCGCTCCCACCAGACTGTTCTCAACCTTTCCCATTCAACCTCTACACTTTGCATCTCATACTTGGGTATTGAGCCTTTTGCCTTTCTTAGGTACAGCTTTCTTTCCGCTTCAATCTTTACCCTCCACCCTTATTTTTTTTTTCTTGTCTTACTACCTTTCTCATACATTCCCATCCCTTTTATGTTTACCATTAACAACCTGTGGTCACTATTTAAGGAGACACTTGGTATTTACCTTGATGTTCAAGGTCTGCCTTTTCAGTTCTTTATCCATGATAAAGTAGTCTTCCACCGACATGTATTTCCCATCCCAACTGTATCTAGTGATCTTATGACTTTCTCTTTCCTTCCTATACCAGCTCTTTGATACTTTCATATTATTTCTTGCACATAGCTCCAAATGTCTTCTACCCTCCTTGTTTCTCTCTCCCCATCCTTTCTCCTCTTAACACCTCCTCAAACCCTACACTTTCTTTTTCTAATTACCAGATATTCACCCATATATTTAGTTAGAAAAATGAGAGCTTTATTTAAAGTATTACTTATAAATATTCATTAACTTAATTTTGTAGCGTGTGCTAAGTAATTAGACTTAGTATCGTGTAAGATGACAAAATCTCCTTAAATACGTAAATAGCCCACAATATTATTTATATATATTACTATCCCTACCAAATAAACAATGTCTCTTGTACTTACTAAATTATCCTATCAATTTGCATTCCTCCATAAATATTGCTGTGGGTATGAGAAAACATGCCCTTTCTGAAAAAATTCACTGGTAAACTGTATGGCACTGACTTGCACATGTTAAGGCTATCAGGGCTCTTCTAGTCAGTCTGTCTTACTAGCTTTCATGCCCGCAGTGATCTTTATGGAGAAATGCAAATTAATAAGAGAATATATTAAGTAGAAAAGGCATTGTTTATTTGGTGGGGATAATAATTTTATAGAAATAATATTGTGGTTTATTTGTGTATTTAGGGATATTTCGTCTTCTTGCAACTTGCTAAGTCCAATTATTTATTATATGCTACAACTTTATAAAATATCCAAATGAAAGGCCTATCAAATTGTTTGAGTCGATTAAACCAGACACACCTTTTGGGAATTACCGTTTGACTTGAATATCCTTCATATTTCCCCCAAACTTTTTTTGTTGTTGTTGTGATGGTCCAGAAGTGTTTTTTTTTTGGTTTTTTCCAAAATAGTGAACTTGTTCATTTTTTCCAACAGATAACATTGTTCTTCCTCAATCAATGGCACATTCTTTATGTTTTCTGCCAATGTATTTGATGTTTGATTTATTTTTTAAATTTTTTGTTTACCTTAGAACCAAAATTGTAACAAGAGAAAGATTACATCCTGAGATTGCTATGTCTGCATTCTAACAAGGTAAAGATTCAGTAGTGAAACCCTAGAACTGCACTTGGTTTTCATTATCAAACACAGTCAATGTCTCATTGTGTTGTTATTTTTGTTGATTTTGTGCAAACATTTAACATTATAAAGTATATCTAAATTATGTTACTAGAATTTCATAAAACACACCTCATAAATAATGGGGAAGCAAGTTTAGTTAATAATTATGAAACAAAACAACTTTAATGATCGGTGTTTTCTTTTGTTTGCAACACTAGATTAGATTTGGTTCATGTTTTAGTTACATCATCTACAGACCACGCTAGTGAAGTGTGGTGCGGCTTGGAGTATTTGCGGTTCGCGCCCGCATACTTGACATAGGAGAAATGTACACAGGAGACGTGCCAGCAGAGCACCAGCCTCAGGCTGGGAATTTAACAAGACCTGTTGGTGGCCATGCAGGGTGGAATACAATTTGTTATTTGTACAATGCGACACAATAAATAAGCCTAGAAAGCACTGGGTCCATGTGGTCCAGATAGTAGCAGAGCATGATTTAGTTAAAAATAGCATGTGACACGTGGTAGGCATTATAGTAAGACATGCTACCATGTCCTCTTCAAGTTAAGTGACCTGTTAGTCTTGAGCTGCACAATTTGAGCAACACAGTGCAGGGCAGGCGAGTGAAATTATCTCTATGGTGATCCAAGCCACTATTATTAGCCATTTCCTTATGCCCGTGATTGTTTTGCTGTTGGATCCTAAGACGGGCTTGCCCTGTTGTCACGAGCATGTCAGCCCAATTAAGTTTTGTCCCGCTAAGGACTTGATAGAGCCGCAAAGTATAACGTTGGGAGTCATGTGGTGCTTTGTAGCCTAGCTATGTTTTTGTTTTGGTTGTGGCAATACTGATATTAGTGCTTGCGTTTTTCATGCTATCATATTGGCAACAGTGGGAGGTGTCTAATGACAGGGGCTATGTGCACCTTGTTGGTAATAATCTTGTTGTTGTTGTTTTAATTTCCCGGGTTCCTGCCTGGTTGAGTTTTTTGCCTTTTTTTTTAGCATGCTCCTTCCATCTTATTCTGTAGGATTAATTCTCAGCATGGGATTTTGGCAGCATTTAGTTGGGTTCTGCTTCCCGTGTCTTTTGAATGAGGTTTTACGCTTGTGGGGCTGGTATTCCATAGCGTGTAAGTTGTGGGATGTGGCATCGTCTCTCCCCTCTCTATGATTGCTATAGGCAAGGTTTTTTTTTGTTTTTGCACTTTACTTGAATTATTTTAGAGTCGTGTTTTGCTATCCATTTAACTTAATATGCGATTGCAGCATATAGTGTAAATATGATATCCATGGCGAGCCTAAAATAGTGTATATATTATTTTCTGTGAGATTATGATTTTGTCTGTGTAGTTTAGTGTTGGTTAGTTTAAGCTAGTGTTAAGGTTGAAATCAGTTAAACTGTGTGCGTTCACTCAAAATCTGCAAAAACTGTCTTAATACAAAAAATAATTTCTATGCCGAAAGCTTGATCTGTTCATCAAGTGCTGTGTAAAACAAAACCATACAAAACAAGTATTAGTGTTATCTATTAATTTTGGTGCAGGTAAGAATAGTTTAATATGGATTCTTGTTTAGCGTACAGTGACATTTCAGGTAATAAGTGATTTATCTATAGTCTGAAGTATTTTTTTAAAGAAGAGTTGGCGGTACTGTTTTAAGAGAATATTTGATCTTTTTTTTTGTTATTGTTTTACATATAATTTGTGTAATTTGCTCCAGTCTTAAGGTGGGTTTTGGCGTTTTGATGAATTTTGGTAGGGAAGGTTATAAAAAAAACTTACAGAACTCCTTGGAGGGCTTGTGAATCGAGGCTGGGAGGGTGTATCGTTTGTTTGAAGTACTAGGATGGATTTGGTTTGGGTTTTGGTGACTTCACCTCCAGAACTCACTAGTGTAGTGTGGCACAGTACAGCTTGGTGGGTTGGTGGTTCGAGCCCAGACGCTCACCTTAAGAAAGTCGTACTAAGTAAACGTGCTAGCTGAGCGCCAGCCTCAGGCAGGGGTTATGATAAGAAAACCTGTTGTTGATTGTGTGGGCTGGAATATAGTTTGCTGTTTGTATAAGGCGGCACAATAATTGAGCCTAGAAAGCACCGAGTGATTATTTGTGGCTTTCCCTGGCTTCCTTACGTCTGGTCAAAGCTGAAAGTATATTGCCAGGCTGTGGCGGTTCCTGAGGCCAGGGGTTGCAGAAAGGTATTGCACCTGGGGCCATGTGGTCCAGGGGGTTAGACACATCATACATTTATTTATGAATTGCCTACTTTTATTTTTATGAATTAGTAAAAGAAAACTATTTTACTTTGATAATGGTACCATGAGTTCATGTTATGGTAATATTTATCCCAATATAACTTAATGAGATTTAAGTAGAATATTATGTGTATAGTATTCTAAATGTGTGACTGTAATTGGTTACTTTGAGAGAATTAACTTAAGGTATTTACTCTAATATTATTTTACTCTTGTGATTGAAATGTCAGTTATTTTAACTTTTGCTCAAATATTTGTAGACAATACATTTTAATAAAACTGTTAAAAAAAATACATCAAAAATATTATTAACAAACTTGATAATCAATTATATTTTTGTTATCTTAAAACAAATACATTCAATTTTTCAAAGCCAATGTACATAGAATCAACTAACCTCTAATTGTGGCCGAGTCATCAGTATATTAACAGACTTGCATGGTGGTGGTTCCATCATTGGTGTCTGACCACAAATACTTTCCTTTGTATAATACGTGGAATTAACGTCAATCTATTAGACCAGAAGTTAAACATAATTTAGGGACAGAAATAATAAATAGTTAGTCACATTATTCAAGATGTATTATTGTATAAAAGACTTATTTTAAAATCTAAACCAATATTTTATTGATTTGAAAAATGATGTAAAATGCTAATATTAGAAGTCTGCAAGCTCAAGTTTTTTAGTTTGAGTTGATGGTGTTCAAAAACGAGCTTTTATAAAGCTTCCAAATATCTAGTCGAGCGTTGGGTTGAATTAATATATTATTTTAAAACTTAATTATGTTAGTTAAAACCCAATTAGTATTAATTTATTTTAATGAAATAAGAGACAAATATTTAAAATAAAATAAGTCTTAAACCTTTTTTATAAATATAGAAAAATCAAGCCAAAGTGAATTATAATATTAACTTTTAAATATATTTTAATAGAAACATAAACATTAATAATGATATAATTCAACATTCCTAAGTAGTTTTAAAAAAGCATTTGTGAAAATAGGTTTGGATGTGCATATTTAGCAATGTTTATATGTAAACACACACCCCCTCCTCCCGTTAATTTCCCTGCCCAGCTTGAGCTCAGCTTTTCACTTGGCGCTGCCGCCCTACCAAAAGAGAGAGAGAGAGAGCGAGGAGATAGAGAGAGAGCAAGAGAGATAGAGAGAGAGAGCGAGAGAGAAGAGAGCGAGAGAGAGATAGAGAAGAGCGAGAGAGAGATAGAAGAGAGAGCGAGAAAGAATAGAGAGAGAGAACGAGAGAAGAGATAAGAGAGCGAGAGAAGACAGAAAGAGCATTAATGAGTTTTAAGAGTTATGTAGTACACTTTTGCTTTAAGCTGTACTTGATACTGTCTTGCACTAATCTTATTTGAATTCTAATATCCCTACAGAGAGATGCTGTTCCTATTTCTTCTTTATCTACTCTTTGTACCTCCTCCATTCAACAACAAGTTTACTAAGTTTTTTACCCTGGCATTCCAATGGCTAACAGCACAATACCCTCTTTGTTGGGTTCTTCTCACAATCTACTCCTTCCCCCCCTCTCATTATTCTCATTATTTCACAAACCACATCCCCAACAAGTAGAGAGAAAAGTTAACAATGATTCCTTCATCAGACACATGATGAAAGGCAAAGAAAGAACCCTTTTCAGGAATCTTTGAAATTGTGGGCCCATAAATTCCGAATTACTCCCTAAATAATATCTATGAAATAAAGTGCATTAAGCAAAAAATAATATATATAACTAGATAAATATGATAGGATTGTAGAAAAATAAAGCACAGATGAAAGTAAAAACACTAACACATATCTACTAATATGTTTGTATGATAAGACAAATGAGGAGGCCCAATGGATAGATGAATATATATACAATAATGGAAATTGAAAAAATAAATAGGAATGATAAGCCAATTAAGTGAAGAAAGCCCACCTAGGGAAAGAGAGAAAAAAATGTGGGGAGGAATTCAATGCACAAATGTGTAGTTTTTATGTATAGGAAATCACATACACACTTTTTATTTTTTACTTCAGCATTATTGCTTTTATCAAACATGAGGGGAAAAAGAAAAGAATAACACTATGTAAAACACCAACCTACTCAATTTTTATGCATCAATCAGACCTAGTTATTGTTGTTTAGAACAAACCTTGGCGAAGAAATATATTCAATTATTTTACTATTCGATGTTTGGGGTAAATTCATATTTCATTGTGCAGTGTACACACAATATGGTTAAGAACGTCTTTGAAAGAGCGTTAGGGAAAGATTTCAAAATTGATATTAAAGGGAAAATGTTTTTCCGGTTGGTGTATAGTTTACCATACATGAATGAAAATTAGCTTTGGGGTTGGCGAGAAAAGAACAAGGAGGGATTTTAACAGGAATGACAATTGACAAATGAGTGCTCATATTTTTTTTTGTGTTCACAGACTTTTACTATCTATTTGGGCTATCCGCAATCACCATATTTACACTAATAATGTAGGAGTTAGGAAGATAGGATTCAGAGGAAATGAAATCGCATTTGTATGGTGGAAGAGTGGGAAACCTTTTAGGAAAAACCTGTTCAGTACACCTGACTGGGGTTAAAATCCCAGTCTCGTCACCGGCAAACCAGTGTGTGACGTGTTAGACCATGTAACTAACAATGAATGTTTTTCCTCATTCTAATAACATACACAAAGTGGTAGTGGAATGTAATCACTGTAATAATGTATAGGTTTGTGTTCAGATCTGGGTAATAGCCATTCAGTTTGCCTTTTTTTTACTAGATATTATTCAATGCTTGCATATAGACACACAAATTCTTATTCCAGTAATTTTTTCTGTTTTTATTTTAATTTCCATGGCTTCTCTGTTTTACCAAGACACAACAGATATCCTGTATTTTGATTGTTCCCCCATTTTCCAAAAGCATAGCAGACCTGACTTGTGTCATTACTCCTAGTATATAGAAAATGGGCTTACAGAAACATACAAAGTGTTTTATTTTCAGAATATTTATCCGAGTATTTCAATTCTCCCCAAAAAAACTACTTTATAATACTTACACAAATTCTACTTACATCGAATTCTTCTTTGAGTGGAGGAAGTGTCAGAAGATCTGATCCACTTTCTTGCTGTTGGTAATGTCGCCAGTCTTCTACAAAAACTTTCTCCTGTTTTATTGGAAAGTTAATTTCAGTCTGAAATGAGAAATAATAGTCTGCAACCTTGTGGGGCCTAAATATTAGCTAATTCAAAAGCATACTAATCATAAATTATTGATTAAACATAGGTTGTAATGAAGTGCTATATATTTATATCCTTCAAAACATATTCACCAGTAATGACAATAGTGTAATCAGTGTTAAGGTATGACTATAATGGCATGCAAAGGGAAGTTGTTTTTTTTGACTAAAAGCAATGTTATTGTTCTCAAAAAGTGATGATGATTTACACTGATTGTGGTATTTTATTTAATAAAAGTCAAATTAATAATTATTAAAAAAATAATAATATGGCAGTATTGCTTCTGGACACACAACCATTTATACACCAACATTAGGTTACTCATATAGTGACAATGTTTAGTTCTACTTTCATGCAGTATATCAATGGCTACATTATGCATTGAAACGGTGCTTCCATGTTCTAGACTTGTTCCAAAATGATTATTTAGTCTTTATTTCTCAATGCCAAGTTAAATGTAGGATAAACTACTTTATTCTTACATTGTTAACTATAGAAGAAGTAGAAATTAATATAATAAAGTAATGAAGTTGATTTAAATTTGCGGAAAATTAATTCAAGTATGTTCTTGTAACCCTTTTAAATGTTATCATAATTAGAGTCAGACATCTCCAAATATAGATTCAATTCCAATAGTGTTAATAAAGGAAGGTGGTGAAATGTTAGTAATAGAAATTCATAAAATTCCATATGGAACCATGAGGTAACACCACACAAATGAATGGAAGCTAATATATTACCAATTTTCAAAAAGGGGGATCAAAAAGAGTGTAATAACTATAAAGGTATCTCACTAAAATGTTTGGGATATTAAAAAAACTTGTCAAGCTAATTTAGGTATGCTTGGCAGGGTACGAGTTAGAAGTTATTTATCAGATACTTTCAAAATACATTATGGATTGGAACAAGGAGATGCACTTTCCCCATTACTTTTTAATCCAGCCTCAGAATATGGTATTAGGGTAATATAAGAGAGTAGGGAATGGTTGACACTTAATGGTAAAATCCAGCAATTAGGATACGCAGATATGATTTAGTTGGTCAAGAGTAAGAAATGCAGAAATTTTACCAGAGCCTAGTAGGGAAATCAGTTTGGAACTGAACGCTAAAAAAGACTGGGCATATGATCACACAGAGAACACAAATTTGGGATGATAATTTAGAGATTGTTTAAAGTTACATTTCATTTGAGAGGGTTAATGAGTTTAAATATTTAGGAACAATTTTAACTTGAAATATCAATAATAGAGTTGAAATTAGGAATAGGATACAGCCAGGAAATGCATGTTATTACTCAGTCCCTAAGTTGTTGAAATCTCGTCTGTTTTCAAGGAATATAAAACTAATAAATACAAAATAATGATTTTACTGATTGTTCTCTTGTGAGTGTGAAACAAAGTTTCTTATTTTACATAGCGAAAAAAAATTAGGGTGTTCGAAAACAAGGTGCTGAAGGAAGATATTTGACCCAAAAAGGGGTGAGGATACTGAGTAGTGGAGGAGGTTACATAAGTGGGAAGAAACAAATGGGGTGATAATATTAGAATGGGTCTGGAAGAGAGAGGGTGTAATGAGGTGGACTGGATAAAACTATCTCAAGGTAAGGATAGGGTGTAATGAGGTGGACTGGATAAAACTAGCTCAAGATAAGGATAGGGTGTAATGAGGTGGATTGGATAGAACTAGCTCAAGATAAGGATAGGGTGTAATGAGGTGGATTGGATAGAACTAGCTCAAGATAAGGATAGGGTGTAATGAGGTGGATTGGATAAAACTAGCTCTAGATATGGATAGGGTGTAATGAGGTGGACTGGATAAAACTAGCTCAAGATAAGGATAGGGTGTAATGAGGTAGATTGAATAGAACTAGCTCAAGATATGGTTAGGGTGTAATGAGGTGGACTGGATAAAACTAGTTCAAGATAAGGATAGGTGTGTAATGGGGTGGATTGGATAGAACTAGCTCAAGATAGGGATAGGGTGCAATGAGGTGGACTGGATAAAACTAGTTCAAGATAAGGATAGGTGTGTAATGGGGTGGATTGGATAGAACTAGCTCAAGATAGGGATAGGGTGCAATGAGGTGGACTGGATAAAACTAGCTCAAGATAGGGATATGGTGTACTTCTCTAAGTGCCACTTTAAAATGTTCTATAGGTTTGACCCCCCTTGAATGTTCTCTAGTGTTGAAGCCCCTTTGTTCTCTAAGTTTAACACCCCTTAAATGTTATCAAGATATTAAACCCCAATGGTGTTATTTATGTTTGACATTCCTTAAATATCATCTAGATTTGAAACCCCTTAAAGGCCATAGACGTTTGATACCCCTTTAATATTCCCTTAGTTTGTAGCATTTTAAGGAAGAATCCTTTGTATGTGCTACAAGTTCGAGTATCTACCAGTCCTTGCATCTGAACCCATATCATAAGATATGTAATTTTTCCATGTATATATCTCAATAGGTTTATGGGGATCTTATTAATTGTATGTATTTATCTTCCATCCTCTGGCCACAATGCTGACTCACAAAGGAGAGGACCACGGCTGTTGTCCAAGCAAGTCAGCCGATGCCAATGCCATAGTAATGAGAGAAGTAGACCAACTGAGTCTCATACTACAGGCTTCCATTGCACTCACTGTAACGAAGGCTTGGGTCGGGATACACAGACAACAAACTCTGGTGGTATATGTGCCAGTTAGCATGGTCACAGTTCACTGCTCACACATGGCAGTTTTCAATAGTCGCTGTTGCCAGGTGGATGTTGGAAAAATCACTTGATTTGTCCTGACAATCGTGAGTTCTGATTGGGCCTTGAAGACGTCGTTCTACAAACCACCTACGGTACCTTTTGTTCCAATTTCCTCCCCTAACACACATGTCTATAACCAAGGACTGACCCCAAGAGAACAATTTTTCTTAAAAGACTTTCATACTGGAATCGACCTATTAAGGAATGTGGACTCTCAGGGAAACATGGCTATCCTCGGGATAATAATATCCACCCATTGTGTGGTAACTTTTGTATCTTGTTTTTGGCCAGTGCAGGGCGAGCTATTATGGTTCGGTTGGGAGTGGAACTAGTTCATCTCCGTCTTTTTCTAAACTTTAATAGGACTAAAGGATATTTTTCAATCAAGTTGTAGGTTGAGAGGATTCAATGGAGCAAGTTAGTAATTTTGTTACTTAACTTTGCTTTTAAATCTAGTTTTTTGGGTGCACAGCAAAGATTGAAAAGTATGTTTTATTTACCATATATGTGTCAATCATAAACTCATCTGACCTGTACGATCATTATGTTAAAAATGTATTTATTAGATCAAAAGCGCCTTTGTCTAGTTAGGTTAAGACTCTTAAAGTCCTGTGCGTGATTTGGAGTTGGCTGAATGGGTTGATGTCAAGCTACATTAATATTTTGGCTAGGTATAATGCAGGTTGCTACATTATATATCATAAGGCCGTATTTGATACCTTCTCATAAAGGAGTGTGTAATTATTGTGCAGCAACTTTATGTCAGTTGGTCCAGTAGAGTATTTTATTAGTTTCTCCTAAAGAAATACTTGTCACTGATGTAATTTATTAATATATGTTGGCCTTGCATCTATTCATGTTGTTTACTATATGTTTGTGTTGTAGATTTACCCTTATCCCTGACTTAGGCCTAGTATAGATGATAGGTTACAAGTTTGATACCCCTTAAATATTATCTAGGTTTTATACCCCTTAAAGGTTTGACAACACTTAAAGGTTATCTGGTTTAATACCCCTTTACTCTAATCTCTAGCTAGATTCTCTCCCTTTATGGATCATTTACAACAGAATGAAACTGCTCACTTATAAATAGTTGGCAGTGGCAAAGAAACTTCCTCTTCCCTCTCTTACCCTCAATTCAACACATCATGAAAGATGGTAGAGTAGATTATATACATTTATCCTTCTCTAATTTGAATAGCTCTCTCCCTTGCTGACCTAAAATAAAGAGCATGAGCACAAAGAGATTTGGTGCCTTCAACCTGTTTGTCTCTGAACAAACTTGCATAGAACAATAAGCAATGTACCACTACAACCACCCCATCTCCCAAAGAGTATTTTTAACCCTGAGTCACCAAGATTATCTGACTACATGCTTAGCTTATTCCAAATGCTACCCGTAAACCTTTAAAACGTATTGTATTACATGATATTGCACAGCTACCAAATTGAATTTTTTTTAAAGTGTTTATTTGGAGAAGAAAATAAAAACCCATTAAATTTGTGTTATTCGAGGAGAAACAGTAATATTCATGTTGACATATGAGGTATACAGTATCATTCAATCATATCATGAACGGTTATTTAAAGTTACTTTTACATGGTCATGGTTTAAATTAGGAGGAATGGCCAGTAAACTTACTTTTACATGGTCAGGAATTGTATTATAAAGAAAAATTTCAATTTTCATAAGTGTTTATAAACTATAGCCAACATATTTACTTATTTAGGGACTCCGTCTGTAATTGAAAAAAATAAAAATCATGAAAAGTTGTTTATTTTAATCGATATATGAGTATTTAATCCTGTATGGTTCCGAATCTGTATCTTAACACTCATAGTCACCTATTTCATCAAAAATACTGTTTTCATGAGTGTTTATAAACCATCTATATTTCCCTTTTAAGAGCTCTGTCTATGTTAAAAAAAACTTGAACAAGTATTTATTTTAATCAACACTTAATTATTTATTCCTCTATGTTACTGAAAAATGATTAACAATCTTATCAGAAGTTTTGAAAGTAGTGAGTGTATTGATAGCCTTCAAACCAAATTAAATTGAATTAATTGAATATTCATAGCCCCTCTTCTCTGCTAGGAAATTCAGACTCATTTCTAGTGTGTTGGCTTGGGTGTGTGTATGTGATAAAGGAGATCACTGTGTGAAAGTGGGGTTTTCGCTTCCATGTTAAAGATTCGGTTGGACACCTCGAGGTTTAGCAAATCTCTCTTCCAAGTAGTACTATGTATTATCACCTCAATAGAGGTGTACTACTGTAGCTATGGCAGTCACCACACCAACCCCTCTCACCCCTTCTATACTCCCCCACCCCCACTTTTTAAAGTGTTCTTAAATTCCACAGTTAATCCCTAATCCTTTCAACTTTGTTGTTTGCTATACAAGAAAAGACAAGCTGTCACTGATGTACTCTCCAAGGAGTGATGCCGAGTTTTGAGCCGCAATCTAAGTGTTTTATAGAATGACATTCAAAGTCAAAGGTCAAGGGCTCGAATCCCTGTCAAAGTACAATTTTTCTTAGTCACCTTAGGAAATCATTATTTACAGTCAACTGTGACATTTTATTTAGTTTATCTATTACTGTAGGAATATATAAAAATAAATTTCCTTTACTATATTTAAAAAAATATAGCCATTTCTTTTTTGTTTGTTTTTTCAGTTCCATAGTTTTTACAGTCGCTACCTGAGCAAACTATTTAAATACATGGTATAAGGAGGTTAGAATTAAAATAAGTGCACCACAATTTGTTTGTACAGAAGATAGTAAAACCAAAGCGAAAACCACACTTTGTTCTAGATGATAGGCTGTTAAAAAAATTGGGAATATCTTTAAAAAAGATTAATGAGTCAGGAAAAGATGGCCAAAGTTGGTGAAAAATCGTCATTTTTAAATGTTATTTCAATTAAATAAAATGTACACACTGTAAGCCTACTTTACTTTACAAATAGGTCCTATTGATAACTTTTTCTGAACACCATACTAACAAGAAAATTGTTTTTAAGATTTAAAAAAATTAATTATATTAAACTCGGTAAACAAGGTTTCCAATTAAATCATTAATTTATTACTATAATATGACCATAAGCAATCTGGAACTAAGTTTTCTTTTTTATTGTTTCATTCAGCACACAGGTTATTAACAGCTTAATCTGATTGGGTAGAGATGAAGAAAGTAGCTAAGAGGAAGTGAGCCCACATTTGCGTGGAGTGAAGATGGGAAAACCAGAGTGATATATCATTTGTGGAAAATATGCATGAGTGTGTGAATGTGTGCATGTGTGCGTGCATGCATGCATGCATGCATATGTATGGGAAAACCATCTTCAGTTCACGCAGACAAGATTAGAACCTCAACCTCCCCATCAAAGCCGATCAAATCAACGGCAAGCAGTGGCTAGAACACTGCTGCGGGTAGCTAAGCTTTGTAAACAAATATTTACTTGTTCTCGACACCTTGGAACAAGAATATTGTGATCATCAAAAATTCGAAATTGAGATTTTGATAAATGTTGATGTTTCATGACCCTCTGAAACAAAAAAAAAAAAGTGGTTTTCGCAATGCCGTCTGTCTGACTGTACCTTGGCTTGGGCTAGAGCCGAAACCATCTTAACGAGTGGGCTAAAGCTTTGTGTCTGGGGTTTTCATAAGGTCCCCTAGAGGGATTTTTGGAATTAGATATCCAACCCTAAATTTAAGGATAGTTTGTTGAAAGACAAAAAGAGTATAGATCTATTTTCGTGAAATTCTCTCCAGCAATTTTGATTAAATTTTATTTCTAAACACTGCATGTTGTTGCTGTTATTATTATTTAATTCATTGTCGTCATTATTATTAATGGCGTTTACCGACGTATCGACACAAATAACATCATTATAATTCCTTTACTCATTTTAATATACACAGCAATATCCATAATTTATGAACCCTCTTTTTTACAACCTGTATATATGTGTGTGTGAGTGTAATTTCTTTTAAAATAAATAAGTCTTAAATTAAAATAATTTGATGACAATTTTCAGGGGACAGAAATAATAGCTTTGACACACATGGCCCGCTCCCCTAAATTAAATTCCTGGATGCGCCCCTTAATATTAATATCTTCAAAATTAATCCTTCTGTAAGTAAGGAAAGGTCTTGTTTGTATATAAAAACATAAATAAAGCTATTTAGAAAAAGATTTTTTTAAATTTATTTAGTACCGCGTCTTACTACCCGTTCAGGTTATACACTTAAGTACTAATTACGCTAATGGGTTAGGGATTGGTAAGGTTGAATTTAGAGGAAGTGAACCCACATTTGAGTGGAGGGAGAGTGGAAAAACCATTTTTGAAAACCACCCCAGACTGAGATTCGAACTTTGATCTCCCGTCCCCAACAGTCTAGCTCTACATGAAATAGTGTGTTAGCTAACGCCATCAAGGCGGCTGTAAGCATTTTCACCTCTTCTTACGAAACCAATGTTATACAAATAGGTTTTATTTAATCAAGAAAACACTGTTTAGGTAAATTATTTATAAGCTAAACAGAATCAAGCCTACTCTATTAAAAAAAAACTTAACATATTTCATTCAATACATCACAAGGTACATTTTCAATAACTCAAGTTTGGTGGTAATAGTAGTAATAAAGTGAAAGACAATTAGTGTCAAGTCAAGGGTTTTACCTGAACAGGATATAAATGGGGTGAGGTATAGGGGAGTAGCTGGGCTTATAAAAAAAAGATGGAAAGATAGATAATGCCAAAAAGGGTTTGGGGAGGAGAGGGAGACCCATTTGGCAGGAAACGGAGGGGTTGAGGAGGAGAGGGAGACCTATTTGGCAGGAAATGGAGGGGTTGGGGAGGAGAGGGAGACCATTTGGCAGGAAACGGTTGAACATTTTCAACAGTTTAGACATGATTAAGTTTGAAAATACCAAATTTTGTTTAAATCATTGTATTATAAATTTTCATCATGTATGATAGAACATTATCTCATTCTCTATAACAATATGATAAAATTCAAAACTATATTCTTGTATTTAATGTTTGATTTAATTTTAATTTAGGTGACCTGGTGGTCTAGGGGTAAGGAGTCAGACTTCTGTGCTGAGGGTCCGGGGTTCAATCCTCGGTCCCGGCACAGATTTATCTGATTGCCAAACCCTTCCTTCACCTCTGACAAGACGTGTATTAATCACGTTAAACTGTAGGTCCTCCATTTCATCTCACAATCACCCTACCATTGCACATTAGCGTAAGTGCGTATAACCCGAACAGGTAGTAAGACGCGGTGCTAATAATAATAATAATAATAATATATAATAATAATAATAATAATAATAATAATAATAATAATAATAATAATAATAATAATATATAATTTTAATTTAATCAAAATTACGTCTTATTGTAACAAAGTCAAGATTAACTTGTAACTTTTTTTATTAATATAGTTCATGTTAAATTTACAAGTTAAATAGAACACAAAAAAATCACATGTTGTTATAATATATAGTTTTTGATAAAAATGCTATACAACTTTATTGTTCTTTTATAGTAGGTGTTCATCCGAATCTTAAATCATTTACCTTCCTCTCGTATTGTTCATTTACTGTGTCTTCTTGCAATACATGCTGCCCATGTATCCTTGAATGTCTTTAAGCTTACCTAGATTTTAGTATTGTGTTAATTTCTATTTATGTGTATGAGGCTAATGGCTATCTTTGTATTGATTCATATTTAAACTTGGGTAATAATAATGACAGTTTCATACCTCCATTTCCAAATTGGCCTGATGGAAATACTCCACGTCCTCCTCTGGTTCTTTCTTCACAGTGAGTGCCATTTCATCCATTCTGTGTTGATGAATATAACAGATGTTTCAGGAACTAAAGAGGATATGCCTGATGGACATTGATGAAAACATTAAAGACATAAAATTATTGTCTTGAGAAATTAAAATTAAAAGATCAATTGTTTATGAATGTGTGAGTATTGTGTGCTACTTCATATGACATACTTTTTTTATATGTGGCCAATACATTGTCAACTATTTTATAATAAAATCTTAGCTCAAAAAATCAGTGTCATGATAAAAAACTTATATCATAGTTTAGATTTAATTGTTTTCATTACAATATGTATGTAAAAAAAGTTATCATTGAGTGAATATATCAGTAAGTTAAAAACATAAGATGCATTATACATGCTTGTTAACCTAACCCAACTTTGAACACACAAATCACATGAAGTTTAGCTTGTTAGAATTGACTTATACAGTATTTTTATAGTAAACTTTTGAAAGCAGTTACAATAGTACCATAGACATAACTTAGGGATTGTTTCAAATATATGCCTTAGCCGAATAATTTCACTATCCAAGAATCGATGTGCGTTCCAGGCAAAGTTAACTAACATGGATGTATTGTAAGCAAGTAATGTTTCATCATTATTATTTCTTTCATTTATTACAATATATCATTTTCTTTAGTTATCACTACAAACTAAGAATTGGTGAATGGAATAATATCAGATTTATAGGTTTGATAATTATGAATAGTTTAATTAACAAATCTCACTAAATCAGAGGGAAGCATTGAAACATAAATATATGAGAACATTGTTTTTGACTCATAAATCTTTGTGTTATGATGTTGACCATGATCTTTTGTGTTATGAGAGTAATATTTCATAAAACATTTAAATTGTTTATTTTATCAATTGTATTCAAAGTTAATTATGGTACTAACATATGAAAGGAAAGGCTAAGTTATAATGGGTAATTAACGTAATAATATTGGTATAAATTATGGTAGGTTTGAAAATAAAGTTTGTATCTCAATAATTATTTTAAACATTAATTTGGGCTTTTATGACATCATCTAACAGATGGTGACAGTTGTAATTGATATATTTTGGTTGGATACTTGCGTGAGTTTACATTGTGTAACTTCATTAGAGGATATTCAAGATTTTTCAAACAACAATAATAATAATTATTATAATTACAGTGTTGGCTTCACAAGAGATATGTTTTCTACGAAAATAGGTGAAATATGGTAACCTAGTTGTAGCTGATTATTGCGCATTTGTTTAGCCATAATTATTATCGGCTATAGTTTTAGTGTGCCATGTCATCTCGGATTCAGATTCATGCTATTTTTCAAGCAACATAATGGACCAACATCCAGTTGTTGTTTTTTCAGTTTGACTAGTTTTATGCAATCCTCCATTTCTTCAATCCTGTGTCATTCTCTTCATCTCTACATACTTATTACATCCCATATCCTCAATTATCTGCTTCACATTCTGTAATATTTTCCTTACTCTGCAATTTTTCCTTTCACTCTACCCTCCATTAACCAATAAGGTATACCTCAATTAGAGATTAAAATGTTCAGCAGTGGCGGCTTGCGGTGGAGGGGTTAAATTGTAGATGTGGCACTTGGAGCCTATTATACTTCCAAATATAGTGTGTTATGAGACAAGTGGGTTATAAGAAGAGGGGATGGGGGGATAGCGAAGGGGTAGATAGGAAGCACAGAGAATGGGGGAAAGACAAATGTTGGGCCGACCTTAAAATTATTTTAGTTAATTATTGATGATAAAAATTTAAAGTATTATTTATGAACATAACGGGTTTACAAAGGCATTCATTTGTTTTGACTACTTTTTATTATAGCACTGTGTCTTACAACCCGTATGGGTTGTATGCCTATGCACTAATTATGTTAATGTGTTAGGAATGAGAAAGATTGAATTTAGATTAATTGCACCCACATTTGCATGGAGAGTAGAAAACCTGTAGGAAAACTTCCCTCAGTGCACCCGACTGGGATCGAACCTTGATTTCCTTGTCATCGGCAGTCTAGTTTATTGGGAGAGTAGCACGTTAGACTGTGCAGCCACCAAAGCGGGTGTTTCTTTACTACTAGCTCCTACCCCCACCAATGTATTATTAATTTCATCATTATCATCATTATCATCATCATACAAACTCCATTTAAAATGCTTAGGCTTGCAGCAATCAGTTAATAACTGTTAAGTGGTTGAAACAGTTATAATCGTAAGGCGACACTAATTTTATTTTGTGTTAATTCTTTAAGGCACCACTTATGAACCTCAGTATCATAGACATTAAATAACTTATATAAAAAAAATCTATAATTTGTTAAGTATATTATTTTATGAAAATTTAAAATGAGGTTCAGGAAAAGCACTAACGCACCTATATTTTTCCCTCCTTCTTTCTTCGAAATTGAATTTCAAAATCACTTACATGAGTTAATCAAAACTCACAACACTATCACTTTCAGACATGTCTAGCACAGGAGAAACAGGCTTGTGGCTTGAGCTTGGTTCTGTTATTTCCATTGCGTTTGATGTTGATGGTCCTGGTTCATAGAGAAAAGATATTCTGGGCAAGTGAAACCAATTTAGCTGTTCTTTCACTAATAGGTCTGTTTCTTTTCTTTATTTTTATCAAGCTGAAGGCCATCCAGTTTTGCTCACATGAAGCATCAGTTGCAGGAATGCTCAAGATTCGCACTACAATGATGGACAAATTTCTTATGTTGCAGTAGCCCTTACACCATGTTAGAGGAGACATGTTCTCTGCAGCTTGCCATATCAAATCTCGACTCCATAGTTTATCTTTATTTATGTTCTCTGCCACATCTGTCATAATGGCCAGTTCTCTCACACTAAGGTTTACTTGAGTGATGTCCATGATTATGTCCAAAGTACCCGACAGTTCCTCCTCTGATAAATTCTCACCACAGCGGTTAGGGTATAAGAAATTTGCATTGGATGTGAGCAAAATTCTATCCTTTTATGAATTATAACATTCACATTCTTATCTTCAATCTTGTTTAGGGGAAAGGAAGAAATTTTTAATGAGATTTGGTTCCCCAATTTGCGGAAAATATCACGTACATCTGACAGCTTGGGTGTATCACCTTCCAACTTTTGTAGGGCATCATAAATTGGTTTAAGAATGTCATGTGCTCCTTGCACCTTTTCCCAAAAGTCATCATCGTTCATAATCTGCTTTTTTAAGTGTGATGGAAGAATTTTTTGGACATTGCTTTGTCAATAGATGCACATTGAAGACTGTTTTTTGATCTCAGTATGCTATTTAAGCACCTCACTGTAGAACCCCACCATGTTTCAACCGGCAAAAACAGTGCACTTTCTTTCCCATCTTTTTTTATCTGTATCTTCTTCAGAGTTTGATCAGCCACATGATGCGTAGCAAAGAAATTAATAATTGTTTTGCAGCTTTCAATGACATTCTTCATTGAATCTATGTTGCTGATATATTTTGCAAGTAGATTGAGGCCATGGACAAGGCAACCGAATGTAACCAAATGAGGGTAATTTTGTCTTAAAATTTGCCAAACTAGTTTCATGTTACCTGCATTGTCAGTCACCACTGCTTGTACCCTTAAAGCACAAACTTTTTCAATTTCAGTACTCAGAATTCCCCGAGTATGACGTGACATTTTGGTTTCTACAGCTTTTAGGAACACTGGTTGCGGTGTGACAAATATCACATTGATAAGGGGATTTCCACATATACCTGTCCAGCTATTTGACATAAGAGTAAGGGACTCAGCAGGAGAAATTTTTTGGACCAGCTTTTCTTGAATCCTGTCATATTCTTTGTCCAAAAGTGGAGTGGATAGACGGTAACGTGACGGCAGATTATAAGATGGGCGGATTAGTTTATAGTGTTCTACAGAGTATGGGGTTTTTGTCCCCATAATAATTAGCATCCTCTTGAAGCACTACATTTAAAATGCTACAATTTTACTTCTTTCTGGCTTTCCCAGAATCCAAGCTTTACTTCCAAAGAGTGTTGTGCTCCAAACATACAAAATTGATTTATTACATTGCATTCAGTATTTCCTGTCTTCTCTTTCTTCAACCAAAATAACAATATATGTAGTCAGAAAATCTTAACATTGTTTTTATTTTTCCTAGAACTTTTATTCCTAGCCCAAACTTTTTTTTTACTTCCTTCAATGCTTCCTCAGCATACAAGTTAGCTGCAAGAGGTGATGGACTGCAACCTTGTCTCACCCACTTTTTAACTGACGATTTGTTGTCTTTATCAAAATACCTAAATATGTATGTTTTTTATTTTAATCTAAATCAATTTGCCATATTAATAATATGTAAATTAAGTTTATTATTTTATTATTTAGCACCGCGTCTTACTACCCGTTCGGGTTATACGCTTAAGTACTAATTACACTAATTGATTAGGAATTGGGAAGGTTGAATTTAGAGGAAGTGAACCCGCATTTGCGTGGAGGGAGAGTGGAAAACCATTTAGGAAAAACCACCCCCAGTTCACCCGACCGAGATTCGAACCTCGATCTCCCCGTCCTCGGCGGTCTGGCTCAACACGACTGGCGCGTTAGCCAACTACGCCACCGAGGCGGGTGTAAATTAAGTTAAATTATCACATATTACTTTGTAAATAGGCTTACCAGTATTAAATTTTAATTTTTTATTTTATTTAATACCGTATATCATATGATGAGTACTAGCCCCATTAAATGCTAAAATAATTTTTAAAATGGAACAATTACCAATAATTGAGCTATATGAGAACTGAGAATCCCGTACCCCTTATAAGTGTGCATTTGATTACTGTACTAGAACCTGGGGATATTATACTACCTATGACATATTGCAAAGATGTAATGGATTGGGCTGTATCCGAATTCTCTACTTATGTGCTATTGCCTTGATATACAGTACCCTTGACAGTTGCATTGGTAATAACGTGAACATGTGTAGATTTGTTCGAATTGTCACCAATGATGTTGATGCACCTTTGCCCCGCCCTTGAGTATAAGGACGGAAGCAACACGTCGTCGGCACATCTGTGGTGCAGTGTTTGACTGGCAATTATTATTTTCTTTTTGACTAATTTAGCTCAGAACTTGATGTGGCCTGCCATTTTAAACTATACGGGATGCAAATAAGACTCATTTGATAATATTAAGAAGTTGGTTATTTCGATAAGTTGATTAATCAATATAATGCCTATGCCTTATATAACCAAAAGTGGAAAATTGTTTACTGGTATAGTTTAATTTTCGTAAAAAAATAATAATGGGAAAACAGTCGACACAAACAATAAAATGGTGTAGTACTAAACGCCTCAGGATATTTATTCTCCTTAGATTTGATGGAAGATGTTCAAGATAATTTCTAAGATCATTTGTTCGTAGTAGCTAGCACTGCGGTTCCAAAGATGTAGCAAGGCTCGTTGCCTTCAAAATTGTACTTAGGGTTCACATAACGTGAAGAAACTAGGCTAGTGTGTGATTAGGATTCACGTAACTTAAATAACAACGCTATCAAAACACAGCCGATGAACATGAACTGTTTTAAAACAAATTTTCATTAATATTAAACCCAATCATTTAAGGCTGATTACGCTACAAGTACTTGCAATAGAAGCTTAGTATATATAGGCCTACAAAATAAAATGAGCAAGAGGCTATGGCGTGTTTAATATTTCACGAAACGCGGAAAATAAAAATGTACCAAATAATTCGTCTGTGTACCATAAATAAACAAATGAAATACCGTACTAAAGAGCCCTGTTGATGTCACGATGTAAATGGCTAGCTATTATTGAATATGTGATACCTTTAGTCAACGTAAAAGTTCTCACTGGACTACTCTTGAGTTAAGTGAACGTTACATTAACTGCGTCGTGATGGCTTTCATTTAAAAACACGAGAATAACTTTTGCGTTACTTTATGTACAACGTATGTATAACGTGAAAGTAAAGTGAACGTGAGCTATTAAAAGTACTCTATAACTTATATTTATTAATTTGGTAAAGCCTCACTACTATTATCTATGAGTCTCACCACTTAAATACAAAATACAAATAAATCCAACTTTAATATTTAGGAAAACTTTTATTTAAATGCGATCATAACAGTAAATATTGAATCTAGTAATAGCCAACTTAAAGAAAAAATAACCAGAATCCAAAATGATTTCATTCATATTCTTACTAATTCAGAGTGGAATACTAACAAATTAGACAAAGGAAATGTCATATGTGTGCGTATGTCCAATTTTTAAAGAACATATAATTCAGGATCTTCATTTGGGGCTTTTGGGCTGTTTGTGTGTAAAGTGTCGAAAGAGAGACGTTTTCTGAGGAAGTAAAATTCAGGAATTTGGAAACATAATTCCAATTTTTAAAGAAGATATAATTCAGGATTTTCATTAGGGTTGTTTGTATGTGAATGGTCGGAAGAGAGACTCTTCCGACGAGGTAAAAAAATTCAGGATTTTTGAGATATAATTCAAGTTTTTAAAGGAGATATAATTAAGGATTTGATTTGGGCTGTTTGTGTGCAAAATGTTGGAAGAGAGACACTTCCGGGAGATACAATTCAGCTCCCCTTCTGAAATGGGTGGCTACGAGTAGGCCATACGATTTTTCTTAATAGAAAAATCTCTTGAATTGGGAACTATGTATGGATTATAAACATCCATGTAAACAGCCTGTACGATTAAATATGCGTCCAAGAGTGTTAAGATCGAGTTTCAGAAGTACAAAGGATTAAATCCTAATTATACGTTGATTAAAACTAAAAAAAAAGCTTTGACGAGTTTAAAAAAAAGTAGACATAGCTCTTAACAAGGGAAATATTTGCCTCACGGACTGTGTATATACAATTCAGAGTCAGACATTCTCCCCACATGAGCTTATGACACTTGTGCAACACATGATACATTAATTAACCGTCTAAATAAATCTAGGGTACTTACAATAACACGCTTTAGAATATGTATTTACATTATGATAATAGCATAGCTTACACCCTGAATATCATTCAAATGTAATTGAAAAGCATAAATGATTATTTATAGTTTCGTTTAGTCAGTGTAGCGGAAACAATAAACGGTTTTCTACCGTCATGATAGGAATAGTGGCTTTTGTACGAAAACAACTTGGTAAAATAATATTTGCGTAGGCCTACAAAAAATGTTAAATAAATAAAAGTTTCCATTTAAATATACTGTATACAAACAAAAGATTACATAAAAATACACACATAATTAAAAAAAACTACATTATTTACATTGGACTAGAAATAATCAGGTGGCTGAAGGTTTGCACTGGTAAATAAAAAATATATAAAGAAAAGTATCCCGGGTACGCATAAAATAAGGCGTGTTTTCATGCAATTTTTTTTATTTCAAATATTTGAAGAACAGTGTGTCAGTGAAACTCTATAAAGTGAAAATAAAAAATAGGTGGTCATTCAGCTCCTCTAAAGGATCACCTTTTAGTCGTAGCGAGTGTGTTTACAAGAACTCTGATACTCAAACGTCAACGTATTAACATAAATAGTGATCCGCCGTTGGGTGTAAACTGGCTAACTGGCTGGTAGATTTTAGTCTGCGAAACGGTGCATGCCTACAGTCGCAAGGCCTTGTTTTACAATTTTGTTCGTTATCTATATGTGCATTTACGCATCCTTTTCGGTGACGATTGCCTTAAAACGTCAAAATTAACGTTGTTCCAATCGCAATAGTTTATCCCGCGAGCCTTTCATACAGTTTTTGTTTTGGTAGCATCTCCAACAACACACACTGGAACCACCAGATACAAAGGCGTCACTATAGCATCCCGGACCGTAATCTTTAAGTTCATCAGTGAAGTCACACAAAAAATCTCAGGTCAGTAGACTCCAATCACCATCCATATAAGCTATGGGACGCTATCTGTATCATGATTACAAAACGTGGTCCCCCAATTTCTCAAGGATGCTGCATAATTGAAACCTGGTCATAGCAGTCGTCTAGCATGCCACCGCCACCCTCATGTTATGGTTAGGGTGCAACGTGTCATCAGCATCCTTGCAATTGAGGAACATAACCTCATCATCAGGGCCGTAAATACCACCGGGGAAGTGGGACAGTACCCCAAAGCCCCCGAGCGAGGAGGATTTTTTTAAATATACTTTGAATGAAAGCAGACCAAAGCTTTAATCAAACGCATATCATCTGAATCAATTTAATTGTCTCTGTTTTTTCTTTCCAATCCATTTAAACTTTCGCTATACGAGACTAAGAGTCACTGGTAACGATAAAATATCGAAAGGCGAGGAGAGAGTTATCTTGCGGGTGGAGGCAGAGTGGGTAGAGACGTGAGCCGCGGTGGTGAGTGTACATGACCATGACCGCGCATGAGCACTGATCTTTATATTATACTGGATGGACATAAGCATACGCATTGCCAATGACTACAGCGCGACGCTCAAGTTTATCGCCTGCTTCATTGTGGTGGGAAGATTTAACGGTTTCTTTCAATGTTCTAATGTGAAAATATGTATCTGATGAATAAAAGTGTTATTGTTTGAAAATAGTGAAGTATTATACCACACTTGCATAAAGAATAATTTACATTAAAGGATATACAACTCAGTTTTACAGGTAATACTTTACAAATATGAATAAAATCTTTAATATATTTAAATATGTAGTTATCATCCATGTTGTTTACAGTCTGCAAAGACTACACTTTATATTTAAAGTTGGCCAATAGCTCGTATTTTGTTTTCAAAAACCATATGATATTGAAAGTTCGATAAATATAATGAATAAGGTATCTTAAAACTTGATTACATTTGTTTGCATGATAAACTTTGTGTTGTTGCCAGACGTTCAAACTATCACTTAGGTTATAGGCTTGTAGAAATTATTATATTACCTTTTTTTTTAAAAAAAAATGTTGTCTCATATCTTGTATATTGCTTTCAGAAACTATATTATGTTTAAAGTTCGATAACTATAATGAAACGAGTTATCTAAAATCTACCGCATATTACATTTGTTTGAATGACATACTTTGTGTAGAAGTCTTACGTTCAAACTATAATTTAGGTTATAGGCTTGTAGGAAGTACATTATCTACTAAACCCTGATTTTAGTAAGAATCCCAATCTGTAAGGCTTTATTTCGTACCAGAATACTATCAGATTATATTAGTATTTTGGCAGGATAGACAGCCATTTAGAATGGAAGTCGAGACTCCATTCTAGAAGGTCTTTTATCATACTTAAACACTACTATTGGGTAGGATTCTGGTACGAAATAAAGCCTTCCTAACAAGCTTCCCTAAAAAATCATCGTATATATTAGCCTACAGCAACTTATTTAAGGAAAGGCTCACCAGTTTCAAACTTGTTATGCTCTTCAAATATTTTACTAACACATTTATTTCATTTTACTAACCACACATTGATGTATCTCATATATTTAATCAAATTATTGAACGATGTCAAAATGCCACTTTGCCTTTAGTACAAATAAAAATGTTAGTTATTCAAATGACCTTACCCGATCTGAAGGACAAATTATAGGTGCACCAAAACACACAACAATCGGTTAAAATATGATTACATTCAAATGATAGGACCTGGCTTTTATAACATATCACACACAATAACTTATTATAAAAAAAAAAAATGTTACTTTACCGGGTCGCACCAGCAGGAAGGCCAAAACTATAAACTTGGTATACTGAAGTAATAGGTCACCTAAACTCTATTCTCAATTAGGATCAGGCACCTTCCCAAGACTTCTGGGCAACCGTATGACTGTTTAGTCGCTGATGTAGGACGAAATTAAGTATTTGTTGGTATCACCAAATAATTTCTCCTCCTCAACTAACCAGTTCTCCGAAATTTATCATTTATAATCATGGAAACATATATAATATTAGTCCTGGCTGTTTAAAAAACCTCCCATATAATTTACAATTCAAGCAGCATGCTCGATTCCTATGCTAAACGTAATACTCCTCCAGTAGATAGTTTTACATAGTTTTCACAAGAAGATTCCATTTCCACAGTTTAGTTGAGAAGTGGAGCTTTAAGAACTTACCAGTTCTAAGAGTTGCAGATAATAATTACTTGCATATCGTCTGATTTATACAATGACTGTTTGTGGCTTTATTCGCCATCCTCACCACCCAAACTCCCCCATTCAAAAATCAAAATTCTCAACAATTATTTCGAAGAAATAGACTCAGCACACACACAAAACTAAATAATATGGACAGCTTCGCAACAAACCACTAGACAAGGCTAGCCGTGAAATACTAATATGCAAGCCGAATACAGTGTTACAAGTGTTTTAATTTGCAATTATCAAAAAATATTAATCTATTTTTTTCCTTTTCCCTCTTTTTTTGTTCTCCCCTCAGGGCTGAAGAAAATCCCAGATCAAGATTAAAAGAGAGCAGACGTAGACGATTCAGAAAGCATTTTAGAAGAAAGAAAGATTCATACACATGATGACTCTCACGACATAGAAGACATTAAAAAATTCAGTACGTTGCTACAAGATGACCTTGATAAAAATTCAACTCCGACTCAGCTCAACTCTTTAGATGAAGAGGGTGTGTATTTCAGTAAAAATACATAAGACATAAAGGAAGCTATAGAAGAGTAAGATATCTTCCCTAAAATTGTTGAAGACCAAGAGCCAGAGTTGAAACGTTGGCTTATAGTGGCTGGCTCAAATCAACCTGATGGCCCTTTGCCAAAAGATGACAAACAAGGCCGATATTTTTCAAGCAGCTATTACAGTTTTACAACTAAGCCTAGATTAAAACTAAATATAAATTGGTTATGCTACTCAAAGAAGCTTGATTGTGTTTATTGTCTACCATGTTGGTTGTTCCCCAAAAAACAACAAGCACATAATAGGACTCAGTCTCAAAGGTTTTCGATTACTGGAGTTAGGGACTGGAAGCATAATTCGAAACGTGTAATAAATAACGAAGGTTCTAAAATCCATGTGCTTGTATTATTTATGAGCATTGGTGCAAGCGTGGGACTATAGACGAGACAATTGATAGAAGGTTGGAGGATGAAAAAAAAAACTTCTGGCGCAAGGTTGTTGAGAGAATCCTGAATGAGACCCTAACCCTTGCAACATACAAGCTCGACTTTCGTAGGACTAGTGAGAGGCTTGAATATAGCAATAAGGGAAATTTACTCTTCGTCATTGAGCTACTGTCTAAGTATGACCCATTGTTGCATGAATTGCTTCAGAGTCCACATGGTGAGGTAAAATATGTACCTAAGTACAAAAATCCAAAATGAGCTTATTAACTTATTATCATCTCAAGTTAAAGATGAAATTACTGGTGAACTTCAAAATGCCCTATTTTTTTCACTAATTTTAGACACAACCCAAGATGTCTCTAAAGCAGACCAGTTGATTGAATTTCATAGGTATGTGAAAATGGTGAATGATAAAACAAGAAAACCTGCTGGATTGAAAATTTGTGAAGTTTTCAACTCCTTTAGGGAAATCAAAGATCAATCAGCACAAGGTCTTGAAGAATAAATCATGAAATAGCTACATGAGAAAGGTTTGGATATAACAAAACGTCGTGGTCAAGGGTACGATGGTGTGGCAGTAATGAGTGGGGCATACAATGGTGTGCAACAACATATAAGAGAAAAGGCACCACACGCTTACTTTGTATATTGTGCGGCAACTAATCTAGATTTAGTGCTGAAAGATGCTGTTGAAAGAAATAGAGAGATTTGCCAGTTTTTTAAACAGTTCCAAATGTATATTGCTTTTTTAGTAATAGCATTGTTCGCTGGGAGGAGTTGAAAACAATGTACAAGAGTAGATCTTCCAAAACTAGAACGAAATTAAAAACCCTAAACCCAAATTGTTGGGCTGGCAGATATGATTCAATGTACGCTGGGCCGCGTCTAGGGGGGAGGGGGGTACAAAGGGGACAATTGCCCTGGGCCTCACATTCCAGGGGGACACATTTCCTCCAAAAATTATTAAATTCAATTACAGTTATTATTCTAAATCTCACATCAAATAGTGTACATATAATTAACAGCAATAAGTATTCGCTTAGTGATAGGATTCCATTCCAGATTTCTGAAAACCCTAACTTTATGTAATATAAGATTTACGTTATTAGAGTAATGTGCTGCAGTATAGTAGAATACGTCACCATTGTGCTACCGATGTCGGTCCAGAGAAAACTAACAGTGCAATGGTACAGAGAGGAATTTACTTAGGTAACTTAATTTGTTTGCATTTAATAAAGTACAATCATTCAATGGGTTGATCAATATTCAATCAAATATGATAAATTATTAAGTACCTAATATAAGTACCGAGTACGTATCAATATATTATAATGGCTTAATGCTAACACCGAACGATGGGGGCTCTAATTTTTTTTTTGCCCCAAGCTTGATATTTTCTTAAAACGGCCCTGAGTGAACGCCCTCCCTTAGAATTGTATTAAAGTATTTTCACTCTGAGACCATAGATCTATTATTTGCATATGACTTACTGGGGGATGTCCTTCGTAAGGTCATCGAAATGCGTGGATGATTTGGGGAACTAGTGTCTGAGGCTTCAGAAATGTGTGAACGTTGGGGAATAACTAAAGAGTTTCACCAAAGCAGACTTCGTAAGGTGAACAAAATGTCGATGAGTTATATGAAGATGAAAGGTTAAAATAACCAGAATCATGTTTCAGAGTAACCGTGCTCTCCCCAATGATAGACACTTTATATACTCAGCTAGATCACCGTTTTCAGGGAATGAAAGCTGCTCTTGACACTTACCAAGTAATTCAGCCTGAATTTCTTGTCAACGCCAATGAAAAGGAGCTCCACAACAAAGCAGTTGAATTTGTTGGAAAGTTTCTGGAGGATGTGTCTCCAACCTTTCCATCTTAGATATCTTCAATTAAGACTTCATTTAAAGATAAACTTGAGAAAATTAAAAGCGTTAAAGAATTTGCAGATCTGTTAATAATCGACCACAGCTCACTTTCTTCATGTTATCCTGATGTGTGTACAGCATGCATTATGTACTTAATTGTTTCTATGACTTTAGCTAAGGCTGAACGGCCATTCTCAAAACTGAAGTTGACAAAAAAAATTACTTACGAAGCAGTATGGGACAGGAAAGGCTCAGCAGTTTAGCGTTGATCTCAATTGAGAATGATCAAGTTCAACAAATTAACTTCTATAAAGTAATCAATGACTTTGCTTCTATGAAAGTTAGGAAACACAGTTTATTTAGCGATATGATTCCAGTGAAACTATGTAGACTCACTGTGTAAGATCAATGACAATCTATAACTAGAATGTATGTGTAAGGTTTTAACTTCCAAGCACGATTTGCTGTTTTTTTAACTCGTATTATTATTTATTCATTTATCACTATTCACTTTGATCACAAGCCTTTAAGCCTGCCAGCGTATAATCCGAACGGGTATTAAGACACGGTGCTACGTAATTAACTATAAATTTAAGCCTGCCAATACATCATACGACATACGATATTAATTCTGTTTATAACATTAATATATCTGTCTTTAATTTTAGCAATCCAAAGTGTATTGTAGTACTATTGTATTTTGTCTGTGATTACATTGGCCCGGTGTAGCTGTAAAGAATAATTTGCATTTAACTTAATTTATTTTACCTTAAAGCTACCGCTTACCTCAGTCATATTGCACGATTTTATATTAAATTCAGTATTAACTTCACCGGATCAAAATCATCCAAAAACTAACAACACACATCAACAAGACTTATTAAAAGAAAGTGGGAATGTGGCATTTAGAGGTGGGAGGGGATAAAAGGGGGGGGGGGCATTATTATCTGTTGCGCCGGAGGCCCCAAGCCGCTAGCTACGGTCCTGCTCATCATTAACATCAATTACGCTGTCCACGGTAGTGTACGGATCCAACCGGTACTTGTGGATGCCCTGATAGTCATCGACAACGGCTACGTGTGGTAGATTGGGTTTTGCCCAAACTTTCCCCATACTGAATTCAAAAAGAGTTTAGCCAGTGTGCGGAGACCAGTGTTTGTACGAACAGAATCAAAATCTAGTTTTACCACTTTTCTTTCTTCATAATTTTTAACATAAGCTAACTTCTCCTCTTGGGAGGCAAACCACTCTGGTCGTCCGCTGCTTCTTGTTTAGTTTTCAAAATGGTGTCGATGTACCAGTGAAACCGGCCGCCAGAACGTGTCTGGTGGTCGTAAACATATACAATGCGCTCCCATACTCCGTGTACAGCTTCAACGGTGTATCCTTTGTCAACATCTTTGCGGATCTTGTCAAATGCTCGGACATATTTTGGTCAAATAGTCAAATATATTTCTTGTCATCGTGCCGACATACGCTTTGGTTTTTCTTTTCCCTACATTTACGTCACAGAATAAACATGATTTTGTCATACATCCGTGTCGGCAGTACGGGCATGAATAAATCCCATGGAGGCGTCACGGTAACTTCAGCTATGCCTTCTACTTTATCTACTTTTCTAAATATAGAAGAAAACTAAATAGCAATGGCCTACTATTATTAAAAACATCGCAGCATCTAAAACAGTGGCGTTTATTCAATGTAAGCAAGGGAAGCAACGCTTCCCTAAAATTAAAAAGGGAATAAAGAAAATAAGAGGAGAATAATGTTAAAACCAATTATTATAGTTAGAAACCTCTCCAACAAGGATACTGTTTATAATGGTTGGGATGGCAGCTCTTCTTTCTAAGCGCAAGAAATTCTTTCTCTCTCAGACTGACCAGCCATCTATCTGTTCTCGCTCTTTATTCTATCATTCGTTTGTTTACGGCTCTGTCCGGCCCTCATCGGTGAAAGGTAAGCATCGTTTCCCTAGGCGATTATTAGCTCAGTTTACTTTCGTGATTGATGTATAAGCGTACTTATTATACTGAAATCTTATTCCTAGGTTGTTTTTAGTAATATTTATTATTTCTAGATAAAATTATGGGTATTATATTTAAAAGAATGTATTTATCACCCATTTACAGTAAGTTTTGTTTTGTTTCACAAGAATATTGACGCTTGTTTATCCTCCAAGGGAAGTGGTTTGTTTCTTTGCGTTCAGTAGTAGAATGACAAGTGCGTCAACAGTTTCAGTAGTGGAGGAGGGCTGCTGTGTACTCATGTCATATTTTGAAGCGTAGTTTTTTGTTTTTTGACGAGAAAAATAGAATAAATAAAACAGGCAGACCCACTCCATTTTTAGGTGCAGCAACAAAAAACTTTGACATTTCAATACTCAATTTTATGACAATCTGTATTAATTATCGGGGTGTTGGTTTGGTGGAAAATTATATAGTTGACCTTACTATTTACTAACGATAATGACGTGTATAATAAATCTGGATTCAGTGATATTAATAATATTTGCAAAGCTATTTAAAGGCATGCCAAAGGTCAAATTTATTTGCAGGCCACAACCCGAGTCAAAAAAAATCTGCAATTGTAAAATTTACCATTATTACTATTATTATTATTATTATTATTATTATTATTATTATTATTATTATTCAAACTACAATTTTTTTTAATATATATAATTTAATGATTGAGTAATATTTTAAAGAT